>JADLZN010007582.1:0-502998 GCA_018155175.1 Sinocyclocheilus anophthalmus | reverse complement strand
AAGATTTCTGGCTCTCACAGACCTGTAATTTCTTCTTTAAGAGGCTCCTCTGTCCCCCACTCGTTACCTGTATTAATGGCATGTGTTTGAACTCGTTATCAGTATAAAAAAAACACCTGTCCACAACCTCAAACAGTCACACTCCAAACTCCACCATGGCCAAGACCAAAGAGCTGTCCAAGGACACCAGAAACAAAATTGTAGATGCACCAGGCTGGGAAGACTGAATCTGAAATAGGTAAGCAGCTTGGTGTGAAGAAAGCAACTGTGGGAGCAATTATTAGAAAAATGGAAGACATACAAGACCACTGAAAATCTCCCTCGATCTGGGGCTCCACGCAAAATCTCACCCCGTGGGGTCAAAATGATCACAAGAACTGTGCGCAAAAATCCCAGAACCACACGGGGGAAACTAGTGAATGACCTGCAGAGACCTGGGACCAAAATAACAAAGGCTACCATCAGTAACACACTGCGCCGCCGGGGACTCAAATCCTGCAGTGCCAGATGTGTCCCTCTGCTTAAGCCAGTACATGTCCAGGCTTGTCTGAAGTTTGCTAGAGAGCATTTGTATGATCCAGAAGAGGATTGGGAGAATTTCATATGGTCAGATGAAACCAAAATAGAACTTTTTGGTAAAAACTCAACTGTCGTGTTTGGAGGAGAAAGAATGCGGAGTTGCATCCAAAGAACACCATACCTACTGTGAAGCATGGGGGTGGAAACATCATGCTTTGGGGCTGTTTTTCTGCAAAGGGACCAGGACGACTGATCCGTGTAAACGAAAGAATGAATGGGGCCATGTATCGTGAGATTTTGAGTGAAAACCTCCTTCCATCAGCAAGGGCATTGAAGGTGAAACGTGGCTGGGTCTTTCAGGATGACAATGATCCCAAACACACCGCCGGGCAACGAAAGAGTGGCTTCGTAAGAAGCATTTCAAGGTCTTGGAGTGGCCTAGCCAGTCTCCAGATCTCATCCCCATAGAAAATCTTTGGAGGGAGTAAATCCGTGTTGCCCAGCGACAGCCCCAAAACATTGCTGCTCTAGAGTAGATCTGCATGGAGGAATGGGCCAAAATACCAGCAACAGTGTGTGAAAACCTCGTGAAGACTTACAGAAAACGTTTGACCTCTGTCATTGCCAACAAAGGGTATATAACAAAGTATTGAGATGAAATTTTGTTATTGACCAAATACTTTATTTTCCACCATAATTTGCAAATAAATTCTTGAAAAATCCTACAATGTGGTTTTCTGGATTTTTTTTTCTCATTTTGTCTCTCATAGTTGAGTATACCTATGATGAAAATTACAGGCCTCTCTCATCTTTTTAAGTGGGAGAACTTGCACAATTGGTGGCTGACTAAATACTTCTTTTCCCCACTGTAGTACATTTTGAGCAACATGACATTAGCAACTGATAATGTAGGAAACCGCAGACAAATGTACATAATTAATTGCACGAATGTACCAAAGCAATTGCAACTTGTTCAAAAGAATGAGAATTTTTTTTTTTTGATGTGCACAAGTGACTAGATGAAGTGGAGGTTGAACAAGTAGTTCGAATTTTAAAAGTAGAATTTTATTTCTAATCTGAGAAATGCACCAAAGCGACTGAGAAAAACGGTAATTGCCTCTTGAATACATTAGTTTGGTAGAGCAAATAGTTTCCTCTTTGTGCACTTGTTATTCTTCTAATTATTGTGTGTGTGTGTGTGTGTGTGTGTACATACTGTACCTACACTTTCCTAAATTTCAAGGTCATTGCTTAGTCCTATTTGAACTTATCTTAACGGGAGTAGAAGGGCAGTTTAATAAATTAATTGTATTCTGAAGAACAGTATAAAAACTTAAATGAGATATTTTAAAAAGAACTCTGATCAAAATTAGAGAACACTTATAGATACCTCCAGGCTTTTGGTGTTAATCTGGCACCTGGTGCTAATTTCCTTAAAGGGGTCATTAGATGTGAAATGCACTTTTACATGTTGTTTGAACAAAAATGTGTTTGCGCAGGGTGTACACAACCACCCTACAATGATAAAAATCCAACCAGTGTTTTTTTTTATCTGGTTAAATGTTTTCTCCTTTCTCAAATCAAGACGATCTCAGATGCCTGTCTGTGTGACTTCACACAGACCCAGGCCGCTCCCACGATTGTTGATTGACAGTGGCATCAGTCTTTGGTTTTATCACAGCCCCACCCTGAGTGAGCTGTCATCAGTCTGCCATTGTTTCACCGCCGGAACAGATGTAGACAAGAATGTCTCCTAAGCGATTGAAGTGTTTTGTTGTTGGATGTAATAAATAACATAACAGTCGTCATTTACTCCCGACATCTGAACCGCTGAAGACGCAGTAGATTATGTTTGTTTTTGAAGGGAATGCGCACCCGATCTACATAAATGCATCTATGTTCGGGCGAATCATTCGTGATATAGCTTCACCTACAGAAGAAGTGAGTGTTAGGTGTTTTTAATGAATCTTTGCAAATCGCCTTTCTAATAATGGCTAGTTAGCAATTTCCACGGCTAAAGTAAGCAGTACTGCTCGTTACCCCACGGAAGAGAGGGGCGGGGTGAGTAGAGCTAATTAACATTTAAAGGGAAATGCTACAAATCTGCTTGCTCTGAAAAGAGCTGTTTTTGGCAAAGTAGAAAGGGTGTTGTTTTACACTACCATTAAGAAAAAATACCCAAAGTATGTATAGGAAGTCATTAAGACTAACTAATCATATCAACGTGTGGGAAAAAGGCATCCTGATGACGCTTTAATTATATGACAAAACCTATTTACAGTTTTACTCAGTCCTTCAGTGCATTCTCTAATCATCTTAATTATAGTTGCAAAGAAAGTAGTGCATTTCTCAAAACAATTTGTACAAACAGCACCACACAATAGATTACCTGCAAAAGCCTGTAACTTACCCAAAATCTTTAGTTCATCTCTCAAAAGTAAGTATTAATGTCAATGAACATATCAGTGCCATCAGAATGAAAAGTCCTTGTGTCATTGTTCACAAACAAGATAGTCAAAATGCTTAGTCATGTTGTCAAAATAACAGTGCACTTTGTTAGTATTACCAGATGTAAACTATGGCAACAGTTTGGATGACAGTTACTGTATTGAAATGCAGAAGACTGCACTTCTTATGCATGTCATATATCCATTTCAAAAGTACAAATTTACACATTACTGTTGGGATATCGACTGAAAGAGACTGGACAGGATTCACAGTTACACTTTACTAGTGGTCTGACCAAAAAAAAAAACACACACATTACAATGTCATTGTGATATAGAAAAGAAATATGGGCACAAAGGCGAAAAAAAAAATTAGAAAGGCAAACACAGGAAACACCCCTTAGGAAGAACTTTGCTTTTGCCTGCAGCACTGTTTGAGGAATTGCACTGCAGTCTGTCTACACCTCCTGACGTGCCAGTCTGTCGGTCCACAGATTCTCATCTATATCATAACGAATATCTTCCCTTGCAATGCAATGTGGAACTGGAGTCAAGTGAACCATCTCACAACTTCATATATGTGGATGAGGCTGGCTTCAACCTGACCAAAAACAGGAGGCGTGGTTTGGAATGTCATTGACCACAGAGCTACTGTTGATTTGCCAGGCCAACGGGGAGGAAATATCCATTGTCAGAATTTGTAACTCTTGTGTTGTTCTCTCTATGTATGCTTTCCAAGGAAAGGTTCATGAGATGCACCTTTGAACAATTTCAGAGAACTGGTTTATCTCTGTCACGGTACGTGCGGGGAGATGAAGCGAGGACTCAATCGCTGGAGAAATGGTATTTTATTTTAGTAAAAAATTAAACAAAAAACAAACTCAAACCACCCCGAAGGGGAAAAACAGACAGGCAGGCCTAAAGCTGCACACATGCAGACACGAAACACACACCATGAAAAATGACGGATCAGCACAGGATGACAGACACAAGGAGAATAAATAGGAACCAAACGAGGAGGCTAACGAGGGAGACACAGGTGGAGCAACTAAAACAATAACGAGGTAACAAGATGGGAGGGGCCAGACAATAGACAGGAGAGAGCACATGGCAACAGACAAACACAACACAAGCCATGTGCTCCCAGAACACAGTCATCTGGTGGCCCTCCTGGGCACACCAGCTGAAGACTGTATCAGAAGCCCCTCTCTAAGGAGTGGATTCCAGATGCTCCACCAAAAGAAATCCCAGAGGGAGGCGGAACGGAGGTGGATCAGGGGGAGGGATGGTGGGCCAGGCCCGTGTAGTGGAAGAGGCCCTGGGGATAGAGGTAAACCAGGGTGCCAGGGCAGGAGGCCAGGGTGGGGCCGGCAGGGCAGGAGGCAAGAGCGGAGCCTGCCTCAAGAAGGGAGCTGGCAGGGCAAGCAGCTGGGGTACAGCTGACAGAGAGCGAAACTTAAGTGGAGCCGACAGGGCGTGAAGCTTGAGCTTGGGCGGAGCCGGCAGGGCGTAAAGCTTGAGCTTGGATGGAGCCGGCAGGGCGAGGAGCTTGGGAGGCGCCGGCAGGGCGAGGAGCTTGGGAGGCGCCGGCAGGGCGAGGAGCTTGGGAGGTGCCGGCAGGGCGAGGAGCTTGGGCGGCACCGGCAGGGCACCAGGCTCTAGGGAGGCCTCCCGGCCTTGAAGGACGGAAGAAGCCTTCTTCCTCCTCCTCCGTTTCTGAGAGGGTGGCACTGCAGCTTCGTCTACCGCCTCTGGGGGCGCTGCAACCCCTTCGGCCACCACCGGGAGCACTGCAGCTTCATCAGCCGCCTCTGGGGGCACTGCAACCTCTTCGGCCACCACCAGGAGCGCTACAGCTTCATCAGCCACCTCTGGGGGCACTGCAGCCTCGTCAGCCACCTCCGGGGGCGCTGCAGCCTCGTCAGCCACCTCCGGGAGCGCTGTAGCTTCATCAGACGCCTCTGGGGGCGCTGCAGCTTCGTCAGCCACCTTCGGGGGCGCTGCAGCCTCTTTGGCCACCTCTAGGGGTGGCGAGGCGGACCCATTCTTCCTCCTTCCCCTCCTCCGTTTCCGAGAGTGTGGCACTGCAGCTTCCTCTGCCACCTCCAGGGACGCTGCAACCTCGTTGGCCACCACCGGGAGCGCTGCAGCTTCATCGGCCGTCTCTGGGGGAGCTGCCCCCTCTTCGGCCACCACGGAGGGCACGGCAGCTTCCTCGGTCACCTTCGGGGGCGCTGCAGCCTCTTCGGCCACCACCGGGAGCTCAGCAGCTTCATCAGCCGCCTCTGGGGGCGCTGCAGCTTCATCAGCCGCCTCTGGGGGCGCTGCAGCTTCCTCAGCCACCTTAGGGGTGGTGAGGCGGACCCATTCTTCCTCTTCCCCCTCCTCCGTTTCCGAGAGGGCGGCACTGCAGCTTCGTCTGCCACCTCTGGGGGCGCTGCAACCTCTTCGGCCACCACCGGGAGCGCTGCAACCTCTTCGGCCGCCTCTGGGGGCGCTGCCACCTCTTCGGCCACCACTGGGGGCGCAGCAGCTTCGTCGGCCACCTTCGGGGGCACTGCAGCCTGGTCGGCCATCATAGGAGGCGCTGCAGCCCCCTTAGCTGAAGAACGTGCCACGAACTCCACAAACCTCTCGAAGGATACATGCTTGCACCCTAGCATGCTCCAGGGACTAATGGGCTCATCCAGGGCATAATTTAATAAGTCCCTTAGCGCAGCGTCATTTTAGCCCAGCCCCTCTGCCACATTCCTGAACTCCATGGCAAACTCCCTCATCTCGGTCCCTCGTTGACGGAGGGAGCTCAGGGTCTCCAGCTGGAGCATGAGCTGGTAGAGGGGGCTGGAGAGAGTAGAGACCGGTAGTCGGGGTGAGCCCATTCTCCGCTGAGTCCCCATGTGGCTGATCCGTTCTGTCACGGTACGTGCAGGGAGATGAAGCGAGGACTCAATCGCTGGAGAAATGGTATTTTATTTTAGTAAAAAATGAAACAAAAAAAACTCAAACCACCCCGAAGGGGAAAAACAGACAGGCAGGCCTAAAGCTGCACACATGCAGACACAAAACACACACAATAAAAAATGACGGATCAGCACAGGATGACAGAATCCAGGAGAATAAATAAGAAACCAAACGAGGAGGCTAACGAGGGAGACACAGGTGGAGCAACTTAAACAATAACGAGGTAACAAGATGGGAGGGGCCAGACAATAGACAGGAGAGAGCACATGGCAACAGACAAACACAACACAAGCCATGTGCTCCCAGAACACAGTCATCTGGTGGCCCTCCTGGGCACACCCGCTGAAGACTGTGACAATCATTAGCTGATCCTTATTCTCTTTATTAGTGAAAGTCAAGATTCACCTGCACAATTTATGGCAAATTTACAACAAGTCTAATAGAAATGTGTAGAAAATATGCTTGACAGTTTATGACAACTAGATCAACCATTTTGCTTTGAATGACTTATACGATGAACTAATGACAAGATGATTTGAGTGGTCAGTCTATTGCACAGAGAACTATATAATACATTTTGAGCAACATGACATTAGCAACTGATAATGTAGGAAACCACAGTCAAATTTACATAATAATTTGCATGAATATGCCTAAGCAATAGCAACTTGTTCAAAAGAATGAAAAACTGCTTTTATGATGTGCACACTGCACAAGTGAGATGATGTGGAGGTTGAACAAGTAGTTTTGAGAATTTCATTTCTGATTTGAGAAATGCACCAAAGTGACTGAGAAACATGCATATTGACAACATGACTAAGCATTTTGACTATCTTGTTTGTGAACAGTGACACAAGGACTTTTCATTCTGATGGCGCTGATATGTTCATTGGCATAAATACTTACTTTTGAGAGATGAGCTAAAGCTTTTGAGTAAGCTACAGGCTTTTGCAGGTAATCCATTGTGTGGTGCTGTTTGCATGAATTGTTTTGAGAAATGCACATACTTCTTTGCAAATATTAAGGATGATTTGAGAAATGCACTAAACCGACTGAGAAAAACTGTAATATCAACCTCTACCATCACTGACTAGAGAACACTGAAGAAACCAGGCAGATCGATTGTGCCTTTGCTGCTTTTCCAAGGTCTCTGTTGCTGCACCGTCATAAAATGCTGGCAGTTTTGTTATACTGTCATTCATAAGAGATCTTCGCTGTCAATGTCACGTTTTCTCCACAGGCAGTGTGATGTCTGAAAGCAACATGGCACTTTGATAACTGGGTGTCACTGTCTTCATTTAGTGCAAAGATGAAATTTCAGATGAAACAGAATATGAACTATGGTATTTTGCCTACTCTGTTGCCTCTCTGAAGCGTCCATCTGTTCTAAGTGCAGTTTTTTTCTGAGATGCGAGCCTGGGAGAGCATCATACCAGCAGTCAGAGCCGCTCGTTCATTGCTGATTACACAAACGCAGGGCTCGGACCCCCTCCGCAGAGCTGTGTCTACTCATCAAACTGCAACATCTGCTTGCTGTTGTTCCAATCATACTGGGATTGAATGAAAGCTTGGTATGCGCAAAAGGAAAACAACTTCATTTTTGTTTAATTTAGCTTTTTATACAGTTGTTTTACAAAGCGTTTTTACGGGCATAATAAATCTCGCAGGTCATATAATTTCACTCAGCTTGCTCAAACAAATACATTTCATATTTTAAGCTGAATTCGCCTCTACTCAATATTTGCATGAACAAGACTGCAATTTTAGCTCTTTTTGATGAAACGATTTAAATTAATCTCTTTGTAATCACACAGTAATGTTCTGGATAAAGCATTTGAAAGTGAGATTTATTGGAAGATGAAAGTTAAATAACCTTTCAGTCCTGCTTAGATTAATCAAATGTAAGCCCTGAATTACACAGAAAGTTTACATTAGCATTAAGTCAGCACCTCTGCTATCTGATTATAGAGTCTCTGCTTTGAAAGGCTTTCTCTGCTGTGTTGCCATTACCCAGGGCCAACTGCAGTCACAGCTCTATTTAAAGAGCGGCACAGTGCCCTGGCAGTGACTATTGATTTATGCCCTTGAAAACCAGTGCACTTGCAAGGAATTACTGCATGTGACAAGTGAGCAGGATTAGTGTTATGAGTCATCTTGGGAATGTGCAATTTTAATAAAAGAAATCTAAAATAATAGCATAAACACTCCATGTGACAAAATGAGGTAGAGGATCATCAGAATCCCTGTCTAAATGGTTACAATGGTTAAACACCCAAAAGGAGTAGCTCCTTTTAAATAATTACTGAAAGGACTCAAAGTAGCCTACCTTTTGCAACCAAAAATGAAAATTCTGTCATCATTCACTCGTCTTCATGACATTTGAAACCTGTATGATTTTATTTCTTCTGTCGAGCTGAAAAAATGTTGCTGTATTTCAAGGCTTCTAAAGCTTAAAAACTGAAAATTTGTCATCAATTACCCACAAGACAATTACTTTGTATGTTCAACAGATTTAATTTGGGCTGTTATTCAGATATAAATAATGCTTAATGCACATCAAATGTGGCAAACAAAAGCTCAAACATACTAGCGTTTGTTTTCGTAAAAACCAATGAGTCTTGTTCTTGTGCTTCAAGCAAGTAAGATTGAGCTTCCATTTATTATTTACATCTATCCATTTACTGCTGTATGTGCGTTGATGAAAGTTTATTTGTGAATAAAAGTCTAAATTAAATCTGTTCATCATGTAAAGTGAATGTGTATCTTCAGAAGAAATTCATTAAATTGATTCATTCATATTGATTACTTTTACTATTTCTTCATGAACATTTTAAAGCATCAACATTTTGGTTGCGTTGACTTTCAGTAGAGGGCAGTAATTGCTCAGGTTAAAAAAAATAAAAAAAATAAAAAAGGTTTAATTTGTGTTGAAAGTCTTGTGGATTTGGATCATCATGAGAGTGAGCTATTGGTTGAAATATCCTTTTAACACATTGAAACTTAGGTCGCATGTCCACCAAAGTGTTTTTTTTTCCGAGGCTAGCGTATTTTTTCAATTGTTTTCAATGGGAGTGCCGCGTTTTTTAAAATGGCAACGCTAAGCGTCTTTTTCACGCTCAGCACTCGTGCATTTTTTTTCTTGGCGCCAAGAGTTGAAGAATGTTCAACTTTGGGTAAAATGCTGCGCTCATCACTGTCACTTTTTAGTCAGCTATCCAATCACAGTGGAGGATGGGTGGGACAAATTCCACACCGACCAACCACTACATCATATACTTGTAAAACAGCAACAGATGACAACAAGAAGCACAACAATGGAACTAAATCATTTAAAACAAGGCAGAGCAAGTAATTTATATTGTGTCAACATTTTTATATTCATAAGCTATCTGTGAAATCAGATGCTAGTTACACTTCCACGGTTATTTAACTGAAAAAAACGCTGCACCTCAGAAGCGCTCTCAAGCACTAACTGCTAGGCATTTTCAGCAGAGCGCCTGGCATCTTCAGCTGGCTACAAAAAAACGCTTTGGGAGACAGGACACACAGCCTAGAGTTGCAATTAGTGCTTTCCGCTACAAAAACATGACATGATCGCATACCCAAGTGGTCAGGGTTTGGTTGGTTAGCATGGCTCTGAAAGCCTCTTCTGGTAGTTAATGTGACTACAAAATCTGACAGGAAAAAGCATTCCTCTCTATTGACGGGCATTAAATATTAGCCATGTTTTCTGGTGGCATTTTTTCATTCAACACTATATATTGCTAATATCTGTAATATCTATTGAAGTTTAATACATGTTTTACCACAGTGATTTTTTTTTTGTAAAGCTTGAAATTTTTCCTTTTCTGTTATGCATTCTTGTGATGCAATCAGTCGGTCAGTATTGTCATTAAAGGGATAAGGCCTGTATCTGTTCCAAATATAAAAGAATAGCTCAGTCTATGCCACAACTATAACAATAATGCTACAGAGGAATAATATCAGAATCACTTTCATAGCGATTTTTTCCCAAAACCCATCAGAATTCATGCTTACAATCATCCAGCAGACAATAGATATGCAGTGTGGTTCTAATAAACCGAATTGTATTGTGTGTTGGGTTATTATAGGTGTCATCTTGTTGTGAACAGGGCTCATAGTTCACCCAAAAATTAAAATTTTGTAATCATTTACTCACCCTCATGTTGCCTCGGAAAACCTGTAGCCTGTCTGTGAAGCCAAACTGTTTTATTCCCATTAATTTACTGAATTTTTTGTCCATACAATGAAAGTCAATGGGGACCAGTAATGGTTTGGTTACCAACATTCTTCAGTATATCTTCCTTAATGTTCCACAGAAAAAAATAAAGTCATACAGGTTTGGAATGACATTAAAGGTGAATAAATGATGACAAGAATTTCTTTGGGTGCAGTCAGTTTCCAGTATGATCAATAAGTATTCTCACCTCAGGATTTATTTCGAGCATGTTGAAATAAGGTGAATTCAAGTGACCTTTTCTGCCACGTGGTATCTCTTTATGTTACGACAGCTTTGTGTAGCCTTGCATCATGCCAAAATATCCAGAAGCAGTGATAATCAATCTTTCTTAGAATAGAATGGCTAGGCGGCTCTTAAGATCCGTGGGAAGAATCTGTTCTTGTGGCTTAAACTGTGAAATGAATGGCTTGAATGGTTACTGTCTCAAGGGATGATTACAATAGACCTGGAGGATGTGTAAGTGAAAAAAGAGAGGGCTCTTGTACAGTGTTACAAGCACACTCTGAAATGTGATGTTTTGTCTGCCTGTCTCTCTGAGCTTTAGGAACTGCACTGTGCATAGCTGTCAACATCTTTCTGTTGAAATCCTTTCCCTCCTTTCGGTACAGAAACTTGGAGGTTAAACAGAAGAGAGGGCAACAGCAAAGGCACCAATGTCCCCTGACAGGCTAAAATTGGTCCTCAGAATGGGCTGGCACTAGCCACAGAGCCTTTAGCTTATTAGAAGCTTTTGATTCGGTTAGAAGATATTTATAATTGGAGAAAGCTAGCAGCTCTTCCTTACACTCTGCCACTCTTGAGCACTTCATCCTCGAGCAGACTTATTGACTTAAGTTGTTGCCTTGGCCAGGTGGCAAGCTTTGTAAAATCAAAAATAAAGTTCTTTATTGGCCTCATGAAACGAACCTTTAAAATCCTGGAACCTTCCATTCCACAAAAGGTTCTTTAGATTATAAAATGTTCTTCACACTAAGAAAAAATTGTTCACTGAAAGGTTTCTTTGGGGAACCAAAATGGTTCTTCAATTGACGCTTTGGGAAGCTTTATTTTTAGATATACCTGGCAAGAAATGCTTTTGTTTTTTGAGAGATGAGAGGAGCAGAATCTGCAGCTTTTATGTGATGTTATGTCACAGATGTGTGCTGAACAATTAAACATGGTGTTGTTCTTTTATGGACATGTCAGACAGTCATCGTGAAATGCAGAGGAGTCACCAAAGAACACAGAATAGATCCTTTGTATGTGCCAAAACGGGTTTCATTATGAAAGCAGTAATGCATGTTTAATGATGTACATGAGCACACTGAATCATGATTTTCGGAGAGTAGATGTAATGTACAACTCTTTTATGAGTTTTTCTGTTCATTGTCCTACAATAAAAGTTTGGCTTTTTTGAAGGTTTTAGAAATAAATATTATGCTTACCAGAGCGCCTCTGCCATTATTATTTAGTCAAAGCACAGTCTAAACGGGTAATATGGCAAAAAAAACAAATATTATTACTAATATTAATTAGTTATTAATATTAAATGTTTTCTATTTTATTATGTTTAAATGTCATTTATTCCTGTGATAGCAAAGTGAATGGCAGCAGTTTTTGTTTCCAGTGTCACATGATCCTTCAGAAATGCATTCTAATTCTGCTATTGGTTGCCTACCAAAAAACATTGTTGAAAACTCCGGTACGCAGGTAAAATGGTCTCCACAAAGGGAAAAAGACGCGCCGGTACGAGACGCCTGGGAACGCCAGCGTGACCATGCTCTGAAATCAAATGTGGTAATCTTCCATGGAAAGGGCGGTGTGACGTAGAGACCAGGAAGCTTAAAAGCAAGTGCGGCGGAAGCCGGGCGTCACTTCTTGGAAGGAACCAAGTGCTGGCAGGGATTGCCGGAAGTATGGCTTCGAAGCAGATTGGTTCCCTTCGGGGAACCAGGGTTACATACTTAACCTGGAGATTTTCCCCTTCAGGAACTCGAGCTGCATCCGAAGACGCTATGGGAACGAGATGCCCACGCCACCAGACTGACAAATCCCTGCCTAGTGTATACTAGGAAGAGAGAACAGAGGAGCCCCGATTGGCTCGCATGTCAAGGCCATAGAACCTCATGAACGTTAAGGGCGTGGACCATCCCACAGCGCTGCAGATGTCCTGCATAGACACACCTACTAAAAAGGCCTTGGAGGCCGCCATACTTCTCATAGGAAGAGCTTGAACTACATCGGCGAGGGGGGATAAGAGGAATGTAGCAAGTTAATGAGCATCAACTATCCATGACTGAGGTTGTTTGTCGCCGGAAGACCCCTGTTGGGGGACAATGCACACGAGCTTGGTCTGCCCTTATCCACAGGGCGCTGGGGATGTGATACGTGTCCAGTGCTCCGAATGGGACATCATACCGTTCAGCTTCTGTGGCGGGATCCCTAAAGGGAGGGGACAGAAAGCTGCAGTATGCTAGGCTGTGCGGGGATGGCGGAAACTTTGGGGACATACCCTACTCCGGGCGCAAGTCAAGATGAGAGAAGGGCCACTGAAGGCATGGAGTCCAAAATATCTTCATAGTGTCAATAAAAAAAAGGCCAGGAAGAAAGGCAGTCTTAATTGTGAGATGTTGATCAGATATCTCTTCAATGGGCTCGAAAGGAGCCTTACAGAGAGCATCTAACACCACAGCCAAATCCCATGGGAGAACAAGGGACCGTACCGGGGGCCTCAGCCTCAGCGCACCACGGAGGAAAACTAGGGGGTGTCTGCCCACTGACTAACCACCGAGAGGGGCATGGTATGCCGCAATGGCCACCACGTAGACCTCCAAGGTGAAGTGGGTTAACCCTGCGGTGAAACTGGCCTGCAGGAACTCCAGCACTGTAACAACTGGGCAGTTAACTGGGTCGAGCTGGCGGTCTCCGCACCATGAAGTGAAAAGTTTCCACTTCAGGGCGTACAGTTACCTCGTCGAGGGAGCTCTGGATTGGAAGATGGTCTCAACAACCTCAGTTGAGAAACCAGAAGCTATGAGTTGTGCCCCCTCAAGGGCCACACCCACAACTTCCACAGCTCCGGGCAGGGGTGGAATATCGTTACCGCCTGTGAGAGGAGATCTCTCCTGAAAGGAATCTCCCATGGAGCGCCGTCGAGGAGAGAAATCAGGTGTGAGACCCAACTCGGCCCGGCCGGAATGGGGATACTAACAACAGATGGGTCCCGTCCTGGCGTACTCTCTCCAGAACTCCAGAAAGGAAATGCGTATAGACGAAGCCTCGGCCAATAGCATCCAGTCCCAGAGGAGCTGGGTGAGTAAGAGAGAACCTGAGGGGATATTGCGATGTCACCTGAGTCACAAAGAGGTCCACTTGAGCCTGGTCAAAAACTCTCAATATCTACATCCACTCCCCGGGCCTCTGCCCCTGTCTCGACAGGATGTCTGACAGACACAATATTGAGTGTTTCCCCAGGAATGTGCACTGCTATCAGAAAGAGCGACTTTGACCCTGGGGACCACAAAAGGGATCTGTGAGCCAGCTGTAAAGGTGGTGAACGCAGACCTCCCTGGTGTGTGATATAAGAGCCACCGCTGTGTTGTCGCGTGCGCCATCAAACAATGACGCACTCTTAGGTCTGGGGAGAAGTGTTTCAGATGCTCGAAACACTGCCAGCTCTCAGGCAGTTGATGTCCACGTGAGATGTGCCATCCACAAGACCGCGGCAGGGTGGCACTCACTGGACCCTCCCAAACGGTGGGGATGCGTCCGTCGCTAGCGTTACATGGCGACAGGGAGCTCCCAACACCGGGCCCTGGGACAAGAACCAAGTCTCTTTCCACACATCTAAGGCACAAATACACTTCCGCATTACCTTGATCGTGCAAAGCGGTTTTCCCCTCGGGGAGAACCCCTTGGTCTTGAGCCATCACTGTAGGGGTCTCATGTACAGCAGGCCAAAAGGTATCACGTTGGAAGCAGCTGCCATCAGACCCAGCAATTTTTTAACTGCTTGACAGTGAATGACAGGCCTTCTCTTACTCTCTTGACGCTGCGAGATCGAAGACGTGCCGCATAGTCGGTCGAATCCCACACCACACCAAGATAAGTGGTGCTCTGTCAATCGAGGAAAGACCACGTTTCTTGGCGTTAGTCTAACCCCAGCTCCCCATATGAGCCAAGAACGACATCCGAGGTTGAATGCCCTCTGCTACAATTGAGAAACAATCAACAATAGTCGATGTATTCGTATGCGGGTGCACGGAGTCGCAGCGGAGAAGAGCAGTATCCACACACTTCGTAAAAGGCGGGGGAGAGGCAAGGCCAGAAAAAGGAAGAACGCTATTGGTCGCTCGTCCGGAAAAGCAAAACCTCAGGAAATCCTGTGAGTGGGAAAGGATGGGAGTGGAAGTAGGTCTTTAGATTGATTGTGACAAACCATTCCTCGGACCTGATCTGAGACACTACTTGCTTGAGCGTGAGCATCCTGAAATTCAGTCGCATGGCTGAGCGGTTCAACTGGCACAGATCTAAAATCGGACGCAACCCACCATCTTTCTTTGGAACTATGAAGTACTGGCTGTAGAACCCAAATTCTCTTTGGTGAGGAGGGACAACTCGAGTGGCGGACTTTCTCAAAGAAGTGTTTACTTCCTGGTCCATTACCCAGAGCCTGTCGGGGACGACCAAAGTCGGAAACAACCAGCTTAAATAGTCTTACTAAGGGAATCAGTCTCTGAGACGACACTCTGGTGTAATAGGGGCAGTGATTCCCCCGGGCAGGGGACGGCGCCCCGGAGGGAACAGCCAGTCTGCCTGCTTGTAAAGCACCGCCGAAGAGGTTTGCGAGCTTTCAGCTCCGCTACAATTTCCGGGCGGAAAGTGACTGAGACAACGCTCGCTGGAGAAGAGCCGCTGTCCCTGGAACTCTGCAGGGCTGAATGGACCGATTTACATGCGGCCTGAGGAGAGACGGGTACTGTGTAATGCGGTGTACACCGCTCCACCCCAGTAGGGTCAGCCCTCAGAAGTCCCGAGGACTTCTTAGCTTCGAGGATAGCTCTCAGGTCTTGTCTTTGCTTTGAAGTCCCTGGCCCAGAGCTCTGCTTTTGAGCCTCCCGATATGTGGAGCTGGTATGTGGAGGGGGCTGCTCCCACCCAGCAGCCCCCCCGAGATCGAGAGGGAGGAATCGCGGAACGACACCGTTGGTTTACGGGCTCCTGGTACGGTTGAGAGCCGAGTTGACAGGCGTCCACCGAAAGGCCCGAGGCGCCAGCGGGGTCCCATTAGAGGTATAGCCTGTCTTTTCTATCATATCTGATCAGTGTCAGCCACAAAGCTCTCCAGCTGCACCATTGCTGCCCTGGACCGCCGGGATGGCACGAAAGGTCTCTTGTTGGCACGGAGGGAAAGAGAATCAGCGGGCCTTCTTTTCAAAGCTCAGCGATGTCTCAGATTGATTCCTCTCCCTTCGTCTAAATCCTAGAGGTGGCCTGGTAAGCCTGAAACACGCTATAGTGTGCAGACCGCACCAGCTGAACCGCTGCCGCATACCCCTGGGGATCCGGGGCCTTGTGAAGCAGACCCAGCTGAGAGAGCGGAGAACCGTGCTGTAAACATCCCAGGCTGACGCTCACAAGTACGAGGTAAGTATACAGCGTGCTGCTAACTTTCCCACCACCTCTACTCCATGTGTTTTTTTGCACAGGCCCGGTGCACCCAGGATGTGATCTTCCCAGATGTCCTTCACTCTGGCGCTGGGACATCACGGACCCTGGGTGCAGCACCCGCCACGGTAGACGCGAGCCAGGCCACGGGCGACGACCTCTTCCCCTCCGCCGCCTCCGGTCTTCGAGTTCTCCACCCGGAACCGCTTCGCTCCCTTCCGCGAGACGGAACGCGACGCTGTGCTCATCGGAGACTCCATCGTCCGGCACGTCCGTGCTACGTTAGCGGAAGGTAAGGTGCACACTCACTGTTTCCCAGGTGCTCGTGTTCTCGATGTTTCTGCACAAATACCCGCGATCCTGAAGGGCGACGAGAGCCCCGGAGCGGTCGTGCTTCACGCGGGGCTAACGACACCAAGCTGCGGCAGACGGAGACGCTGAAGAGGGACTTCAGGAGCCTGATCGAGACGGTGCGCCGCACATCACCCGATCATCGTGTCAGGACCGCTTCCCACATATCGACGAGGACATGAAAAGTTCAGTAGGCTTTTTGCTGTAAATGAATGGTTATTGTCATGGTGTAAATAACAGAAACTGCTCTTTGTTAATAATTGTAATCTTTTCTTGGAGTGTCCTAGGCTTTTTTGCGCTGATGGCCTGCACCCTAGCAGAGTTGGAGCGGAGCTCATGTCGGACAACATTTCCAGGACGCTGCGCTCCATGTGACTATTAAGTCAAATCTCAAATAACTGCCCTTATGACTTGTGTTCTGCCCGCTTAAATTATAGAAGTACTTGTGCTGTCCAATCTCTAAAGACTGTGTCTGTTCCCCGAATAGTGAGGTCAAAATATAAATTTAAGGCAGGCTCTAGAAAAAATATGATCGTGATTAAACCAGAAAAATTTAAAATAAATGAACAAAAAACATTTGTAAAGTTTGGGCTCCTAAACATTAGATAACTCGCACCCAAAGCAGCTATTGTAAATTAAATGATCACAGATAAAAGTTTTGATGTACTCTGCTTGACTGAAACCTGGCTAAAACCGAATGATTATATTGGTCTAAATGAGTCAACTCCACCAAGCTACTATTATAAGCACGAGCCCCGTCAGACTGGTCGTGGCGGATGTGTTGCAACAATATATAGTGATATTATCAATGCTACTCAGAAGACAGGATACAGGTTTAACTCATTCGAATACTAATGCTTAATGTTACACTGTCAGATATTAAAAAGAAATCTATCGTATCTCTTGCTATGGCTACTGTGTATAGACCACCAGTGCCATCGTATACAGATTTCCTAAAAGAATTTGCAGACTTCCTCTCAGACCTATTGGTTACTGTTGATAAAGGGCAAATTGTCTGAGATTTTAACATTCACGCTGATAATACAAATGATGCATTAGGACTTTGGTTTACTGACCTAATAAACTCTTTTGGAGTCAAGCAAATGTCACCGGGCCCACTCAGGTTTAATCATACGCTAGATTAATTATATCGCATGGAATTGATCTAACTGATATAGATATCATACCTCAAAGCAATGATGTTACTGACAATTTCCTTGTATCATGCATAATGCATATTACTGATATTAACTATATGACTCCGCGTTATCATCCGGGCAGAACTACCTGCCACCAAAGACAAATTCACAAATAACCTGCCCGATTTATCTCAACTGCCCTGTGTACCAATAAGTACACATGAACTAGACGAAATAACTCGCAACATGGGCACTATCTTCTCTAATAAATTAGAAGCTGTTGCCCCCATCAAATAGAAAAAGGTTAGAGAAAAACGTACTGAGCCATGGTACAACAGTAATACCCATTCTCTCAATGAAAAAAACTCGTAGTCTTGAGCGCAAATGGAGAAAAATTAATTTGGAAGTTTTTAGAATTGCGTGGAATAACAGTATGTCCAGCTATAGACAGGCCCTAAAAGCTGCCAGGGCCGAGCATATCTTAGAAAAACTCATAGAAAATAACCAAAACAATCCTCGGTTTTTATTTAGCACAGTGGCTAGAATAACAAATAACCAGACGCCACCCGATATAAATATTCCATCACAGTTTAATAGTAATGACTTTATGAATTTCTTCACTGATAAAATAGATAACATCAGAAAAACAATAACAAATGTAGATTCTACAGCATAAACTACTTCAGCTTCATTCATCGCACCAAAAAATAAACTGCAGTGCTTTACAACTATAAAACAGGAATAGCTAAATAAACTTATCACTGCATCTAAACCAAAAACATGCCTGTTAGATCCTGTACCCACTAAATTATTGAAAGAGTTGTTACCTGTAACAGAAGAACAACTTCTCAATATTATTAACTCGTCGTCATCTTTAGGTCACCTCCCAAAACCATTCAAGCTGGCGGTTATTAAGACTCTTATTAAGAAACCACAACTAGATTCTAGTGAACTGGCAAATTACAGACCCATCTCAACTCTTCCTTTTATGTCTAAAATTTTAGAAAAAAATTGTCTGCTCAATTGTGCTCCTTCCTAAAAAAAAGATCTCTATGAAGAATTTCATAGGTCAGGTTTCAGTCCCCACCATAGCACAGAAACTGCACTAGTTAAAATTACAAATGACTTGCTTCTTGAGTCAGACCAAGGCTGTGTCTCATTGCTAGTTTTATTGATCTTAGTGCTGCGTTCGATACTATAGATAATGACATACTCATAGATCAATTACAAAACAATACAGGTATTCAAGGGCAGGCTTTAAGATGGTTTAGATCCTACCTGTCCGATCGCTACCACCTTGTTCATTTAAATGGGGAGTCATCTCAATTATCACCAGTTAAATATGGAGTGCCACAAGGATCTGTACTAGGTCCTCTGCTATTTTCAATATAAATGCTGCCCCTTGGTAATATTATTAGAAAATAAGGGATTACTTTCCACTGTTATGCTGATGATACTCAACTATGTATCTCAACAAGACCAGATGAAACTCTAAATTATCTAAGCTAACAGAGTGTGTTAAAAATGTAAAAGATTGGATGACCAAAAAAAAGACAGAGATATTACTTATTGGACCAAAAAAACAGTACACCGAATCTCGTGGATTACAATTTGCAACTAGACGGATGTACGGTTACTTCCTCTACAGTCAAAAATCTGGGTGTTATATTAGATAGCAACTTGTCTTTTTAAAATCATATTTCCCGTGTTATAAAAACAGCATTCTTCCATCGTAGAAACATTGCCAAGTTACGAAACAAGATACCTGTTTCTGATGCAGAAAAGCAAGTTCATGCATTCATGACCTCTAGACTGGACTAATGTAATGCACTGCTAGGTGGTTGTCCTGAATCTTCAATAAACAAGCTACAGATAGCCCAAAATGCAGCGGCTAGAGTCCTTACAGGTCAAGAAAATATGATCATATTACCCCAATTTTACAGTCTCTGCACTGGCTACCTTTAAGTTCCGTATCAGTTACAAAATATTATTACTTGCCTATAAGGCCCTTAATGGGTTAGCTCCTGCATACCTAAATAGTCTTCTACCACGCTACAATCCATAACGCTCCCTAAGGTCGCAAAATTCTGGGATTTTGGTAGGACCCTAGGATAGCAAAAGCGCCATAAAGGAGGTAGAGCTTTTTCGCATTGGCTCCCAAACTCTGGAATAGCCATCCTGATAACGTTCGGGGTTCAGACAAAATCTCTCTGTTTAAATCTAGATTAAAGAAACATCTCTTTAGCCAAGCATTCAAATAATACACCTCATAATCTTGTACTGCAGTTACATCTAATCAAATGCACATTATTATTCTTTAGTGTGGGTTAAACAAATCAATTTTGCTTGGTTGGAACAGCAGCTTTGCTAATTATGTCTCTATTTGTTTCTCCGTTTCTGCCACTGGGATTTAAACAAGCTTCAGTCTGGATCCAGAACACCTGTGAAGAGATGATGCAAGCCCTCAGAGGTCCTCAGATGATGCCAACCCTGAAACACTTACAGAACTACCACATTTTGCTATAAGTTTGATGCATCATATAATAATTGCTGTTAATAAATAGTGTTCATCGTCTGTTTGATTCCGTCTTCAAAATTGATTTTTCCGTACTGTTGGTTCGTCTGGTCAGAGGAGAACTGTCCCCCGACTGAGCCTGGTTTCTCCAAGGTTTTTTCTCCATTCTGTCACCGATGGAGTTTTGGTCCCTTGCCACTGTCGCCTTTGGCTTGCTTAATTGGGGACACTTCATTTCCAGCGATATTGTTGACTTGATTGCAAAGATATTATTAAACTGAGCTGAGCTGGATGTTGACATCACTGAAATCAATGATGAACTGACTTTAACTGAAAAATTGTGTGTACTATTGTCCTTTTGCATTGACACACTATTTTCCTAATTAATGATTTAAAGTTGCTTTGACACAATCTGTATTATTAAAAGCACTATATAAATAAAGGCGACTTGACTTGACCATTGCTACCAGCATGAGGTTGAAGCAGCGGTTGGTGGGCAAGCCAAGAGCCTTCAGAGGACTGGTCCGCAGAAAAACGCTCATTAATTTGCTTTTCTGCGGCTCTCGTTGTTTCTTTTTTTTTTTTCGGTGGGCACCAATGCCGTAATGTGGCTACCGCCGAAGTCACCACCTCCAAAAAGCTATATATTGGGGCGAATGAGGCGCCATCCCGACGCTATCCACATCACTCCGGAGGAGAGAACCGCGGAGCGGGCTTATGATCCCAGAGAGGGGACACCGGTTAGCAGGGAGGAAGGAGAGGATAGGACTCGCCGTATCTCCCTCCGCAAGATCGTTGGCGAACCTCACGACGTGCAGCTGCCGCTCCACTCGGCGGAAGCGGGGCCAGCACCAAAGGAACTATCAAGGAGAGACTCGGGAGCGAAGTGTAAGCAGGGCAAGCCGCCTTAGTATGGGGACTCACTGTGCATGCTTCGCTCCCAAGCAGACCACGAACAGACTGTGTGTATCCCCACTCGTGATGTAACGTGAGCAGGGAGGAACACACAACCTATAACGTAGCTTGCACTCGCCCTTTGCATGCTTTGTCTTAGCATGAGCTTTAGACATAGTGGAGCTTATAGTTGGACAAAAATACACCAATAGACTAGGACCAGACTGAAACGTATACCACACCAGCGCGCTTGTGAAGCCAGAAAAGCTGACGCCGGCTCAAGCCGCAACGTGCTTTTTTTATTTGTAAGGCCTTTGTAGCGACTCAGCTCATGGGATATATGAATAATTAACCATAACTAGTTTATGATTAATTATGAATATTTTAGATCCGCTGTAGATATTTAGCTGACCTCCTTAGCAGGGTCAACCGTCTTGTCAATTCTAAAAACGTTAATTTACTGGTTAAGGGAAATAACTTCCTTACAGTACAATTCTACAAAAGCTTGTAGCATAAATCTGCATGATCAAGTGACTCAGTTATGAGCAAACAATAAACCACGTCAAGTGTGATACAAGTAAGGTTTTAATTAACTACATAAAAACTAAACTAGTCTAACATTACTACATAAACATATATTGTTTTTTCCCCCCCCCCCCCCGTGTGCTGTGCTTGGCACACGGTTGGAGCGCAGTCCTCCCTAACCCGCAGATCCGACCCCGTATGGAGAATAAAACTGGTTAACACAATCCCACACAACTACACCACACCGACAACGCTTCCGCGTTTAGGAAAGGGTTAACCGTCCTAACTCAGTACTAGAAAAGAGACAGAAGAATGAAATTTATGGAACCATTGCCTATGCTGCAGATCTACACTGCGGGATAAGGTCAGATTTTAGTTCAAACACCTTTGTAAAATAGGTGTTAACTTACTTAAGTATTAATAACGACAGACCTAAATTTTCTACTTGCGCGTCTGACTGTCTGCAGAGATTCCTGAAGCACCTTACACGACGCCCGCAAGATCTTGCGAAAGCTGGGTTGCTGAGGAAAAAAGAACACAGTTTGAGCCAGAGGAATCTGATTGATGGAACGGACAAGGCAGAACGCCTGGCACAAAGCTTATGATGTCTGGGGACGCAGTTTTTCTACACTGTCAGAATCCAAACAAACCACGACTGGGCTGGGTCATGGAGGAGGCCTTTAAGGTCGAGAGAGAAGGATCTCCGCACTTTCCAGATGGCTGTCCACTTGCGAACGATGGAAAAATTCCCGGAGCGGTGAGGGGGGTGGTTGGCAATTGCTGGAGGGTGTACGCACCCTTTGTTCGAAGCATGGTAATTTGCAATGCCTTGACTCGACATTTTACTAAAGGTTCCAGGACCCGAATATAATGCCTAGTACCAATATCATCATACTACCACGTTGTTTCGATCATAGAAGGCGAATTCATAGCTATAGACACCGGTTCGGCTTACAAATAGTGAACGGATGACGGATTGTGTGTTTCAGAGTATAAACCTGCATACCCGGATACAATTTCAAAGACAAAAGACCGATGAAAATCATATACACATGACGCGAAGGATCCTGTAGCGCGAGCACATTCCCACAGCAAGGTTTTCCTATTAATTATTTAGCAAAGAAAAGTCCTTCCCTTGTGGCTTTTCCTTATGGGCAAGGAAGCGATTTTCTTCACCTAAATTCCAGGAGGTCGTAAATGTATCGGGTGTCAGCATTGCTATGGAACCAGGGGCCTGTTCAGCTTCCTAGGGTGTTACAGCACGCAGCATTTGTAACTTGCTGACAAAATATGTATTGTGTGTTTGAGTGGTCCAGACGCTACACTTTCATAAATGCTAGTGAGTCATCCGGTATGAGCTTTGTGGGTTCAACCCATGGAAGGCCTTAAAAACATAGTCTCGATGATTCAGATTTAAAATGACAGCATTTAAAAGAACTGATATTCAGGGGCATTGCGTTTTGAGGAAGTGTATTCACTGGCTCCAACAACCTTGGCCAAGTGACACAAGGTGCAATGCACAAAATAAAGTTTCTCTTTAAAAAGGCTTTGATAGAAATTGGTATTGGTTTTAATTTGGATGTTGTTTCAAGTTTTCAGTCACCTGTTCAGGATCAAATGGACTGCAAAGTGGGTACATTCAACATATAATAAGGTATATTATAAAAATCCAAATCCAAATGGAAAACCAAATGTACCTGTAACATGCGTTTAGGTTTTTCAACCACAGATATATATCGATATAGAGCCCAGAATTCTATATTGAACCTTTAGCTACTAGCTGACACAACATGAAGCTAAAAGTAATAAAGATGGTAAATATCTGTCTGAAATATGCTATTGACTATGGCTGTTATGGGTCACAGTCATAGCCAGCTGGTAGTAGAAAGTGTGACACTTTGAAATAGTCCTTTAAATGCATTATTATTTTCATTTTTTTTACAGTACAATTGCAATAGTAATAATTCTTTGATTTAATTTTCATAATTTAAATATATAATAAATAAAACATAAATGTAGAATTGTAAGTAATAATTAAAAAACAACAACAACAATGATTATTATTATTATCATAAATGGGAAAAACAGGTTTTCCTTCTTTTTTGTTCTTAACTGATCACATTGCTGAGTAAAAAGATTTGACAAAAAGACATCAAAAGACCTGAAACTATATTCTCCACCAAACAAAATTTCCCTGTTTCTGTGACTTGTGAAAATGTATCACATCTTATGAAACTACTGCACTGTTTTTATAATCTTATTACGATCAATAAGGTCTTTGGGGACAGCTGTTGGGGACAACAGAAAACAGTTTTGTTCATTTAATGAGGCATCGCTCTCATCATTTCACCTTCCCCAGAGGATTTTATAAAGCAGATCTCCAGAACAATTACAACAACAAAGCAGAGACAAAAACAGAAAAATAAATCATGTTATCGCTGCTCTAATAGCACATCGATTTTGAGTAATGATGCACTTCTGCATGTTTGTACTTTGAGTTTTTAAGCAACAGACAATTATTTGACTACTCTTGCCAAGCTCTAATCCCAGTGCACTGCGGATTTACTGATTCTTCCAAAGCAACAGAAGAAAAACTTGAACCACACTGTTTTTGTTTGAAAGCCCTTTGACGAGTGTACAAGAATAAACGGCACAGAAAAATAATGTTGCATTTAGGTTTTCAACAATTTCATATTATTTCAAATTTCCTTCCTATTTATAGGAAAATGTAGCACATTAAGATGTAACACCTCAGCAGATCTGGGTCCTGTTTGTTCTGCCGGAGGCTCCATTGGAGAGAGCTGAGGTTTCTTTTTTCTGTTGTTATTCTCTCTAAGGACATGGCTTAGGGGTTTTTATCAATTTTAAAGCAAAAAATTAGGTGATACAAGGGGTGTAAAATATTGCATTTTAGCTGCAAGAGGGGAATATCTTGTGGGGAGAAAGCAATTTAAGTGACAATGAAATATTAAACAATGCGCATTTAGCTTTCCCACTTTAATACTTTGTCTTATTAATTAAGAGGGTTCCCAGGCTTCTTAACGGCACAGTCTTAATTACCTCCAGCCATGTTTGAAAGATCTGGTAAAAGGGCCGGCTGGTATAACAAGTCATCTTCCATCAGAATGAAAATGTTCAAAAAGCACTAAATTTAAACTTACTGCTTACGCTCGATAACACATTGTGTCTCACTGAGGACGATAGCTGATTTACATGCAGCTTATTTTAGCACACGTACAATATACCAAACATTTCATAAAATGTAAAAACATGAATAGAAACCATGTGATGGGAACCAAAGCAAAAGTCTGTTGCTCGATTGTGTAGGGTTGTTTCGCAAAAATGTAGGAATGCTGGTTGATGATGTCAAGCAGTTATAAATATAAAGTTTTGTCATGAAACTCTAGCGGCGAGGACATTAAGTATAACTCAATCGATATACACATAAGTACGACATTTCTCAGTGATTTTTCCCTTTTTCGGCTTCTTTTCACATCAGAAGCCAATGTGTTTGCTGCTCAACACTGGCTAGTGCTTGCTGTAGCAGTTGCAGTGTGCTTCAGAAACCCTCCACCTTCCCCAGCTCCACCTGCTCCATATAGATCTGCTAAGGGGTGATTTCATGTACTATATGTTTGCTAAAGTGCATTTAATATTTACAGTCTAATACAGAAACTCAGGCTTTGTTAAACTCAGGCCAGTCTCGCGACTTGTAACCACAAAACTTTACCATGCTGTTTGCAGTGATGTTTGCTAGAAATATGGATTCGGGGGAAACTAATAAATAATCTATTTTTTAAAAAACAAGACTTGCGGCCATAGTTGGCTCACTATGCTTTCAGGAAACGAATCCCCAGGTCAGTATCAGTCAATGCAGCAACCTAAAGGAGCAACAAAATGAGACAAACCATGCCCTGCTTTTTCCTTAAAACTTATCCCTGAAAATGAGAAAATAAATCTTAATAACAGTCCAAACTAGTCAAGCAAATCCCCGAAGCAGAACAGGCTCCATTAAATCCCTAATAAATGATTCTGTGGAGCAGCGAAACTCCTCCCCGCATGCTGAGAACGCACATCAGCATAGAGAAAGTAAACAATATTCTCATTTCTTATTCTCAGAGAAATGTGAACTGCTTAAAGGTCAGCGGATTTAAGATTTATATTATCGAGAGATAGCTTAGGTTTTATTAAGTTAGAGCTGTGTAAATCAAAGACAAAACATATTGTGAATGATTATTAAAATCTTAATTTCGTTACCAGTTGTTTACTAAGTAAAATGCTTTTTTCCCCCCTCAACATAAGCATTTTACCATTCGCCATTGCTCTAAACTTGCTGTTCTTGTTGCGAAAGTGCAGGGAACTTTATAAAGAGGTCATGCAGGTCAATAATATTTCCTGCCATGGCCAATAGATACTTCATTTTATTGGCTTTTCCTTCACTGTTTGTCCAGCTCCATATGTCTGGCTCCTGGGTTCTCCTCTCTCTGTTCCATCCATCATTTACTCAGTGTAGTCAATTTTCTCGACCCCATCCAATTCAGCCAGACCAGACCCTCTCTCACACACACACACAAGTTAAAGACAGATTTTATTCCTTACCTTCAGTTATACACAGAATTGTGTCACATGGCAGTACTGATAGATTAACTGAAGTAAATGTCAATTTTAACTTGTTTTAATATAGTTTGAATTAGATGGCTAGGCCTTTTTAATGAAGCTTGGGCTTTTCAACAGGAATTCAACTGTATTGTGATCTTTTTAGGTTTTTGAACAAATACGTTTAGAATGCCATGTAACTAATTGCTATTTAGATTCAACCTCACCGTTTTCTCTGAAGGCCTCTTTTCTTTTCTGTGAATGTGAAATGTGTACTTGATATGGATATGTATAGTATGAATAGGATGTTTTTTTCTCTATGCATGCATGAAGCGTAAATACCCAGGAGAGAAAATCGAAAGAAAAGTTTGTTTATGACTTACAAAGACTGTCAATCCACAAAATCCACGCCATACATATTTATCTTCTGTATTGAATTTAGAATGCATTGAGAGTGAACAATTCTATTTCAATGCAAATTGAAGCTGCTCTTAAGACGGGTTTATGGAAAATTACAAATGGACACTCTATGCTTTAGCAACACTGCGTCTAACAAATGTCTAGGGATGTTTAGATATTTTAAAGCAGTGTTATTGTTTAGTTGAAATAGATATTTTAATACAGAAAGGAGAGGAATGCAAACTCACACTGAAAAAGAGGCTCTCGTGTGTTGTGGAACGGTTATCTGAAATGGATGGCTTTTTCATTTTTGCTGTAGTACTCCTCTATAGATCTGCAAGACTCAATTTTGTCCCCTCAGCTTCATCCCCGACACAGACACACAAATAAAGCTCTGCAGTGTCTGACAGCTCCCATATTTTGCAACCAAGGTGACCCAAAATGGTCACCAATTTATCACTCAAAAAGATGTAACCGTATTCAATGAATTGAATCAAAAAACACAGTTCCCTTCATTCTTATAGCATCTTTCTGCTTTGCCTTATGTTTAAGGCAAGATATCAAACACTTAACATCTGATTACTTTTTAGTTAGAAACCATCTTATTGTATTAACTTCTTCCTGAGAAGGCTGGGAAAAGCAGTGAGAGATCAATTCAAGGTGACTTTTCAGACCAGCCCTGCATTGGAGTAGTCAAGCATTCTTTCTTCAGTGAGAAGAAGAAAAACATTTAGCTTTCTTTTGAAACTACCCATAATTATTCAATCAAGAAAGAGTGGATGAACTGGAGGAAAGGATATATGTTTTTATGCTTGCATTCTGTACAGATGGTCTGAATATTAATGTTGTAGTACTGGTGGTGGTGGAGAATAAACCCGTACTTTATTGATCTATTTGGATATCATACTCCCCATCTTTGGCCTAAGAAAGAGAAAAGAGGAAGAAGAATGACTGTGGGGCTGAATTCCCTCTGAGCAGGACCAATCCTGTGCAGGGAGCATGCAGAAGATAAAGTGGAATAAAACATTTTCATTTGGTTTACAGTAGTTGGATGAAGGTTCGTTTCTTTGTGTGTCGCTAAACTCTTTTGAGGGATTTCTTACTGTATTTCATCTTGAGTTAAATGATCTCATCTAGTCCCAATTGTCAGGTCATAAACTGAGCAATATTTCAAAATGAGTTTTAACAAACAGCAGATAGCATTTTAATAAGTGCTGAGTATGAATTTTGTCTATAAATATCCGATATTTTTCTAACATTTTGTTATGCCGTTGCAGGCCTGGAAGACATGCAGAGCTAAAACCGAGCTCGCCGTCTCCACAGGGATTTGATTGAATCAGCAAAATTCCTTTGAATTTGAAATGAACGTGGCAAATCCACCTCATTTTACTGCATTTCCTCCTGTGTGCATCCACAATGTATTTCCACACGACTGTAGTTCATGTTTTGAACATGAAAGGAAAGAGAAAATTCTTTGCAAGCACATTTCAGTATAGAATGTTAATAGAGTGATTAACATTGAATAGCAATGAGTGATTAAAAAAGAGAAAGCACGCTAACATGGGTATTTAGGTCAGGAATACAAGGCACAAAAGAGAATGTAAGAAAAACACACTAATGATAACAACTATAGCAGAACTTCAGTAGATTCTGGCCTGATCTAACAAGTCAAACCACTGGAATATGTAAGGGATAGTGTCTGGAACAGTCTTGTGTCACCTTAAAGGGGTGTATTTTGTCATAATGACCAAGTGACTGTACTATCACTAATATTTCATGGCTAGGGTTAGGGTTAGGGTTAGGGTTATATACTTACCTTTATATTAGCTTAAAGGCTTAGTTCACCCAAAAATGAACATTCTGTCGTTAATTACTCACCCTCATGTCGTTCTAAACCCATAACGTTCATCTTTGGAACATAAATTAAGATATTTTTGATGAAATCCGAGAGCTTTCTGATCCTGCATAGACAGCAACGCAACTGAAACGTTCAAGGCCCAGAAAGGTAGTAAGGACATCATTAAAATAGTCCAAGTGACATCAGTTCAACCTTAATTTTATGAAGCTATGAGAATACTTTTTGTGCTCAAAGAAAACAAAAATAACGACTTTATTCAACAATCTCTTCTCCTCTGGGTTAGTCTCCGCCGCACAGCAGAGAAGAATTGTTGAATAAAGTAGTTTTTTTGTTTGTTTGTTTTATTTGCATACAAAAAGTATTCTTGTATCTTCATAACATTACGGTTGAAGCACTGATGTCACATGGACTATTTTAACAATGTCCTTACTACCTTTCTGGACCTTGAATGTGGTAGTTGCGTTGCTGTCTATGCAGGGTCAGAAAGCTCTTGGATTTAATCAAAAATAACTTAATTTATGTTCCAAAGATGAATGAAGGTCTTACAAGTTTGAAAACGACATGAGGGTGAGTAATTAATGACCGAATTTTTGGGTGAACTAACCCTTTAATCTTCTAAAATGACACAAAATGAAAAAAAATCCACGTAGTAATGTCAATACCACGAGATAATTTTCACTAAAAACAATATAAAAATCAACATTTCGTATAAAATGTGAGCGCGAGTCATGGTGCGATACAAGAGACATGGAAACTATCACAGGTATACTAAAAGTACTGTAAAATTTCATCACTAGCAGCAAGTTGCCGTATGAACACAGCCAGGTTTGAGTCCATGAGCGGCATGACAAATATTCATATATATTGCAGTTTGTAACTACTTACTGACGTTTTGAGAACTGGTAGTATCCATGAATACTGATCGACCGATTTCCTTATGTTTTCTACAATCTGCTCTATCTCATTGACAGTAGGTTTAGGAGTGGACCTGCCTTACTATTTTTGTAAAATAGTCGTTTCATACCCAAATCAAATGTAGGCGATTCATCAAACACAGTTTATTTACTTTAAATCCCATCCCTCTTACACATAAACTACGAGCTGGCATTCAGATCTGCCTCCATCCAATCAAAAACCATCAGATAGAGTCCCTGTAACATTTCTTTTAAAAAAACGGTTCCTTGTTGCTGTAACAATTTGAAGGAAAGATCTGTTGCGCCTTCTGTTACAATGCATTATTCAGAATCAGAATTAAAAAAAACAAAAAACAATCAAGATGAAATTGAAGTGCAGACTTTAAGCTTTATTCAAGGGGTTGAAGAAAAATATAACATCAAATGCTTAGGAATTACCACAATTTTTATACACAGTCCCCCCATTTTCAGGGGCTCAGATGTAATTGGATAAATAAATATAATCATAAATAAAATGTTCATTTTTAATATTTTGTTGAGAATCCTTTGCAGGCAATGGCTGCCTTAAGTCTGGAACTCATGGACATCACCACAGACTGGGTTTCCTCCTTTGTGATGCTTTACCAGGCCTTTACTGCAACTGACTTCAGTTCTTGTTTGTTTGTGGGTCTTTCTGCCTTTAGTTTTGTCTTCAGCAAGAAACTGACTTGGCCATTGCAGAATATTCCACTTTTCTACTTTCAAAAATCCGCTGGGTTGATTTGCTGAGTTGGGTCATTTGTACTATTAAGCCCATATTTATTATATAACTGTAACTTGAATATGTTGGTCATCAGCTAAAATAAAACAAATTGTGCCTGTGTCCAAATATATGTGGACCTAACTGTATATACCAGCCAGTGCTGCAATGGATGAGGGTGAGAAATAGAATTTCAGAACACTGGATGAAGAGATTGACCAATAAGTATTAAATATGCCAGAGATCTGTGTATGCAATCAATAGTGATATGGTGTTATTTAATACAATTGCTAAAAATAGCCTTAATTAAATCCGTCACTGGACAACATGACCACTGTATCTGACTACTCTGTGAAATACATTGTCACAGAAAACATAGAAAGCTCAGATAGAAGAGAGATGGTTGAGGTGAACAGAAACCCAGACTGAACTGTCTGCTAACCTGGCAGCAGAGTGTCGGTGAGCCAGCTGTCCGCGATAAGAAAAGCTCATAGAGAAAAACATGGAAGTGAAGTAGTGCCAGCAGATCTCACGATTATTCTCATCTTCATCCACCCTGCGTTGTATCTGGCAGTCTTGGGAGATACGAGAACAAAAAGAGAGGTTTGAAGGACCTGAGAATCACATGAAACACACTGTCCTGCCCATGCTTGCTGATCATGTCGTCTCACCATTTGAAGGTCATTTTGGAATTATACAGTACAGGGTGCCCATGGGATTTGCTTTTTAGCCTTGCAAGAAGTGCTGATCTGTTATCAGAGAGAAAGAAACAGAAAGGAAACAAGAGAAAAAGTGACAAGCAGAGGGAGAGAGAAAGAGGCTTGCCTTTGCTGCGCCTGTGACTTGCAGAGGTTAATGCGTCTCTGCTGCGTTCTGACACACGACTGCCTCATTTTCTCTTGCGCATTATCTCCTGTCTTCAGAGGCGACAAAGCTAGTAAGCTTCTCTGACAGGCAGCAAAGGGAAGGCCTTTATTTTCTTTCATTGTGGAAAACAAGGCCACAGAGTCGTGTGGAAATGGAAATTTGCAAATGTGAATGAGGAGCTCGGTTGCTTACTGCAGAGCTGATGGACAGCAGTGGCTGCCAGTAGCTTGTGTGTGTGTTAGTGTGAGAAAGAGAGTGCAAGAGTCTAAAAGACTTCAATTAAAATGTTGCGCTTCACAGAAGTACACTGCCTGTATAGCAGGTGTTAGCCTGTGGGTGTGAGACTGAAGCAATCAATCAGTCAGTCAATAAATCGTTAAGTGTGCCAAGCAAGTGCTACGTTAACCCTCCTCACACACTCACTCAGAGACCCAAAGACGAGAAGGGGTTAGACATCAGTACAATGAAGATGAATGAGACGATTCATACTGACAAAAAATGTTTAGCTCTGTGAATGTTTTGTGCTGAAAAGAAATTCATTTAGGCACGAATGCCAAAATCATTTTAGCTGCAACATTTTTTTTCCTTCAATTAATTCACCTTGTAATGTCCTTACCAGGAAATATTATTTATGCCTGAAAATGTGTAATTATTTGTTTTATATAATAAATCAATATTGTTAATTATAATATGTAATATTAATAATTTTGATAGGAATATTGAGTTATATTTGTATATACTAAATACTTATTGATTTAAGAAATTCAAATACTAACTGTTTGCAATGTTTTATGATGATATATGCAGTTAGTGCAATTTATGTGAAATTAAGCTCTACTATATTTGTTTATTTCGAAAAAAAAATGAAAAACATTCATTATTTAAGAAATTAAAATTAAAATATAACTGTTTTGATATTCCTTATGTATTATCTTTTTATTAATTTACATATGATTTTTTATTTAAAATTGCGAAGGTTTTATTTATTTATTTGTTTATTATATAAATAAAAAAAAAAAATGATTCATGTTATATAAAGAACTACAATATTAGCGGTATTAAAAACTATTATCTATGATCTTTTATTTATTCATGGTTATTTAAAATCCATGTAACAAATTATTTAGGATTATTTGTATATTTATTTTATTTAAAAAAATTGAAGTTATATTATTTGTTTATATCAAAATAAAAAATATTGAATTATAATTATCTATTTGGATCTATTTTACTGTATGTAAATAAGAACAATTTAGTTTACAAAATATTGCTACAGAACCAAAATATAGGCATGGTTATGTGTTGATACCAAGATAAGAATGATGCCCCAAAGTCTCATCTCGTTTTGAAGAGCGTAATGATTTAAATTACGTCGGTGCAGTGTAGGAAGTCTAGTGTCAATCAAGCCTTTAATTTCTTCGCACCTCCCATCCACTCTATATATGGTGTTATTTCGGTCGCTGCCTGAGCACTCGTCCTTTCTTGTTTATTGACTGCATTACTGCTCCTCTCAATACATCAATGTTCGGTATTTCCTCAAAATGCAGGTGATGATCCCTGAGGGGGGTGGGTGGGTAACGGTTAATGCCATCTAAAATACCCCACCACCAAGCTCTCACCTTACTCATCTGACTCAGACGTCTGTTTGGAGTAACAGCAAAATATTAGAGACCCGGCAACGGAAGAGTGGCGACACGGGTACAACACACAGTCCCAGGGAAAATGTTAATGTGGTTTTTGAAATGCTGTGGGCCTGCTGAGCTCTCAAACACAAGGCCGCCATACCAGATTATATGTTATGAAAGGGGCGAAAGTACTTATGCTAGAGAGAAGATGTGAAAACACCACAGGCAATAGTCCACTTCTCCTAGAGTGGAAATTCTGTGGCCTCTTCAAAGAAGAGACCCCACTCCACGGCTTGTGGCATTTATGAGGCAGCTGTGCAAATACAAAAGCAAACTAAATGGGTTATATATACAGATATAATATATTATAGATATATATCGATATCTATATATATTCTATATATATACCCAGATATAATTTAAATGGATTTACTTATTTAAACGTCAGTACAATCTATTTTCTAAAAAACGTAATAAAAATCCGCAATGTATTCACCCTATATAACTTTTTTTATCTTGAATGTCAAAAAAATATTAAAAACTATTTAAAGCAGTCTCCTGTGTGAGGTTTACAGGAAATATGATTTATATGCCTGAAAAATTAGTTCCTTACTTTTTGTGTGTGTGTGTGTGTGTGATATTCATAATACATAATATTGTGATATTTTAGCACTCTAAACAGAAAGCATAAAGTTACTAACACAATAAAACACAATAACAACCCCTGCTCATTTTTTGCCAATAAAATTCCTCTGCGTTTCCCTTTTCCTCTCTGATGCAGCCTCACACCAACTCCTACCCATATAATAAATTTCACTTATTTGACATAATTTTCATCACCGTAATCAAAGCTTTTACAAAATCGGCCTAAGCTAAGACTAACCCCCCATAGCACGCAAACTTCGAACATACAATTGGATCACCCTATTCCACCCTCTCATCTGCACAGAACTACTGAACGCACAAACGGCCACCGCCCCCGAGCAACAGGAAGTTCCTCTGTCGACTAGACGAGTGAGCAAAGCGATGGAGAACAAATGAGCATAAGAAAACGTTTCCATGACCTACACACACAGCGCATGTAATCCCAAAAAATAAAACAATAGTCCCATATGAAAAACTAGTGGTGAAAGCCCAAAAATCACTGTTTAAACCTAACAGCGTGGAAAAAAAATGAAGCCTGAAAATGTTTCTCATCTGCAGTTGTTGTAAAAAGTTTATTTTTGACCCTGTGTGCGAGTGTGGTTGGTTACTAAATCAGTAGCAGGCTTCAGTTGGACATGGACAGAGATAGCGGCAGCGGAACAATGCGTGAAATTACAGTGTTTGCCTTTTTCCCTATATTAGGCTGCCCTATGTCCGAGAGAAGACCCCTGAGCACCGATTGCTGATCAAAAGCTCCTCGCTCCTCCACAGGCCCCCGAGGGGCCGCGCCATAGACCTACAGCGAACATTTCTCATTCAAGCCATCTGCACTGAGAAAAACCTCATGAGGCCCACATCAATCATTGATCTACTTTAGTGACTGCAATTCCAATTAATCCATCCACGGATATGAGTTTACATCAGCACACTAACATTCGCCACCTATCAACTGCAGGTTTGTACAAATCCATTTGTATTATCCATCTCGACCTATCTTGAGTCTAGAAGGTGTGTGCCTTCTGTTGTGCTGTAACTATTTCTGCATCAATACATTCTGCTTCAAAGGGATTTATAAGAGATAAAGGGTGGTGTTCGCAGACTTTTCAATTCTCCCTTCAGCACCAGAAGTCCTTATACCAGACTAAAGCACACTTGACATTGCACATACGCCTTTAACAAGCTCCCAACCCATCATGCATTCACAACAGGGTGCTGTCAATAGACTTACCCGGGAATTTTTAAAGACATTCCTCAAAAATGCAAGGAAATTCAATTAATCATTGATCCATCCTTCTCCGTGCAAACTGACTGATCTCATTTCAGTTCTGGGTTTGTCTGCAGGATAAATATTATGAATATGAGGATGTGCAAGATAGGAAGAGCCAGACTCATTGGGCTCATTGTCACTTGATCTCTTTCTCTGAATGCCTTGATTTTCAGTGGAAGATGTAAGCCCTTAAACATAGTGATTCATAATACAGGTACATCAATTGTTTGGATTCTTGTTTCCGTGTCGAACTCGTAGCACTGTGCAAGAATCAGTCTCAAGATCAAAACAGAACTGTGATGCAATGCCATTACAGAGCCATAAGACAATGATAGAAAGATAAGGCTCTGTATACATACAAAATGAAGCAGGCCTCTCAGTCCGAGGAAGCCAGTGTGATGTCAGTTAGTCACAAAACTGAGGAATCTAATATGAACCTTCAGCAGTCTATGTGATGTTGCATTGACCCAATCTCACGACCCAGTCGAGCCAATTTAATTTTGTAGTTCAGCCAAACAGGCAATGCAATTGACTTCTTGAGAGTTGCTGAGATACCAGCATCTGGGTATATGAAAAAGGCAGAGAGACTAATGATTTAGGACACCTCATTTACCACCAGTCTGATAAAGAAGAAATGTTGTGTCCATGATCTTTAACTGCGAACAAGTATAATACAACCTATCATGGGAAAAAGTATTATGATGACCTGCAGAGAATACTGTCACAATGGGAACCTGCATTAAATAGCCTATTCAGGTTAAACAGTACACAAACAGAAACACAAAGAGTTTAGAAACACAAAATTCATGAATTAAAAAATGGAAGGGGTTACAAAAATCTCAAACCATTTTAGACTTGCAATTAATAAATAATGCAAAATTACACCATATAAACCACAATGTTTTTCCCCCTGTTTATGTATTATTAGACAATGGATTTGTTTTTATGACTGTTACTTCTCTAAATATGTGTCTGTTAATGAGACGCCTTGTTTTGCTGTGTCAGTTTTGAGTCGCTCCATAATTGCTCATTAAATGTTGTGAAATGTCATTTGGAGCGTATACATTCAATATGAAACCAGAGCATCAATTTTAAAGGAATAGTTGATCCAAAAAATCTAGATGAGTTTCTTTCTTCATTGAATTTGGGGAAATTTAGCATTACATCACTTGCTTACTAATGGATCCCCTACAGTTAATGGGTGCCATCAGAATAAGAGTTCAAGAAGCTGGAAAAACATCACAATAATCCACAAGTAATCCAATTGACTCCAGTCCATCAACATCTTGCGAAGTGAAATCCATCATTAAGGTATTTTACCTTTAACTTTCCTTAATAATGCTTCCTCGAGTGAAATAGTCCAACCATAATAAAAATCTACCCACATATTTGTTTAGAACTGTTTTGGACTGTTTTCACTTGTAAAATGTGCTCCTGATTCAGATAAGAAAAGGGTTCATGGAGAAAACAGCTTTTCACTTCATAAGACATTAATTTATGGCCAGGAATAATGTTGTTTGTGGATTATTGTGATGCTTTTAGCAGCTGTTTGGATGCTCATTTGGAGGCACGCGTTTTCCTCAGAGGATCCACTGCATAATTTATCCAAATCTGTTCTGGTGAGGAAAAAACTCATCTACATCTTGGATGGCTTGAGGGTGAGTAAACAATTGCAGAGTGAAAAACTATTCTTTAAAGATAAAAGTATAGAAAATAATAATAATAAATTTTTTTTAAATATTGATACTTCTTTAGGGAGATAACAGAAGTTGAAGTTAATATTTCTTGTGCAAACTCTGTTTTGAATTTCAGTAGGGCTGCATAGATTCAGGACCTTGGACAGAGACACTGCAGTCGACGCCACTCTCCAGAACGTCTGTTCACGCACAGTGAATGCCATGGTTGGTTAAAGCTGCCTAATTGATTTGCCCATTCAAATATCTGAGGGAGGACAAGTGACATTGGCTGCAAGTGACATTTAAAAGTCACTTTTGAAAGTATTTACTCATTTAAAGCCATCTTAGACGGTATTTGAGAGAATACAGACAAAGTGTCTCAATAGACTTGAAGTACTCTCTTAAAAATGGTTACTTGCTTCACAACCATATTCACTGGTAAAAACGTTTTATAATGGATGTTCCCCTTCGGGAACTCGAGCTGCGTCGGAAAACACTAAGGGAACGCCTTAAGCGATACCAAGCTCTGAATAATATGTGTAATAGTGATGCGCGGATGAGCTAATACGTCACCCGAATCCGCAGCTTCAAATAAATTATCCACCCGCCAACCGCCCGCACCTGTATTTTTGTCTGATTTAGATAACCGCACACGACCCGCACCCGATCATCACATTAGGGTTCGTACAGTCATGAAAAACCTGGAAAAGTCATTGAACAGCAATTTCCAGGTTTATGTAAAAATAAATAAACTCAAAAAGTTTTTGAAAAAATCATGAAAATCTATTTCACGATTCTCTGTATAATAGAATTATGTTTAATCAGATCCTGAATTTCGTTGCGGGATTGGGCATAAATCGCATTACTCATTCCCGCAGCTTTAGACTTTAAAATGAGGGAAATTACTGCAAAACCTTTATTCAATATAGCGTGTAGGTTAGATGAGTAAATAAATCCAGGCAAACCATCAGATGAAAACAGCTTAAGTGATTCAGCTGTACCGCGTCTTCCCTCTTTGACTTTCGGTTCCCATCGACGCATCTAGAGCTGCTGCACTCTGCGATAGAAGACTTTAGCTCGCGTTTCGGGACAGTTGACAGAATTGTCAATTGCATAATCGGTCATTGTTGCATCGTCACAAAAATGTATTATGTACGTCTTTAAGCATATTCGGTACTGCGCTCTCCAGAAGCTGTGTTGCATATTCCCCTTTGTGCGCGTTCACAGTCACATCCAAAGCGCGTCTGCGGCGTTACCAAATGAGAAAAGTACTGTGGTTTGTCTTAAGTTAATGTAAAACAGTTTGCAAATAAAACCGCATGGGGTATCAGTATGGATCCGGTTGAAATAGGTCTTGTCGCCAGCAGCCTAAATAAAGCTGTGAGTCGTTTATTAATGTTAATCAAAAACAAACGCCCGTTACTGCTCTGGACTAAATAATGTTTGTGAATAAACTTTTAATGTTCAATTACAGTTTTTCAGTTCTGTAGCCATTTTAAAACATGTTCATATTTTAGAGAATGTAGTTAATATTTGCATCATTAATGATTTATTTTATCCATCGTCCTCACCTGCCAGATCCACTGCCCGCTCGTTGGGATCGGAAGCCCGTTCTGTGGCTACTTCCCCCCGGAGAGCGGGCTCAGCGCTTCTCCTATCTTCCTCCGAGGAGGTTGATGTGGAAAGCGTAGAGGATTCGCCCCCTCAATCCCCACAATATGAGGAGCTAATTAGAGGTGGTTATTTGTGCGGTTGCCAAGCTGAACATCGAGTGGCCTGCAGAGAAACAGGCTGAACCGCAGAAGAGTAAACTCGATGAATGCTTTCTGCGTGCTAAGCCTCCATGCCGGAGCCTGCCGTTTTTTTCCCGATCTCCACACCGAGGTGTCGAGATCGTTGAAGAAACCATTCTCGGCCCGCTTATTTGTCCCTGCCTCTGATTATTATGGAAATGTGGTGGGGTTGAGTGAATGCGGTTACAGAGCAATGCTCCGTGTAGAGCAGACGCTTGCGAGCTATCTGTTGCCTGGCGCGGCATCATTTCTGAAGGCTCCGGTATTGCCCTCCAAGCCACTGCGAACCACTTTAGTGCTGGTGGGCAAGGGGTACTCGGCAGTGGGTCAGGCTGGTGTGTGTCTGCACACTATGTCAGTGTTACAGGCTTACCAAGCCGACCTGCTAAAAGAGCTTGATGAAGGCGAGCAAGTCAAAGCAGATTTTAGAACTGAGGAGAACCGCTGATCTACCCCTTCGCGCCACCAAGGAGACTGCCCGTGCCATTGGCAGGTCTATGACAGCTATGGTGGCAGCGGAGAGGCATCTATGGATGACCCTGTCAGATATGAAAGAGAGAGACAAGGTCTGCCTAATGGATGCCCCGCTTGCGCCTTCTGGTCTGTTCAGTGATGCCGTCAATTCCGTCGTCGACAGGTACCAGGAGGCCCGTAAACAGGCGGCGGCAGCGGTTTCTCCCTCGCCGTTCTATATCTCTGGGGGCTGCTGGGCAGGAGCAGCTGGGTACCAGCTCCTCATATAGGGAGGTCCAAAAGCAGAGCGTTGTCTCTCGTGCTCCCCCGCAGCGGGACTGAGGACGGCGGCGCTCTAAGTCGGGGGCTTCCAAGGTGAGGCCCGATCTGAGGGTCGTGCTTCAGTCGGTCTCCAGCGATGGTTTCTTTGGTATTTTCACCGGAATGTAGCGGTGCTAAGAGGCTCGCCACCTCTGTGGAGGTCTCTAGAGCAGCTAGTTCGGCCGTCCCCTGCCGGTCCGCTGCTTCAGGGCACCGACCTAGCCTCTCTAAGTGCACCAGAGGCCAGTCTCAAGAGACTGGTTCCCTTAGTAGACTGTTAAGCAGCGTGGAAACTACTGCCAAATGTATCTCGTTGAGTCCTGTAAACTGTAGAAAGAGGCTATCGCATTCAGTTCGGCGCTCCACTGCCACCTTTCAAAGGGGTTTTCCTCCCATTAGTGGGCCCCAAGCAGGCTCTGGTAATAGAACAAGAAGTAAACACTCTCTTGACAAAGGAAGCCATCGAGGTGGTCCCTCCTCTCGACAGGGAGATCGGGTTCTACAGCCGGTACTTCATCGTTCCAAAGAAGGATGGAGAGTTGCATCCAATTTTAGATCTGGGTATTGAACCGCTCAGTCATGCGTATGAAGTTCAAAATGTCACTGTCAAACAGGTCGTGGCTCAGATCAGGTCCGAGGACTGGTTTATCACGATCGATCTGAAAGACGCATACATCCATGTTTCCATCCTTCCCATTCACAGGAAGTTCAGGAGGTTTGCTTTTGGGGGCAAAGCGTACCAATATCAGGTTCTTCCCTTCGGCCTTGCACTCTCACCCCACACATTTACCAAGTGTGTGGATGCTGCTCTGACTCCTCTTTGACTCCAGGGCATCCACATACTCAATTACATCAACAATTGGATCATTTTAGCCGTGGTGGTTCGGCAGCTGATGTCGTTCATCACTCACTATGTCGTTTCACTCTATGAAAGTTGTGGTTAAGACTAAATGCCAAGAAAAGTGTGCTTTCTCCATTACAGAGGACCACTTATCTGGGCGTGGTGTTGGATTCGACCGCGATGCAGGCACTTTTGTCTCCTGCTCGGATCGAGTCGATCTTCACTGCAGTCGCGAGAGTCAGAGAAGGCCGGTTACTCACTGTCAAGCAGTTCCAGACTGTTGGGTCTGATGGCAGCTGAGTCCAACGTAATAACACTTTGCCTGCTGTACATGAGACCCCTACATTGATTCACAACAGTTCAAACCAGCTAGCATGATCAAGGCCGTGGCCACGCCTACGTTGCCTTAGATATGTGGAGGAAAACCTTGGCTATGTCTCCAGGCCCAGTGTGGGAGCTCCTGTACGACGCATAAACGCTGCGACGGACGCGTCCCTCACCGGTGGGGATGCGTAATGAGTGGCCACCTGCCCGCGGTTGTGGAGTAGTTGCCATCTAACGTGGCACATCAACTGCGGAGTGCGGGCATGTTTCGAGCCCTAAAACACTTTCTTCAGACCTAAGAATCACAGGGGTTGGAATGGCATCCGACAACACAGCGGGTGGTCTTTTAGATCAACACCAGGGAGGTCTACGTTCGCGCACATATAAAAGGCTGGCTGCACCAGGACTGTGTGGTCCCAGGGCAAATCCTCTCGCCGGGGGTAGTTCACTATTCATGGGCCATCTAATATGGGTGGGTGAAGCAGATATGGAGAGTTTTTGGCAAGGCCCAGGTGGACTTGTTTGCGACTCAGAAGACATCGCAATGTCCCCTCTGGTTCTCTCTGACTCATCCAGCTCCACTGGGGCTGGATGCTATGGTACAGACTTGGCTGAGGCTTCGTCTGTACGCCTTTCCCCGATCGCTCTGCTCCCAGGAGTTCTAGAGAGAGTGCGTCGGGACGGGGTCCGTCTATTGCTAGTAGCCCCGTTCTGGCCGGGCCGAGTATGGTTCTCGGACCTGATTTCTCTCCTCGACAGCACTCCATGGGAGGTTCCCGTCAGGAGAGATCACAGGTATGATCCTTCACCCCCGCCCAGAGTTGTGGAAGCTGTGGGTGTGGCCCCTGAGGGGGCACAACTCATAGCCTCTGGTCTCTCAACCGAGGTTGTTGAGACCATCTTCCAATCTAGAGATCCCTCAACGAGGAAACTGTAAGCACTGAAGTGGAGACTCTTCACTTCATGGTGCAGAGACCGCCTGCTTGACCCAGTTAACTGCCCGATTGGTACAGTGCTGGAGTTCTTGCAGGCCCGTTTCTCCGCGGGGTTAACCCACTCCACCCTGAAGGTCTACGTGGTGGCTATAGCGGCCTACCACGAACATTGGATGGTCACCAGTGGGGCAAGGACCCTGGTTACAGTTTTTCTCCGCGGTGTGATGAGGTGAGGCCTCAGGTACGATCGTTGTCCTCATTGAGACCCGCTGTGGTGCTAGATGCTTCTGTAGCCTCCCTTGAGCCTATCGAGGAGATTGTCAGATCGTCTTCTACGTAAAGAATGTGTTTCTGTTGGCTATACTCTTCTCTAAAGAGAGTGGGGATCTGCAGGCCCTTCTTTGGCTCCCTTCCTATCTTGACTTTGCACGCCGCGTCTGGCCAAAGCTTTCTTGTACCTCGTGCGGGTAATGTCCTTAAGTCACCTCCTCTACCACCACGGCCTGTAGTACTCCAGGCTTTTATCTGCTACTTCGTGAGCCGACCAACAGAGGGCGTAAGTGTATGTGTACAGTGTGAGCAACCAGATGATAAAGTCCCCAGAGCTACCCTGTGGAGAAAGCGGACCAACTGCTTGGTCTATGGTCCCCTAAGAGAATGTCATCCTGCTCAAGCAGACTCAGCAGCCGGATAGTGAAGCATACTGTGCCTAGAGTCCTCTGATCTCCCCTCCACCACTGGGGTGTCAGGCTCACTCAACAAGAAGGTGGCAGCCTCAAGGCCTTTGGCAGGGAGTTATGCAGGACATCCTGCAGCACTGAGGGATGGCGACGCCCCGCACAGTCGTAGGTTCTATGACTAGATTTGCTAGCCAATCCAGGCCCTACTGTTCTCTTGCAATAGCTGTGCTCTGCCACAATAAGGCAGGGATTGAAGTCTGGCGGCGGGGCATCTCGTTCACCGACCCCACTGGCGCATCTTCCGATGCTGCTCGAGTTCTTGAAGGGGAACTTCTCTAGGTTACGTATGTAACAATGGTTCACCGAGGGAACGAGACGCTGCGTCGCAAGACCATACTTCCGGCATCCCTAGGAGAGCTGCTTAACTCCACACCTCACGTGCTTTTAAAGCTTCCTGGTCATGACGTCACCCGCCTCTGACGTCTCGCCCATCGATTGGACTGATTACACATATGATTCAGAGCTTGGTATCGCTGAAGGTGTTCCCCTAGCGTTTTCCGATGCAGCTCGAGTTCCCGAAGGGGAACCATGGTTACATACGTAACCTGGGACGTTTCTTTGAACATTAAACAGTTTTGTTATAGGTTCGCTAAAGCACCAGTGAATTCTGAAAAACTGTGGAACTTAAGTTGTGGCATTCTAATCTTTATTTTTAAAAGTGCCACTTGTTGACAACAGCATACGATCAATACATTTGTACAAAACCAAATGTCTCTAACCCTATGCTCATTTTTCACAGAGAGCGTTCTTTAAACACTAGAGGTTTTACTGAAGCAGTAAGACTGATATAAAAAATGAGGAAATGGAGATTGTGATGAACAGTATGATTTAGGATTTATGGGACTAAAGAGAATAGGGAGTTAAAGACCAGAAAATGAAAAGTCAGTGGTCATTCATTAAATGTCAACAAAATGTGTTAAATGTCTTTAATCTATTTCAAAGACTCATGTCTGCCATTTGCTTTCTGTCCTGCAACATTTAGTTTCAGTGTCTAAATTTAGTATTTCTGAGCCATGTGTCTCAAACTTTGATATAATGTCTAATAAAAATACACAGGAACGTGTCACAACCCTCCCTCAGCCATGATGTGTGGATGTTATATGTGACCCTGGAGCACAAAACCAGTCATACTGTAAGTAGCACGGGAATATTTGTAGCAATAGCCAATAATACATTGTATGGGTCAAAATTATTTATCAAATTATAATCAAGATTTTTCTTTTATGCCAAAAATCATTAGGATATTAAGTAAAGATCATGTTCCATGAAGATATTTAGTAAATTTCCTACCATAAATTTTTTTTGCACCCTCAGATTCCAGATATAGTTGTATCTCAGCTAAATATTGTCTTATCCTAACAAACCATACATCAGTTAAAACCTTATTTATTCAGCTTTCAGCACGTGTAAATCTCAATTTCATAAAATTTACCCTTGTGACTGGTTTTGTGGTCCAGGGTCACATATAAAATTTCAAACAAGAGAACCTACTGATTCAGATCACACCAGTTCTGACATTTAACATCCATCAAAATGATCACAAATTAAATGAGCCAAAATCAATTTGAAATGATACTTTCTTAACCCAGAATTGTTTTTTGTTCCATAAATCCGATTTTTACAATTACTTTCACCTCATGAGGCTCAATGATAGTGATTTAGCTCATTTGCAATTGGTTTAACTGATGGAATTTACGGTTTAAATTGGTGAATAGCCTATACTGTTAGTCAGTGTTTGTTATGTCACTCATTTGTGAATTTCAAAGCAACACAACGCACATACATTACTGCAAAATTACTGGACTGCACATCTGACAGCAAAAACACCGTGTATCATCCTGTATTCTAACTATGTAACTTAGCTTTTGTTTCAACGGGACAGTCCAACCGAAAGGTTGGTCGCGTTATAACTGAGCTTTCGCACGGCTGAGGACGAGAAGTCGCCTATGCTGTCTCGGAATTCAGCACAGAAAGAGAATGAACACACGAACCCCCGCGAGAATATGTGTGTGTGTGTGTGTGTGTGATGGAATAGAGAAGGCGCATGTGTGATGAGTCTGTATGTATATGTAGACACTGCCCACCGCTGTCGCGCTCCCCCATCTTGCATGTCTACCGCCGGACGGAGTCGCACAAGGGTTCGTGCCACTGCAGGGGAAAAACCCGGCAAGAATGGATTTCTAACAACGTTTCTCCTTTCTTTCCTTTACCCAACTGACGTCATCCTCAATGTCTCTCACAAATTTGAACTAACAAAATGAGGATTTCTTGTAATCAGCTTTTACTGCTATTCTCTTGCGTTTGGGGACTTACTATGGGTGCTTTTCCGAGCAGCGTTCAAATCGGTAAGTACGGCGGTTCATCTCAAAAACACGAGCTTCACGTTAAGTGCGTTAAACTGTGTCAATTGAATGACAAAAATAAGACCGCCTGCATTGGGGTCAACTGCGAATGTCAGTGCGCAAATAATGCGGTTGGAAGTAGGTTTTGTTGCATGACAGCAAAGGGTAATTTTGGGGAAATAGTTTTTTGGATACTTTTTGTTTGTTTGTTTTTTAGCTGTCAACCAGATCATTTTGCCTCGTTTTGGTTATGGCACCACTGCAGTGCTCTCCGTGGCACAAATGGGATGTTGTTCTGAAGGTGGATCATCCTGAACCAGTGCATTAACGCAGTGAAAGTTTAGTTCTTTATAAATGAATGCTTGGTAAAAATGAAAATAATTTGGATATATATTCACAAAGCGACTTAAATATCAGTTCACCACCTCGTCAATGGAAAGTGGTTTAATTTATTCCAATACTGCATCAAGCCCTATGTCATAAGCCCTGAGACTCTTGGTGCCTGTGAGATTCCTGATCTCTCTTATTGTTTGACCGAGAATAGCCTATGTAAAGTGTACTGTTATCTGAGGAATAGAATGCCATAATCACACTATAAAAATACATCAAATTTACAGTAAAAAACTCTCAGCTGTGCTTGCGTGAAATTCAATGTGGTGACGTTTCAGGCATTAAGGGAGGTGTTTTGTTGCCTTTTACATTTTGTATGTTTAGACATTATCATTGACTGGTTATAGAAACAATTTAATTAATACTGAGTAACTTTGACAGAAAATAGCCAGTTAGTAAGTTATTTCTTGTTAGTCAACGAAAATAGTTCCAAAAGTAGTCAGTGTTGCCAACTAATTTTCAGGGGAAGTTGCTAACGGAAGGGCGATTTGCTGCTAAAAAATCCGTTGCTTCACGCGTTATGACGTCCTTGTGCGATGACGTCACATGCGTAATCAAGATGCAAAATTGTCACAACATCAAATCTCAGCAAAAATTATATTTTATATATGTTAATTTAGATTTGTTCGTAAAATAATATAAATGCATAATATAATGTTAAAATATAAACAACTGTATTTTGAAATTCAACATTGAATTGTTGAACACTTACACGTGTTTTGAACAATTTAAGATTTAACTTGTAAAACTACACATTCTGAGCAATAGCTTTAAGCAGTGTATTAGTTAGTATGCTACACTCCAAGAAAAGTCTGTAAAAAATAGGGCACAATCTACAATGTTAATATGAAGGAATTTTCCGTATTGATTTTTTTGCAGGTTTTTTACCTGCATTTTTAATTACGGATTGTATTTAGTGTTTTCGGGTTACAACAGATAATGTCCTGGAAAATTACTAATACCGTCATGGTTCTAGAGATTTTTTACAGTGTACTAGGGTGAGTGATAACGTGATCGACAATCGCAGGTCAAGTAACAAGGTGTACATTAATGAACAATTATTTAAAATTAGTAGCAATAAATGAACCAAGCAAAACAGCAAGTAACTTGAGTCACGTGATGTGGTACTCATTTTCTTTTTGGTTTCATATTTTGTGTAATGTAGATGAAACCTGTGTGCCTTTTTATCGTTGAGTACTTATTAAATGAAAATCGCTGGCAACACTTGAAAGTAGCCAACGTGTCAAGCTTTTGTGTCACCCAAGCAACGTGCGGATAAAAACAGAGTGGAACGGGAATGGGGATAGATAGTACCTGCTCTACGCATACTGTAATCACCTCAGCTCCGCTAAACTCCGGGTTTTCCATTTCATGCTCCCTGCCCACTATAGTGAGAGAACCCCACTTTGGAATGGTGTGTGTGTGTGTGTGTGGTGTGTGTGTATATATTATAATATATATATATATATATATATATATATATATTATATATCATATATATCATATATATAATTTTATTTTTTTCCTCAGAATACCCCATAAAATAGATTTTATTTTTCGTTTTCGATATCCGGCCAAATGTTCTCCCCTACACAATAAATGCTTGATATTATTGCACATTATAAAAAGTTTAAAATTTAAACAATAGGCTACATTATGAAAACTCTGGTCACAGTTAAAAATTGAAGGATTGAAGGATTTCAATTAAACGTACATTGCTTCCCATCTGGTTTATGCGCATGCGCACGTTTTCGCGCACGCAGATAAGCCAGAAGTTTAAATGTATGTCGCTTGCTCTCAGGTCTCAGCACCCAGAAATACGCGCTATATATTCAGACAGACATCTACAGAAAAGAATATAACCAGAAAAGGCTAGCTTTTCGCTGGGAAAACAACCCTTAAGTTACAATACACGCATCTGCCTAAGCACCTGTCACATCAAACAGGGTTTATGAGCCTCTTGGAATCGTTTAATATAAAGTGATAGGTTGTGCGCTTTCCTCTCAGCAGTTTGCTTGCTCTGTGGCTTCAGCCATTGGTTATTTTTAAATGCATTTTTCCATTAAAATGCATTTTTGTAAAGTTACTGCACTAATAGAGTTTCTCCGTGCACGACAAGTAGACGCAGATCAATAATGAAATTTGACGAGTATTTTCATTATCGATTAGTCGTTGTAGCGTTGAAGACCTAATTTTGGCAATACTTTTAAGTAAACTACATGCATTTTCTTGGTGAATGTGTAGTATGAATTTTCACCGTGAATAATAATGGCAATTCTTTCTCTACTTTGCTTTTTCAGCAAAAAACTAAACAAAACAAAAAAAACATACACATACAGTAGCCTATTATACAGTAAAAATGGACATATGGAAATATGATTATATAAAATATAATCCCAAAACAATGTTTTTTTAATCGTATATGGTAAGTCTATCTAATTACTAGATTATTATTTGTACTTTTTTACAAACAATTTTTAATACACAATCTTTATTTGAATCTTCCAGAGAGAGATGTCATATATGTGCATAATGGGGTTATTCGCCTGTGAAAGCTCACTGGACTCATCTGATGTGGCATGTTACTTGAATTTCAGTATCCTTGAACCATGTGTTTTTTTTGTATTCATATCTCTTTTTCTTCTTAATCAAATTGCCAGTTTTCTATATGACGTTTTTGGTGCAATGTGTTATTTCCCCCTCTCTTTCACTTCTCCTCCTCTCTTCTTTCTTTCTCACTACACTCTCTCTCTCTCCTGCAGGCGGGCTGTTCATCAGGAACACAGATCAGGAGTACACTGCCTTTCGGTTGGCCATTTTTCTTCACAACACAAGCCCTAATGCATCTGAGGCCCCCTTTAACCTGGTACCCCACGTGGACAACATTGAGACTGCCAACAGCTTCGCTGTGACCAATGCCTGTGAGTGCAACCTGAAGCTGCCTACTGGATATTTACATTAATGCTGTTTTAGCCAGAGAAATAGAGAAAGTACAGTAGGGGATATTGTTGGTAGACCTAGAGTTGGTTTGGATTAAGTCCTATTTGAATAGCACACCATTTAAGCCAATGATAATCATGCCTGTGATGTGAACTGAACACATATTAGGGCAGCACAGGCCCTCCATGCATTGTGATAGGGATTGCCTGGCCCCCATCCAGTCAGCACTGGTGTCTCTTTGTAAAATCTGTCCTCCGGTTCTCAGCTGGCACAAATACAGGCTAAGTGCATGTAGTGTACAATATATTTGTGTATGCACCCTTCCCCCAATGCCCTGACCAGGGCATTCTCACTGTGTGTTCATGTGTGTGAATGTTTGAATGCATTTGACTGTGTTCTGCTGACATATGTGCTGGCATTGCATAAATTGAGTTTGTGTTCAGATTTTGCAGTAATACAGTCTAGGTCTGCCATCATTTGTTTGTAAACCCCTTCTGGTGTTTCTGCTTTGTGGTCCCATGTTTAGGCCTGTGGGCCAGAATGGTGATTGTCCATCAAGCCAGATCCATGATGATGTCGCATTAAGGTGTACCATATTTTTCCGAACGTCTTTTTGCCATTTCCCATCATGCTTAGTGGTTTTTGACATAGGGTCAGAGGGTAATAGTGAAGATCAGCCACGGTTGTGCCTGGACTTCCAGTTCTTCCTCCTTGTGCCCAGTTCAATTGCTATCTTCGTCACGTAATGTTCAATGCTCAGCTCTAACCACAGCATACAGTGTTCCATATTTTCTTGTTATCTACTGTGCTGTGATATGAAGTGATACGAGGACCTGTGCTTCCCAGACAATTGTGTTTTGTGGAAAGTTTGAAAATATGCAACACAAGAAATGTATTTCTTTAACTTCTAGCAAAGACAGCATCATAAACCCCATGCAATCAAAATTGGAGTTTTGCAGCGTTTCTGTTACTTTTAAAGCCGTCTGGTGTACAACTGATTGAAGCAGATACACACATTTAAAATTTACAGTCACTCTCTTCCAGGAAAATGGAGGAATATTTAGATGACTCATATTGCACTACACAGTTCTGGTCGAATTAAATGCTCTCTAGAGAGAATTAATGTCAATGAGAGATGTTTTGCACTGTATGCTACTGCTTTCCAGTTAAATTTATGTATTAAACTAGCGTTTATGCTGTGAAATGTTCAGTTTGTAAAAAAATAAATCTTTTAGTAAATTTTCTAGTAAATTTATTTGTATTTTCATTACATTTGATAGAATTGTTCAAGTATTTTTATTTAGTTTTCTAGTAAATCTTTTTGTCCCAAAAATGTTTTTTAAAGAAAACTTAAGTTCATGAAAAATATTAATATTTCTAGAAATCATAGCAATCTATTAGAAATTTTTTCTCGTAAATTTCTATTACAGTATTTTTGTAATTTTTTTTTCACAAAAAATTTATAGAGAAAACGAAAGGTCAGAAAAATATAACTTTCTCGAAAAAAAAAATAAAAAAAATTATATATATATAGATATATATCTAATATATTCCATACATTTGTGGTAGGCAAAGAAATACCGTAAAATAGTAAATATTCTTTAGGCCGTGAAAATCAGAACTACTGAACCAACGAGGTGAAAAAAACTTTACTGTTGATCCCTGTTGAGCCCGACTACCAAGTAGTCAATATTTTGAGCTGTGACTACAGATTGTGTCTGTTTTAAACAAAAGGACAAATCCTTCCAAATGTCCTGCCCATATAACAACTTCTGTTTTCCCCTCTCATTTAAAGGGGTCCTATGATTCGATTTCAATTTTTCCTTTCTCTTTGAAGTGTTACAAGCTCTTGGTTGTATAAAGTAGATCTGTAAAGTTGCAAAGTCTAAATTCTCAAATCCAAAGAGATATTCTTTATAAAAGTTAAGAGTCTGCCACGCCTACCTAAAACGGCTCGTTTCTAACACGCCCCCACGTGCTACTCTCACTATTGAGAAGATTTGCATAAACGCCCGCCCAAATGTTCTCACTATGCAAAGAAGAAGGTCTTTAACGTTTTATTCTCACTGTAGATTGTTGAACGCGCACGCCATTCGTGAAGGCTCTGTGTGTTTTGTTGTGAAAGCGAAACTACTTTTTTGGCCTTTCAAAAGAGGACGATATCGTTTTGTCATGCCTGGAGCTGATCTGTGCTGTTTGCTGAGGGAATACATCAACTTTCACTGTGGACAAAGTGGAGTCCAGCCCGGGGTCGTCACATGTGTTGCCTAGCTCATTCGTCGCATCCCCGCCGGCACACTGTGAGCCCGCCTCACGCTCATCGGCTAGCCCGCCTCACTCACTCTATCCCGGTCCTTGATGCACGCTAAACCGGGCTTCGGCACACGTTAGCCCGCCTCAGCTCACCTAGCCCGGCCTCAGCTCACTTCTAATCCCGCACTCAGCGCACCTAAGCCGGGGCTTCCCCTCCGCTAGGCCCGGCTGTGTGTTTCCTTGTGAAAGCGACTACTACTTTGTTTGGCTTTCCAAAAGATTACACGACTAGAAATCAGTGGTTAAGAGTTGTATTTACAACACTGTTCCAGAACAGTTTTAACCCAAATATTCAGATGTGTGCAGCACATTTTAATGGAGGACTGTTTCCTGATCCTGGAAGAATAACGTTTAGACTACAATGCCGGCAGTTTTGACTCACTTAAGCACGTTTTCATTTAAAGTGATGATTCAAACGCGAGTTTTGGGCAGTGTTGAGTAGCACTTGTTGTTTGTCATTTCGCTGATCACAAATTCAGACATGGTTTTATGTTAACGCTGCGCGATGCAACGCAATGCAATGCTTAAAAAGACAGTATAAGTCATTATAATCTATAAATATGTCTCCACTGGATGCAACGAATGCCTCGTTTGTAATTGATGTTCTACAGTTTTTGGTCTCGCGCTCCGCCAGGACACAGCATCAACAGTATGTTAGGGGCGTAACATTTCCGTCTCACGCATTGAGTATTCGAGTTCGGCCAATCCCAACTCCTGTAGCTGCCAATCAACACCAGCACACCTTCGCTTTTTCATGACCGATGAGCTTGTGTAAAAAATTCGACTTTTGTGAAACTTAAACGCATAAAACACATGTCGATTCCACCCAATATACACAAAATATATGTTCGTTTAGCAGCATCCATTAATCTTGACCCCGTTTAGCGATTCATAGGATCTTCATATTTCCTTATTTTGGACATTATGTTATCAACCGCATTTCACATCTCCGTCAAACACTGAAGCCCTCAGCTGCTCTTAACGCTCGCTTACATAACACAAATTTGTCGTTACTCTTCCTCACCATGTCCATAACATTGCTGTTCTCCAACCTCTGAGACCCTCCCCTATAAGAGCAGTCGGCCCCTTGGCGATAACGATGAATTTGTCAAGAAATTTATTGCCCAGTGATTGAACCTTCGCGAGCCAATTAAAACGCACACTCCACTGCGTGGTTACAATTCTCGAGTCCAGCCTGATAAATTCTGTCCTATGAACTGTGTATGAACAATCGGGTTTCAGTTAAACATGATGATCGCCCGTAGTCCGTCCGTCGCCATTTTTGTGAGCTCATTGTAAATCACTTGCAGAGGAGTGGCAGCCCCTGCGTGTAGTAGTAGTCGACTACCGGCAGTTCATGATGTTGAGATGGCCAACTTCCTCTGCGTCTCTCACCTTCCTTCCTTCTGTGGCTGTCTGCAGGCTCTGGTTGCAGGGTTGCTTGGCACACTGATGGCTTTGATCCTTCCCTGGTAGCCAACGCTTGCCACGGGAGGAGAGTAAGGCAGAATTAATTCCTCCCAATGATCTTTCTGCTTTCATGCCGCCTGTTTCTTTCCCCTTCCATACCTCTCGAGTTCTGCATGTTATTTTACACAGTCGAGTGTTAACTTTACGGGGAATGACACATTGCGTGTTTTTTGTTTTTGGGGGTGGGGGGGCAATTTACATAGTAGGGATTTGTGGTGACACTGTCATAAGGACAAACGCGTGCAGTTGCCATGTTTTCAGCGTCTCGGCAGTGGGTAATGTCACTCAGCTGCATAGTGCTGATAATCAAGCCCTTTTTAAGTGTAATCAGTATCATAGAAGCCGAGACAAGTTGTATTCCTGCCTTGCCGTCGTATCAGAGGTGTGTGCATATAGCAATTCGCCACAGGGGCATATTGCTACCCTCTCCACAGCAGACTACGCTCACCTATTTACTAGCCGCAGTTGCCACATGTGAGGAACGCTGCTTTATAATAGGAGCCTTCGGCGCTGTGAATGAAGTGTTATTGGTACGCTTTTAAATGGTTTATTAAATGAGGTCAGCAAGTCAAAGTTATGTGATTTGTCTTTGTTGTGGTAGTTTCCAGTTATTCTTACCCCAGAGTCTTATGCTGTATTAGATAGCTTCCGTAATCTGAAATATTGTTACTACTAGACGGGCTTGGTGTAAAATGGTCAACAAAATGTGGACACAAATATAAAAAAATACACAAATAATTCAAGTTCAATTCCGGGCCTAGTTGTTCAGGAGTTTGGTTGAAACACATACTCGAATTGGTTGTTTTTAAAGGGATAGTTCACCCAAAAATATGACATTCTTCTATGACCTCAGACTCTCTCGTGTCGTTCTAAACCCTGTAAGACTTTCTGATGAAATGCAAAAGATTTCTGACCCTGCATAGACAACAATGCAACTACCACGTTCAAGCCCCTGAAAGGTAGTAAGGACATCAATAAAATAGTTCATGTGACATCAGTGGCTCAACCTCAATTTTAAGAAGCTACAAGAATACTTTTTTTGCGAATACTTTTTGAAAACAAAAATATCGCCTTAACTTAATAATTCTTTTTAATGGCCAGCCAAAAAGATTTAAGAAACTGATTTGAACTTGCTTGTGACTTAGTTGTTTAATTAGATTTGTTCTGTAATTTGGAAACTAGTGATGGACCAAAATTTTAGCTACTGAAAGTATCCGAAACAGCAAAAATAATTCATTTTAAATTTTTTCCAAAATATTGAGTCTGACATATCAGGTCTGAAATACTGAGGGACTGTTAATTGCTGAAAAACGTTGCTATGACTTTTTTACCACATGTAAAAATCTTGCACAGCATAAAAACTTCAGTTACCCAATCACCCATATTTAAGTCCAGGTAACCAAAACTTTGAAAAACCAAAAAAGGTGTTTGTGTAAAAAGAAAAAAAAAAAAGGTATAAATTAAATGTTCATCATATACAGTGCTCATTAGGGTGCATCCAAAATTTCGAAAAGTTGTTTTGACCTTATATCTGATGCATGCCAGTACAAGTAATAAACATTGTAGCCAAATTTCATATTTTTAATTGTATATTTACTGGGTCAACTACTTACACAAACCTCATGACCCTGGCCCTCCATCCCTCCCTCTTGTGGCCTAATGGTTAGAGAGTCAGACTTGTAAACCAAAGGTCACGGGTTTGATTTTCAGCATGGCAGGACTTGTAGGTGGAGGGAGTGAATGAACAGCGCTCCCTTTCACCTTCATTACCCACAACTGAGGTGTCCTTGGGCAAGGCACCCAAACTCCCCAATACATTGCTCCACAGGTTGTGCCTACTCCCTTAGCCACAGCTTTGTGTGTGCACTAGGATGGGTTAAATGCAGAGCACAAATAAGGATCCAACAACAAAAAAGGTTTTTAATATATTTTGCACATTTTCTGTCTGACTTGAGTGGAATTTATGCTAGGGCCTAAGTGAAAATCTTGCCTTTGATTTTTTGATGTACCCTATTGCTCATATTTCTTTATAGGACATGGATTAAATTTCTCATTTCGTATATGGATTTGTTTTACAATGCCATTTTGAATCTTTCTAAATTTCATTTTAACCCAAGTCTAAAGGTGTAGTCACATTAGTGACATTTTGCATGCAAAAAGGCACATCATCCATTGTGTTGAAATTAGTGCTTGATTAATGATTAATCACAATTAATTGCATTCAAAATAAAAGTTTATGTTTAAATACTACATTTGTGTGTATATATGGGTGTATATGTCTGTAGATTTATTATTATGTATAATATAGCCGACATACCTACATCCTACATTTATTTTTGAAATAGTTACATGTATATTATTTATAGTTTTTTATATTACAGATAAATATTAAATAAAAACATAGCATATTTAATCTTCATATAGCATGTAGGGTTGTGTATTTACTATATAGACATAAGAAATATACCAGAACACATACAGTGGTCAAAAAGTAATTTATTCAGCCACCAATTTGTGCAGTTCTCCCACTTAAAAAGATGAGTGAGGCCTGTAATTTCATCATAGGTATACCTCAACTATGAGAGACCAAATGAGAAAAGAAAATCCAGAAAATCAAATTTTAGGATTTTTAAAGAATTAATTGGTAACTTCCTCGGTAAAATAAGTATTTGGTCACCTACAACAAGCAAGATTTCTGGCTCTCACAAACCTGTAACAACTTCTTTAAGAGGCTCATCTGTCCTCCACCCGTTACCTGTATTAATGGCATCAGTTTGAAAAGTATAAAAGTATAAAAGACACCTGTCCACTCAAACCGCAAACAGTCCCACATCCAAACTCCAAAAAAGAAAAGGAGGCATGGCCAAGACCAAGGCTGGTCAAAGGACAAACCAGAAACAAATTGTAGACCTGGAACCAGGCTGTGAAGACGATGTTGGCAATAGGTAAGCAGTCTTGGTGTGAAAGAAAGCACTGGGGAGCACCCTTATTAGAAACTGGAAGACATCATAGACCATGGGATACTCGCCTCGATGCTGATGCTACCACGCAATATCTCAATCCCCCCGTGGGTCAAAATTATCCCATCACCCAACGGGGACCCGAGTGAATTGAGCCTGCCAAGATGACTGGTACCCAAAGTAAGCAAGCCTAATCTCAGTAACACCTGCACCGCCATGGGACTCAAATCCGCAGTGCACAGAACTGTCCCTCCCCCCTGCTTAAGCCAGCACATGTCCAGGCCCATCTGAAGTTTGCTAGAGCGCATTTGGATGATCCAGAAGAGGATTTGGAGAATGTCATATGGTCAGATGAAACCAATGTACTCTGTACAAATTTTTTTATCATAAAAATTATAAATTAATTTGATTAATGCCCAAAATAGAACTTTTTGGTAACAACTCAACTTGGTTCCGTGTTTGAGAGAAAGAATGCTGAGTTGCATCCAAAGAACACCAGCCCTACTGTGACGCATGGGGGTGGAACATCATGCTTTGGGGCTGTTTTTCCTGCAAAGGGACCAGGACGACTGATCTGTGTAAACGAAAGAACGAATGGGGCCATGTATCCCATGTATTTTGAGTGAAAACCTCCTTCCATCGGCAAGGGCATTGAAGATGAAACGTTGCTGGGTTTTTCAGCATGACAATGATCCCAAACACCCCCCCTGGGTAACGAAGGAGTGGCTTCGTAAGAAGCCTTTCAAGGTCCTGGAGTGGCCTAGCCAGTCTCCAGATCTCAACCCCCTAGAAAATCTTTGGAGGGAGTTGAAAATCCGTGTTGCCCAGCGACAGCCCCAAAACAATACTGCTCTAGAGGAGATCTGCATGGAAAATGGGACCAAAATAACCATCAACCTGTGAGAAAACCTTTCTTGAAGACTACAGAAAACACTTGCTACATCTTGTCTTGCCAACAAAGGTAATAACAAGTATTGAGGCCTGAAATTTTGTTATTGCGCGACCAAATACTATCTTTACCCACCATAATGTGCACTAACTTTTAAAAATCATACAATGTGATTTTCTGTATTTTTTTCTCTCATTTTGTCTCTCATAATTGAGGTAAACCTATGATGAAAATTACAGGCCTCTCTCATCTTTTTAAAGTGGGAGAACTTGCACAATTGGTGGACTAATACTTTTTTTTTCCCCACAGTACACATATATTATGTTAACAAAAACTTTTATTTTGGATGCGATTAATTGCGATTAATAGTTTGACAGCACTATTTGAAGTTATAAAATAGTCCATCAACCAGCCATCGTAGAGCATCTTTTAAACCAACAGCTTTTCTGATGATCAGCGCATGACCAACTTGAAGACGGGCAAACATCGCACGAAACTCCCGAACGTCTGAATTCATATTAAAATGACTGGATTTTGCTCACAAAATTTCACAGATTAACAGTAAATGTGACTTCACCTTACTTTGGTATGACATGAAGGTGATTAACCATGACAGAACTGTAACTTTTTGGGCTGAGGTTTCACTATTGGAAACAGTCTTTCGGTTATATGGTAACCCTCGTTCCCTGATGGAGGGAACAGAGACGTCACGTCGGATGACCGACAAATTGGGATCTCGCTTAGAGAGACCAATCTACTTCGAATGTAACTAAACGAGCCATGCACATTGGCATGCGATAAGTGCATCCAGATCACACTGCTGATCACAGCGTGAGCATAAGTAGGCAGCAGATGCAGCGCATATTCAGGTTTTCGCTGAGGAGCCGAGCCGGTGACCCGGCCGCTCAGCGGTTGGTACAGGAGCTGTGGCGACGGGACGTATGTCTCCGCTCCCCCTTCAGGAACGAGGTGTCCTATACGCACCGAGACGTTCCCTTTCTTCGGTCCACTCTCGACGTCACGTCGAGACGCGACAAGTGGTATCCTACCAATGGGCCACAGTACTGCCCCTTCCATGCGCCTGTGGAAGCCACCTTGCGCCCCACTTTTTGGCGTAGGCCAGGCCTTCTTACAAGAGTACCAGCTACTGCTGCTATGGCACTACCCATTGAGTAAGACTGGATAACACTGGGAACGTACCCGTTCTACTTGGAACAGGAACGTTTACGGAAGCTCGAACCTTCCCGAAGGTGGTTTCGGAAGCAATACACATATGGATATTCCTTAGGTGCATATGGAAGAATGTAGGTGATTGAACCCTCTTGGAATGGCGAAGTCTGCCGGGGAAACACGGGCTCCAGGCTATACCATGGATTTTACACATATGAGATCCACTTAGGTCTAACATATGGAACCCAGCCTCCTACCGGTTCTCGAGGATTCAGCGAGTGAAGTCCTGGCGCCGGACGCTCCAACAGATGGCCAACACGTCAGGCTGCCGAGGGGACGGAGGAACTCAACAGGGTCTACTATATGGACTCTCTGGAGTGGTTTTTGCAAGCCGACCCGAAGCCGGGGCCTCTCAGTGCTTCTACCCGTTTGAGGTGAGAACACAGGAGGATACCGGCTCCACACGAAGGCTATAGAATCTAGCGAATGTGTTAGGGGTCGCCCAGCCCGCAGCCCTACAGATATCTGTCAGCGAGGCGCCACGAGCCAGCGCCCAGGATGATGCAACACCTCTAGTTGAGTGAGCAACCTGAACGGGCAGGGCACACCCAGGGTGAAAAGCCAGGGTGATGGCATCCACAATCAAGTGGGCCATCCTCTGCTTAGAGATGGCCTTCCCCTTCTGCCGGCCTCCATAACAGACAAAGAGCTGGTCTGAGGTCCTAAAGCTTTGCGTCCTGTCTACGTACCATCTCAAGGCTCGGACGGGACAGAGCAAAGCCAGGGCTGGGTCTGCCTCCTCCGAGGGCAGCGCTTGGAGGTTCACCACCTGATCCCTGAAGGGAGTAGCGGGAACCTTGGGGGCACATAGCTCACTCGTATTCACTAATCGTTGACCGAAAATGCATGCAGGTCCCCTACCCTCTTGATGGAGGCCAATGCCAGCAGGAGCAGAGTCTTCATTGAGAGGAACTTCAGCTCAACCGTCTGCAAAGGCTCAAATGGGCCCTGCTGTAGTTTCAGGTCCCAAGAGGGTATAGAGGGCGGCCGTGGAGGATTTAACCTTCTCGCCCACTTAAGGAACCTGACGACCAGGTCATGCTTCCCCAGCGACCTCCCTTGTACGGGGTCGTGGTTAGCAGCAATTGCAGCGACATAAACTTTCAGGGTGGAGGGAGACAGCCTTTGCTCCAGCCCTTGCTGCAAAAAGGACAGCACAACTACGATCGGCATCTTCGGGGGTCTTCTCGGCGAGAAGAACACCACTCAACGAACAGGTTCCACTTCAAAGCGTAGGCGTGTCTCGTAGACGGTGCTCTCGCTGAAGTGATGGTGTCAACTACCTCTTGGGGTAGGCCCTTCAGAACCTCCGCGTCCCGTCCAGGGACCGGACATGAAGTTTCCAGAGGTCTGGACGCGGGTGCCAAAGGGTGCCCCGTCTCTGAGTCAGTAAATCCTTCCTCAGAGGAATCGGCCAAGGAGGGGCTGTCGCGAGGAGCATTAGTTCTGGGAACCAGGTCCGGGAAAGCCAATAGGGTGCCACCAGCAGGACCTGCTCCTCGTCCTCCCTGACCTTGCACAGCAACTGTGCCAGAAGGCTCACTGGGGGAAATGCATACTTGCGAAGGCCCCGCGGCCAGCTGTGTGCCAGTGCGTCCATGCCGAGTGTTCCCTCGGTCAGGGCGAAGAACAACTGGCAGTGAGAGGTTTCTGGAGAGGCAAACAGGTCTACCTGAGCGGCTCCGAAACGTCCCCAAACCAGCTGAACCGTCTGGGGATGCAGTCGCTATTCGCGCCTCCACTCTGAGCGCAGCTCTCGGGACAGCTCGTCAGACTGCCCGGGTTGCATGCAGTCTCACAGAATGATTAACTTCAGTGTCACCGTCAGGTCCCTTTATTTAATAATAGCACCTTTTAACTTACAAGCTTGTGAACAAAGCTAATCTGCAACAGCATTAATAGGAAAATAGTGGTCAATATGCAAAAGACAATAGTAACAAACTCATTTAACTCATTTAAATCTCAGTCATTACAAGTGAAAGCAGGATGCACTCATGCCAGCTCAGTTCATTCTTTAAAGAATACTGTTGCCAATTAGTCACGTGAAGCTGGAAATGAGTCGTCTCCGCCACTAGTCAAGCCAGCGCGACAGCGGCAGGTCAACCAAACTCCAACAGGCTGACAGAAGGGAGAAAAAACCTTGGGGAGTCAAACTGCTGCAGTCCGACGGGCCAGTTTTCCTCTGACCAGACGAACCAGCAGTACAGAATAAAGTCAATAGAAGTACGAATAAAACAGACTAATAGGAACAAGCTAATATTATATTACACATCCAACGTTATGCAGCAAAATGTGGATGTAATTAGTTTATGATCTAGTATGTGTGTTTCATGGGGTTAGGCAGGCATCTGTGCCTCTAAGGCGTAGGTTTTACAAAGTCATCCATCTTCTACAATGTAGTATGCTGGAACCCAGACTGAAGCTTGTGAATCTAGTTACCACGGGAGGTTATCCGTGCCAAAACAGAGAAACAAATACAACATAATTAGCGTAGCTGCTGTTCCAACCAAGAAAAATGTATTTGTTTAACCCAAGCTAAAGATTAATAATGTGCATTTGATTAGATATAATTGCAGTAAAAGATTATGACTGCAGTAATAGATTATGAGATGCATTATTTGAATACTTGGCCAAAGAGATGTCTAGATCTAGAATCTAGATTTAAACAGAGAGAGTGTATCTGAACACCGAACGTTATCAGGAAGGCTATTCCAGAGTTCGGGAGCCAATTGCGAAAAAGCTCTACCTCCTTTAGTGTACTTTGATATCCTAGGTACTACCAAAAGTCCAGTGTTTTGCGACCTTAGGGAGTGTGATGTATTGTAGCGTGGTAGAAGACTAGTTATGTACGCAGGAGCTAACCCATTAAGGGGTTTATAGGCAAGTAATAATATTTTGTAACGGATACGGAACTTAACAGGTAGCCAGTGAAGAGACTGTACAATTGGGGTAATATGATCATATTTTCTTGACCTGGTAAGGACTTTAACCGCTGCATTTTGGACTACCTGTAGCTTGTTTATTGAAGATGCAGGACAACCACCTAGCAGTGCATTACAATAGTCCAGTCTAGAGGTCATGAACTAGCTTTTCTGCATCAGAAACAGGTATCATGTTTCGTAACTTGGCAATGTTCTAAGATGGAAGAATGCCGTTTTTTGTAACATGGGAAATATGATTTTTCAAAAGACAAGTTGCTATCTAATGTAACACCCATATTTTTGACTGTAGAGGAAGTAACAGAACATCCCTCTAGATGTTAATTGTAATCTAAGAGATTCTGTGTACTATTTTTTGGTCCAATAAGTAATATCTCTGTCTTATCCGAATTTAATAGGAGAAAATTATTGGTCATCCAATCTTTTACATTTTTAACACACTCTGTTAGCTTAGATAATTTAGAAGTTTCATCTGGTCTTGTTGAGATATATAGTTGAGTATCATCGGCATAACAGTGTAAACTAATCCCGTATTTCCTAATAATATTGCCAAGTGGCAACATGTATATTGAAAATAGCAGAGTACCTAGGACAGATCCTTGTGGCACTCCATGTTTTACTGGTGATAATTGAGATGGCTCCCCATTTAAATGAACAATGTGGTTGCGATCGGACAGGTAGGATCTAAACCGTCTTAAAGCCTGACCTTGAATACCTGTATATTTTTGTAATCGATCTATGAGTATGTCATGGTCTATAGTGTCGAATGCAGCACTAAGTTCAAGTAAAACTAGCAATGAGATGCAACCTTGGTGTGACGCAAGAAGCAAATAATTTGTAATTTAACAAGTGCAGTTTCTGTGCTATGGTGGGGCCTGAAACCTGACCGAAATTCTTCATAGAGATCATTTTTTTTTGCAGGAAGGAGCACAATTTGAGCAGACACAACTTTTTCTAAAATTTTCGACATAAAAGGAAGATTTGAGATGGGTCTGTATTTTGCCAGTTCACTAGAATCTAGTTTCTTAATAAGAGGCTTAATAACCAACAGCTTGAATGGTTTTGGGACGTGACATAAAGACAAAGATGAGTTAATAATATTGAGAAGCGTTTCTTCTGCTACAGGTAACAACTCTTACAGTAATTTAGTGGGTACAGGATCTAACAGGCATGTTGTTTGTTTAGATGCAGTGATAAGTTTATTTAGCTATTCCTGTTTTATAGTTGTAAAGCACTGCAGTTTATTTTTTGGTGCGATGAATGAAGCTGAAGTAGTTTATGCTGTAGAATCTACATTTGTTATTGTTTTTCTGATGTTATCTATTTTATCAGTGAAGACATTCATAAAGTCATTACTATTAAACTGTGTGGGAATATTTAGATCGGGTGGCGTCTGGTAATTTGTTAATCTAGCCACTGTGCAAAATAAAAACCTTGGATTGCTTTGGTTATTTTCTATGAGTTTATGGATACGCTCAGCCCTGGCAGCTTTTAAAGCCTGTCTATAGCAGGACATACTGTTTTTCCACGCAATTCTAAAAACTTCCACGTTAGTTTTTCTCCATTTGCGCTCAAAACTACGAGTTTTTTTCTTGAGAGAATGGGTTATTACTGTTGGAGCACCCATGGCGCAAGTACGTTTTGTCTCTCTAACCTTTTTCAATGTGAACAGCAAGAATCGACCTCAGATGCTTCTGACTCCAGAAGAGGAGGTGGCGGGCGAGTTGCAACAAGCGACGGGAGCTCAGACCACCTTGTCGGTTGATGTACGAAACAGCCGCAGTGTTGTCCGTTCGGACCAACACGTGCTTGCCCCGTAAGCGCCCTTTGAGACGGCCCCGGGCAAGGTGCACTGCAGCAACTCGAGGTACAGCCAGCTGCAGTTGGGGGCCCCGTTCCAAACCCCTGACCACTGCATGCGGATCGTGACTACCCTCGTGCAGGTCCTTCAGTGCCTTGGCCTGATGATCCTGCAATAACGCTGTAGCGTGTAAGGTGGAGGCAGCTTCTCTACAGGTCGTATAGGCATCGCTGGCCATTCGAGTACCTACAGACCCGGGAGGGGAGGCACGTTTCTCCCTGCCGGTTGGAGGCGGTATTAGGACAACTGCATCGCAACCGACCGCTCCACCGGGGGGACCATTGTAACCTCCTAGCTGCCTCACCATCGAGGGTGGTGAGGGGGGAGGATCCAGCAAATCAGTTTCTGGCTGTAAAAAGGTGTCGTCCACGACCTGTTGAGCTCCTCATCTCCGGGAAGAAAGGCACCGAGGCGGGGTGCTGAGAACCAGCGCGGACCACCCCGAGAACCACTCGTGCAACCTTGAGGGCTCGGGACAAGGCGAAAGTCTTCACTCAAGCCCTACCCCTACAGCGGCCCAGGAAAGCATAGCCATAATTTCTGGATCCAATTCAGGCATTGCTACAGTCCCGGAGGAGAGCAGCGCAGCCGAACCTTCCTCTCCAGAAACCTCTGGCTCACCCTCCGATGCTGCAACCGACATCTGATCGTCGGGGGGTCCTCGAATAAACAGGCGTGTACCCCCCGTGAGTGTCCAGCCTGCTCTTGTGCCGCGGGCTTGGGCATCCCCGGAGGGGAAATCCTCACCGTGACCGTAAGACCAGTCAGAAAACCCACTGCCAGAAAAAGGGCTCCCTCGGCTGCCACCAGAGGGAACCCCAGAACTAGGCAGTGGCACGGGCACTCCGCCCCCTTTGCAGGTAACGGAGTCCGGTCCGCAGCTCTGAGATGGTCATACCCCCGCAATGGGACCATGAGTCATCCACGAAAGCCACCTCAGTGTGCTTAATGCCCAGGCATGTGAGGCAGCGATCGTGACCATCACCAAGCGCCAGGTAACGACCGCTTCCAAAAACGCCCGGGTGATACCTTGTCTATAGCAAAACCCACATCGTCTTTACAAAGACGTAACGTCAAGTCTGCCACGCAAAGTTGTCTTTAAAAAGATGCACCCGTAATTGCTCTTTTAGGGAAATAGATCTTTTAGTGTGCTGAGGCGCACAGGGAGATGATCATCTGCAACACAAACAAGGGGTAGTGCAGCCTGATGTGTGCAAACCACCCGACACGGGAAACCACCACCGCTGAAGCACCGTACCGCCAACACAAAGAGCTCTCTAAGAGCGCGCTGAACTCGTTCAGTCTTCTTCTTTCAGTAGAGTAGTCAAGAGCAGAACGATTTGATCGCTCGGCTCCGAAGCGAAAAGCTGAATATGCGCTGCATCTGCTGCCTACTTATACTCACGCTATGATCAGCAGCAGCTGGATGCAATAATCGCATGCCAATGTGCATTGGCTCGTTTAGTTTACACTCGAAGTAGATTGGACCCTCTAAGCGAGATCCCAATTTCGTCTTCATGTGTTGCACCGACTGTGCGTCGAGAGGACCCACTGAATGGAACTCTAAATGGAATTTGACTTTTCAGTTTTCATTTTAAAAGCCTGTGGCTCCCTAGTAATTTTTTTCAGTCTGGCTTTGTTTTCATTGACCTTGATGTTAGAAAAAATTATAATGTCTGCACCACTGCACTCCACTACAAGCTGCCTGACTCTGGCTCAACCAGTGGCATGAGTTTGGGTTGAGACTACTTGCCAAACTATGAGACATTATTTTTCAGACCCTCTTGACAGCCACTAAGTCGCCCTTTTTCTTATTATATGCAGTTTTGTTTGGTGCCGTTGGTGGTACAGAGACAAAGAACTTCACGTTTAGTGTGCAAGTATGTGCTATTTCATTTATTGTACTCTTTCATTTGTCTATTCAGATCAGAGACACAATTCTCTGAACAGATTGTTAGAGGGTATAATGGGAGGAGCTGTAAAACTGTATGGAAGCAGTGTGCAAAATAATATCTTCAGCAGCGCCTTTGTTCTGCTCCATCTGGTTTTAAAATGTATGAAGCTTTCAATCAGGCCCCTATGAACACCGCAAGAGTCTCTTTGCTTTGTTTGGTCTGTCAACAGAGATGATTACATGCCAAACAGATAGGACTGTGTCCATGTGTGTGTTTAAAGCCACAATGTCCCTCTGTCCCCATCATTCTCTCAGATGGCTTTCTCTTCCAAGAGATTTGGCTAACCGAAAAGAAAAAAGATAGAGAAACCGCACAAGCCAAGCGGTGACGAAAATAGCCATGGGCTTGGGGGGACTCTTTCTCCAGATTGGATCCCTCTGTGAACAGAATCCATCCCATATCGCAGTTCCTCCCTCTGTCTCACTCTTTCTATATCATGCATATAGTATTTCAACATGGTAACTCTCTCTGTCTTTCCTTCAACTTGCTCATTAATGCGTGGGTCTAATGTTTGAATAAGTCTCACTTTAATTCCTGAATCAATAGTTGTTTCCTGCGGCCATCTGCAGTGAGAGCGAAGAGGGGGTGAAAATCTCCAGTGATCTCAAGTTGTTTGATAGAGAGTCATGCTTCCTACTTGCAGCTCCAATTCTCGTTTTATTGACAGAATGATATGTGTATTGACAAAGATTTGTCAATAATTTAAAGCTGTGTCAAAATAGAAAATTCTCCTTTTGTCTTCATTAGGTGTTTTTAAACTTTTTGATGCCAGGGAGATATGTTGATCTCCTTGATATGTTGAAACCTACAATTACAAAGGTAACCTGAAATAAAATGAAATAAACCTGAAATTAAACATAAAATTATTGCTGACTGTAGAATAAAATAATTATGATTAATCTTATGACTTGAGACGAGTCTTTAGAAAACATGATGTTAAATATGATTTATTTTTTGATTGATTTTCATTTTTTACACTGAAAAATCTGTATAATAAATAAACAAACAAATTAATTAATTAATAACATCAAATCTGTAACCCCTTGCAGCCTTCTTGGGGTCCCTGAACCCCAGTTTGAAAACCCCTGTCTATGTTGTTGTTTTACAGAATATCTGTATTGTGTATTCATTACTTTCTTTGTCTGTCTTCATCAAAAGTCTGCAATGTGCCGACATGTTTTAGTAAATGCGTGGTAGAGTCTCTTTTTGCACTCTGCTGAGCCATTTCCTCTCCTCTCCCCTGGAGGTAGGGCTCTGGACACCCTTTAAGTGGTTGGGATTCACCTCGTGATTGAAAGTCTCGGGCGGCTGGCTCTCTGAGGATCCTGGGCAGTATTTTTGGGTTTGGTTCGATCCTCCTGCTTCAGTGGGCACCGCCGTCCATCTGAATGAGTTCCGGTGAGGATCTGTAAATAATGAAGGGATGGAGGTGACTGTTTGGGCTATTGTGAATGTTGGAGAGGAAGGAGAGGTATGTAGCGGTGCAGGGTTTCCTCGAACAAGACATTAATATGGCCAGACAGTGCAGAGAACACTACAAACTACTAATGAAACTGTATTGAAGCTATGTAATAGAACAGGATATTTTTTAATATTAACAGCAGATTTTTACTATGTTTTGTTACAAAAAATGCAGAGACTTAATTGAAACAATGTATCATTCAATTATTTATTAGATCAATTACTCATTTATTTAGACAAACTATGCTAATAAAGTAGTTCTATATACTGTGCAATACTATTCAAAGGTTTGGGGTCAGTAAATTTTTATTTTCTTTCAGCAAGGATGCATTAAATTAATAAAAAATTACAGTAAAGACATTTATAATGTTACAAACTATTTCAAATAAATGCTGTTCTTTTGAACTGTTCTTTCAAAGAATCCTGAAAAATGTATCATGATTTCTACAAAAATATTAAGCAGCACAACGCTTTTCAACACTGATAATAATAAAATGTTATTTGAGCAGCAAATGAACATATTAGGCAAGGCAAGTTTATTTATATACTGTAGCACATTTCATACACAGTGGTAATTCAAAGTGCTTTACATAAAATAAATGAAAAAATAAAATAATCACAACAATAAAACAAGGAATTTTAAAACTTTTAAAATGATTTAAAATTTGATTTAAAATGAATTTAAAACAGTTTAAGAATAGAAAATGATTATACATAAAATATAGTGCAATCAGTTGGGACATCGCACAGTGCTCATTCAATAAAAGCACAGCTAAACAGATGAGTTTTGAGATTGCATTTAAATGTGACTAATGTTTTAACACATCTGATCTCCTCTGGAAGCTGATTCCAACTTCCATCCAATAACTGGAAGCCAGTGTAAGGACCTGAGGACTGGTGTGATATGCTCAGATTTTCTGGTTCTAGTCAGAATTCTAGCAGCAGCGTTCTGGATGAGCTGCAGCTGTCTAATGGTCTTCTTGGGAAGGCCGGTGAGAAGACCATTAGTCCACCCTGCTGGTGATAAAGGCTTGAACAAGTTTCTCCCAGTCTTGACTGGAAACAAAACATCTCATTCTTGCAATGTTTTTGAGATGATAGTATGCTGATTTAGTTACTGCTTTGACATGACTACTGAAACTAAGGGCTGTCTCCAGAATCACACCAAGATTCATGACTTGATTTTTAGTTGTTAGACCCCTAGAGTCAAGGTATGCATTCACCTTGAGAACTTCATCTTTGTTTCCAAATGCAATGACTTCAGTTTTTTCCTTGTTTAACTGAAGAAAGTTCTGGCACATCCAACTGTTAATTTAATCAATGCATTGGCAGAGGGAGTCAATGGGGCTGTAGTCATTTGGCGATAAGGCTAGGTAAATCTTGGTATCATCAGCATAGCTGTGATAGGCAATTTGGTTCTTTCTCATTATTTGACTTAGTGGGAGCAAATCATATTAGAATGATTTCTGAAGAATCATGTTACACTGAAGACTGAAGAGTAATGATGCAAAAAATTCAGCTTTACATCACATGAATAAATTACATTTTAAAATGTATTCAAATATAAACAAGATTAATAAGAGGTTTTGATCAAATAATTGCAGGTATATAAGATACTTTTTTCAAAACAAAAGACTATACCTCAACCTTTAATTGTATTGTATAAAATATGGTGATTTTAGATGCTAAATAGGTCACTCTCAGCACTGATACCCAAAATAATTTGACAGTATGTTTTCACATGTACTAGTTAGTGGTGTCATTTTTTTTCTTCTGTTTTCGGGGGGATAATGATGGGAAGACGCGGTGGGGGGGGGGGGGAGGATAGTGTGTCCAAGAAGAGGAGGGGAAAAAAGAAAAGACCACTCTAGATGATAAGATTAACGTGGAAATAACTAGTTCTGTTCGGCTCTCACAGAGCAGTCGTTTTTTTAATCCAAATTCAATTTTCCCCATGATTAAAAAAAAGCTTGGTTGTTCCCCAAAGCGCTCTTGAGAAATCTGTTAACTAGTGTGTTTGCCGAGGCCAGATATTTTCTATGGATTCTTTTCAGTGGGCTCTGCTGCATCTATCTTAGTGCTGTGCCAATATCTCCACAGATTAGAGCCTTTGTATGCGCCTCAAAGTGTTCGCTTCACTGAGCAGCTGTCTCCGTCGAGGCCAGGTAGAGCCGATAGATTTGAAACCCTCTGAACCTCTTTCAAAGTCCCTTTCTCTCCCCGTGGGATTCGTACCTATGGCACCTTCCTCTGTCCTTCAAGCTGTGCTTCAGAAACATGGCGGGGCTGGAATGATGGATCACCTTAGACCCACGCACAAGGACGACAGGCAGGCAGGGATGGGTTGATGCAGGGGATGGGATGGCTGTCCATCAACTCTCCTCTGGCAGGTCCAGTGCTTTGTCAGCCTCCTTTAATGATTTTTGCCAGCGGATCAGACCGATGCTACAGCGGAAACACAGATGCACGGTTCCCTTGCACGTGGTTGTGGATGTTAGGAGGGGTCAGGGTAGACTCATGAAGGAAATATTTTATGCTGGACCACCATAACGTCACTCTTATGCATTCCAAGTTCAGTAGGTAGTTATCACCTCTTTAAATGTATACATTTGCTTGGAAATTGCTCAGTCTATTTTATTATATGTATGTTACTGATAAACAAGTATAGATATTTTTGTCAAGGGCCAATGGTAGTACTTCTTAAAGGCATAGTTCACTCAAAAATAAAAATTCTATAATTACTCACTCTCATGTCGTTCCAAACCCATATGATTTTCTTCTTCTTCTGTGTCACATAAAATGTTTTGAGGAAGTTTTGGTAACAATTGTGGTACCATGACTTCCATTGTATTGTTTTTGGGGGGGAAAAACCCCAAAAAAGTATGAGTGTAATAATCTAATATGGCAACTTTTCAGTGTTTCACTAAGTAGGAAAGAGATTTTAGAGCTTCTGTGGAGGGGAAGAATTTTAGCAAATAACGAATTAAGTAAAGAAGGCCTGTTTGCACCGAGAACAATACTATAAAGATAAATATATTAGCGTCCACACCAACACACAATAATGTTATGAATAGTATTATCATCTGCTGTTTTAAATGCTCAAGCTCTTTAAAGTCCAGTTTTTATCATTAATTACCTAGAAAAAAAATTTCTGAAAGTGATTCCAACAATATCGTTTCTCTTTGTCTATATATCTCTTATTTCCACCACAGTAAGCTATTTTCTTTAAATGTACAAGACTTACGATTCATTAGCTTCTATGGGTAAATAACTAGCAACGTGCAGTAGACGGTAAAACTTTGCACTATAAACCAGTATGTTTATGATTATAATAATAAATAAAAGTAATATGATAGCAAATACCAATTTGCATCATCAAGCAGTATAACAGACTGTTTTCGTACTGCTAAAATGACTGGAAGCCTTGCGCATTTAAATTAAAAATGTACCCACACTTACGTTAAAAATGAGGCCTTTATTAGTAATGGAATCCTAAATAACGCATTACAAGAGTTTTGTGTTGGTTTTGCAGGACAAAAGTCGCTAATGTGATGTTTCTAAGTATAGTGTTGAATGTTACAGCAGGAAACTTGGCAGAAGCAGTACAATGAGATTGGGAAAATCAAGTTTGATGAGGTCTCTGGATTCTCATCAATGCAATTAAGAATCATCCTGATTATGAATGCATTTGCCATGACTGATGATGGCTTTAAACAAGATGGAGTCACAAAGTATTTCTACAAAATATGGCCTCTGCTGGCTTATTTCAATTTGTGTCGCTATTCTTCAGAGAATTGGGAAGTGAATATGATCTCCTCATCCCCAGCTGTCCCGATTTGCCCCGTGCTTCCGATAGCAGCAATTGATAAGTAAGATATATGCATCATCTCTGGTTATTTTTATAACGAATCCAGTTGCTTGGGTAATGAGAGAACAACATGACATATGCAGCTAGGCCTGTCACGATAACAACATTTTGTTGTGCGATATATTGTCCCAGAAATAATTGTGATAATCGATATTATTGTCATTTTAAAGACCATTTTATGCCACAATATATAATCATAATGTAACAGCATAATAATGCAAGAAGGCCTACACACTTCCAAATGACAACAAACTTTTAATTTTTAAGAATATTTAGATCATGGAAATTAATTATCAAAATATTAGATACCTTAAAAAATTTGGTTAAATAGTAAATAAACATTTTCTAACGAAGTTAGAAAGTGCAAAGTAACAAGTAGAAAAAAGGAAAAATGCACAAAGAACTTTTATGGATATTTTTCCATCTACAGATTTTTCCCGACTTTCTTTTCTCTGTAAATTAAGGGTGCTCACTATTGCTGAAAAACACAATCACTGCTTAGCAGTCATATGTCTGTATGCACAAAGGCACAGATGCCTAAACAAGGCCATTTCTGCAGATGAAACTTTTTTTTGTAGCAGCATTTTTAAAATTTGAACTGGCACCTCATGACTGCACCACGTTATGTACGAGAAGCTGCAAAAGGCACAGGCATAAGTGGAATGTACAAAACATGGTGACATTCATTTTTAAGTAAATATAATGGGCGATATATTGCGTCACCAAAAATTATTGAGGTCATGTACATATATTGCGCGATAAGGCGATATATTGTTTATTGCGGCAGGCCTATATGAAGCCATTTTTGCTATGAAGCAAGATTGCTTTTATTTGTTTGTTAGATCTGTCAGTTGCCATATGGCATGACCAGAACGTTTGATCGGTCATGGCCTGTAGCCCCAGCCTCGTCTGCAGCGTCTGTGTCAGCACTACACACCTCCATCTTGATATGAGTCAGTCAGCCACCTCTGCGTACGAGAGAGTCAGAATGATGGAGAGGTGTAGACAGCGAAATGAAAAGCTATGGATGGAAGGATGGATAATGCAACAAAGAGCTGACACAGGAGAACGGATGAATAAGTGCCTGTTGGTGAGGAATGGCACAGAGTACAGGACCAGACAGGTTTATTATTCCAAGCATCGTTTGGATTTCTCAGTTATGTCCACTGGAATTATAATATTTCCCGTTTGAACTTGACCAACAAAGAGTAACAACAAACAAGGATGCAATATTGACTTCTTATGAGAGAGAGAATGTAGAAAAATGGGAGAAATAGTAACGCTCATGTGACAGCTTTAGGAATATAGTATTATTTTAGTATTTATATACTATTATAGTAATTATTGCTTTTTGAATAATATTAGAATATATTTCCTGTTTTTATTTTATGTGCTTTGGAATCGATTTTTATATTTGTACTTGTGAGTGGGCATACTATGTAATTTTAGTTTTTCATTTTAGTACGTCAACTCACATTCAGTTACTTGCCACGGCAACATTTTCTACTTTATTAGTCAATTTTTTTTTGTCCTAATTGTACATTATTAGTAAAGTGTTTTTTAAAAATAGTTTTTCGATAACCCCTTTAACACAATCTTTTTTTTTTTTTTTAAACATTAAAATATTCTGTGCAGTTTATCTCATTTTCAAAATGGACCGTCTTTGCTGTTTTTTTCTTTCTTCTTTTTTTTTCTTTTACATTATTATCAATGCTTTTGCCTGGCGTTCTTCTTTGCATCTAGTATCCATTTACCCCAATTAGGCTGCACAATTTTTGATATTCTGATCAAATGTTAAATTGTTAACCAGATTGCGTAAGACCCACTCTGTGGTTTTTTAAGAAATAAATGTTTAATTTATTCCTTTTTTATGCCGTATTATATCCCCCACCTTGTTGAGTTGGTTATGTAACTACCCTTTCCCTTGACACTAATGGGGGAGGTGTAGACGGAGGGACGACTTGTGTGAACTCTGTTGCTTACTGTTAATTACTTAGATAGTTAGACTAGAAGCCTCTCTTGTGTACTGCCCCAATCTTCCTCATTGCCGTTTCTCTTTTTTTTTTTTTCTTTGGCAGCAACAGCTCTTCACTAAAATTAGACAGGAAGATGCAATGAAACAGTCATTTAAAAGGGGATACAAAGAGGTTGACACATAATTCAGAGCTTCTAATTGAAAGAAGCAACGCAAAAGAGATACAAGCTGGGATTTGATCAGCGATGCTGTTAGTGAAGTTTTGTGTTTATAGATCAGGCTGAACAGAAGTTCCTGTTCCTGTCTGCTCCCTGAGTATGAGTCATTTAACATGGCACTTTCTGAATTGCTACTGAAAAAGAATCATTATACAACTGTTCCAGTCCTTGAATCTGATTGGCTGAGCTGCTTTTCAAGAGCACTAATGTAGTCCAACAGCACTAGGACTTTCACTGTTTATGTCATTCAGGTCATCTGTTTTTGCATGTGACAGAGTGACTGTCAAGTCAGTGTTTGAGTGGTGTTTTTTTTAAGTGACTCTTTCTGTGGTTCCGTTGTTAGTAGGTGGTGACAAGCCAATGTCTGTGTGAGTGAGTCAATGAATCATTCAAAAACGCATATTCGGTCAGGACTAGCTGTGTCTAAAATTGCATACTGTCTGTGTTTTCAAAAGTACTGGTACTTCGGTACTAAGTCAGTACATTTTAAAAACATAACAATACCAACCTTTCCATGGTATTATTTGTATGGAGTACCAGGTCGATCCAGTACTCGCTAATAGTCGGATACTTTCAAATGTTCCTGTATTTGTGTGAGTGCTTCGTGAAGAGCATCATATTTTTCTGTTTCAAAGGTTTCTTTTTTTGCAGGGTTGATCATTGTAGCCAATCACATGCATGTTTTTTGAGCATGTGAACGCAATGGCCAATCAGAGGCTTTTAAGTCAGAATCTGCTCAAGTTTGATCAGCTTGAGCTATCTTTTTGCTATTACTAACAAATTATGAACACAATAGACAATAAATATGAGATGAATTTTGCAATATAAGCAGATTTTATTGTAACTAGGGATGTAACGATACACCGCAAGCCTATTGAAAATTTATTAAAATATGTGGCGATCAACTTCGATTGATATGCTAACAAATTGCGATACATTAGGGTAAGAAGTTTATCGATTGTATCTCGAGGAACTTGACTGTTTTTAGAAAAGTTTTAGTCGATGGTATTTTTCTTTTCCATCTGGCCTATGAAGCAGTGTTACAGTTCCTACGTGATCTCGCGCATTGGTCACACTGGTACTACAAGGAAACGCTATATTGCCTGCTCCATAAGCACCACCTGCTGTCAGAGAGTGAATTTGCGTCTTATTATACTTATACTTATAATACTTATAATTTGCAGATATTTTTTATGTAGCCTATAGTTTCACAAAACTGAAGTTAGACCATTCTGTTTTTGCTTCAAATTTCGAAATTATACAATCTAATTTAGATTAAAAACTGCTCATGTTGCATGTATGCAACATCTTTGTTTGGATTGTGATTAAAATGCAGTGGTTGCCTCATTTTTTAAATGGAAAGAGCACAGACAAAGCCGTGTTTTGTTTATATGAAGAGATTTTTTTTTAATGTGTGTTACTTATTTGATTTGGGGCTTATTTTAAAATTTAAATTTAGTTTTGTTATATTTCAATTTCACAAAGAAATGTGCAGCATTTTGTCCAAGCAATAATAAAAGGACACATTTTCATTTACTGTATAATTTGTCTTAAATATAATTTTGTTTGAAAAAAATTGTGAGAAAATCGAATTGTGAATCGAATCGAATTGAATCAAATCGAATCGTGAGTTGAGCGAATCTTTTACATCCCTATTGTACGTGAGTTTTTACTCAACCAGTGAGTACGTTGTGCTGTGTGTGCGTAGTATAAAGTGAGCACTCTTTGCTCAGTTCCTATATATAACCCGCCTAAGTTGAATAACAATTTATTTTTCAGGCGCTAATAACATGGGACAAGTTGTAACGACAGTCGTATGCATGTGAATGACTCGGATTTCGATGTTTGATATAGAAATTAATGGACAAAAAAAATGACTGAAAATTCATCTGTGTTATGTTTTGCCGTGCAATTGACTGTTCTGTTCCTTGTAATGTGTTTTCATTATTTATAACTTAGATTTCACATACTGTTTTGATAAATTTCGGAAATGCTACTCTTTTCCATACGGTTTTTTTGCCTACTATATAGTAGTAGGCATATTTGGATGCATGGACTGTCTTTATGAGTGAGCCATTGAATCATTTGCTGAAACAATTCATTCTAAACATTGATTCATTCAGGATCCAAACACAATTACTGTGTGCTGCTCATAACAAACACACAATCATTTTCTGTGTATTCTAAGCACATGCTGTAGTTTTGTCGACTGCCACTTTAAATACATGAGCTGTTTAAAGTCGGGTGAATTCTGATTGGCTGTCAATGATTTTATCGTTCATCAGCTCGAGAAAATCGTTCTGAACAATATTGTTCCTCTGTTCCTTATTGTTATAGCTGTGGTCAACTTCTCTATTCCCATAGAATTTGAAGGATTATTAAGAACTTTATAGTTATCATCCTTGGTGTAATTGGCCTCGTTCATCGTTAGCTTTGTGTTTATTGAACTGTTATAGAAAAGCAAAACCATATTGCTTAAATGTGAAATAGCCTAAACTCCCAAATGTGACTGATTGATTTGGGTTTAAGGACATTAAAATATAGTGATTTCAGTCCATCCCCCAAGTTGTCTTTTAGCTGAGCTTTGGCTTTATTGATCAAGACATTTATACAGTAAATACACACCCTCTGGATATTATAAGGCCAGGCAGGGATATTCCTCTGGGGTCTTCACAGCACTTCAGTTGCTAATTATCATCTTAGCTTATTATGACTTATAATACACTAGATTAGTTTAAATAGACCTTAGGAGAATGGACATTTATAGCCTATGCTCAAAGTTGGCTAGATAAGCTATCAGGGGAGACGCTTGATTTGCTGCATCGTCCTGTACACAAAGCAATCAGGTGTCTATTCTGCACGGTAATCATGTCTGATATAATGCTGCATAGGCAATCCTAAATATAAGCATATTAAGGCATCTTCTGTCTCTTGTTTAAAAAAGCATTGCTCTTTTATTTATAATTTCTCTTACATGTTCTGCAGTGGTAAACGCAGATGTTTCGTAATCCATTCTGTGGTCAGTGCGGTCAGTCATTTTAATGAGCGAAATTAATTAATTTGTTCTTTTGAAGATCCCACAAACTGTACTCCTAAATAATCACGCTACATTGATAAATGGCCTCGGCCACTATGGTTTTATCTCATAACATGCAGAATGACAGACGGATTTCCTCAGTGGCCTGCCGCGATCCCAAGTGTCCTTCGCTCAATAAATAGAGGCACTGTAATAAATGTAGAATGTGGGGTTTGAACTTTGACCTCAGTCCCTGTGCACCTGCTTTCACTACCCCTTTTGTTTTTATTACTAATCGTAATCTTGATTTACCTGTAGGACGTCCACTTAGCAATTTCTGAAAGTCTATTACCAAAAATTAAACCAACTGTTGAACAGTTACTCCGGTCACTAAGATGTGTAATGAGTTTGTATCTTCTTCAAAAGATTTGGAGAAATTTAGCATTACATCACTTTCTCACCAATGGATCCTCTGCAGTGAATGGGTGCGGTCAGAGAGTCCAAACAGCTGATAAAAACAGCACAACAATCCGTCCATCATTCATGTGTATGACGTAAAAGTGCTTTAGCAGGTAAGACATTTTTAAACTTTAATCACTCACTTCTAACCCATTCCTGTAAAAGTCCATAACACTCTCCCATTTGTGTACATTTCAACAAATTGTGCTCCTTTTTGGTTAACTATTCCCTACTATAAATGTAATGCAATAATAGAAAATGTGGCAAAATATATAGCCTAGAAAAATCAAACAGCATCCTAAAAATATGGCACTTGGGAAAGAATGCTGAATAAACTAATGCAATTGATGATGTTTCAGTTCACAAGCCCCTAATACCAAAAGTGAAGCGAATATTTGCATTGCATTTGCACTCGCTCTAGATTACCCGTGGAATGTTTTTCGCAATCCAACTATTGCAATGCATAAAACATAAAACAATAACAACCGTTTTCGATTACAGTCCAACATGTCCATAACTCTTGCAAATTTGCTGGGGTCTTCGAGTTGAAAGTTCAATCTGCGTGGAAGACGCAATTGAGGCCAATATCGCACGTTTGCGGCAAACGTGTTGCTATTCTCATTTTTGCATTGACTTGTGTGTAATCTACTCGCACAAATAATTATAGTAAGTTCACTTTTGGTGTGCACACACCATAACAATTAAAAATATTGCAAACTTGATTGGAAAGTGGGAAAAAAAATTCTAGAAGAAGAATCTTATATTTTATATCAAGTAATGCCTTTGAATTATCTTTCCTTCTTTCTTTCTTTTTTTTAATGCAAAAATTCCTAAAAGGGGCTAATTCGCTTATTCTACATGTCATGTAATTAACCTTTGTTTGTAATCAAAGAGTTCAGGCTTTTGATCAGTTACATCACTTTGTGTGCCCTGTTTCTATGATCTGTTTAATATGTACAGTGTTATGAAGAGCCATTATCTTTATACATAAATATGTAATGTGTGTACATACGGCCGAACTATATATATGACTCTAGACTGCTGACTTTATGAGTCCACATATCAAAAGGAAGAGGGATGGCCTCCACACGGTCCAGGTCCACAGTGCTTTGTCATCACGGACAAGGCAGGCAGACGAACAGCTGCTGTGAGAGGCCTGTGTTCCACAGCCATGCTGGACTTACGACACACAGCACACTTTCAATTATATGGGCCGTGGGCAGAGCGCCAGGCTGTGTAGAGATGGGTGCTTTCCAATTACACGGCAGGACTCGGCTGCAGAGTGAATGAGGCGCGGCCGAATACACAGACACGCTTACGTTTTAGCCCACACACAGGCTTGCACGCGAGGGTGCAGTGACCGATCGCGCAACTGGCTTTATAGGGATATGTTTCATATCAGGCATAACTCTGTGCATTGTAAGACTCTTGGTGTAATAAATCGCTTTCTCGGCTAATGAAGCATATGTGTCAAATCATGGTTTGTGTTTGAGAATTTTAAAGCTGTTATGAATGATTCTCTACTGAGGTTTGTCAGTCTGTCTAGGGAGAAACTTTATAGAGTGCTTATTGATTTGTTTAACTCAAGGTTCTAGCTCCCTGCATCTAATGAAAGTAGAAAAAGACAGGAGATCTAATCCCATGGTTTTAATGAATTTTAAAAGTCGACTTGGCACTGGTTACATGTTCTGTCTGTATTAAAAGGTTACGTACAGGGTTGTCAGTTTTACCTCATTTTGTTCACTAAGCGAGATAAGACGTGACCAAAGGAAAGAAAATGATTTGTGTAATTAAGAGCTGTAAATGGTTGTTATATTTTTTGATTTGCATGTAAGGAGACCCAGGTTTAATTTCTGGAAAAAAAAAACCCCCCTTATAAAATATATTTTATATATACAATACTGTTCAAACGTTTGGAGTCTGTTGGATTTGTTAATGTTTTTAAAATAAATTTCTCTTGTGCGCACCAAGGCTGCATTTATTTGCTGAATAGTACAGTAAAAACAGCAATAATGTGAAATATTATTACAATTTGTTTTTAACATTGTTAAAAATACTTTTTGCCTGTGATGGAAAGCTTATTTCAGCATCATTACTCCAGTCTTCATGTCACACAATCTTTTAGAAATCATTCTAATATGCAGATTTGCTCAAACATTTTTTTATTGTTATAAATGTTAAAAATGGTTGTGATGCTTAATCTTTGTGGAAACATTCTTTGGTGAATAGAAAATTCAAAAGAACACCATTTATTTGGAATATAAAACTTTTATAAATGTCTTTCCTGTTGTCACAATACACTATGGAGGAACGAGGAGACGCTGGAGAATACTTTAACAAGACTTTAATTTCAAGAACCAAGGGAAACGAACTCAGGAAGACGTTTAACAGTGGACAGAGAACACTTTAAATACACACAGGAGGAGGGGATGATGAGACACACCTGGGAGCAATGAAACATCAATGGAAACACCCGAGATAAATGAATTTAATCAGGACAGGAACAGGAAACTAAACAAATAAGGGCATAGGAAAGCATGTGGGGAGCAAGACACACACAAAACATTGAACAGAGTCTGACATAACGCCCCCCCCCCTCCTCCGGAAGGCGTGTCCTCATGCCATATAACATCCAGCGGGGAGGGGGGCGCTCTGGAGGTCCCTCAGGACAGACACGGGACAGTGGGCCTCCAGAGCGGTACCCATTCGGGGTGCCATGTCTACCAGAGCGGAGCAGGGGACTCGGGAGGCCAAGGCGGAGCAGGGGACTTGGGAGGCCATGGCGGAGCAGGGGACTTGGGAGGCCATGGCGGAGCAGGGGACTTGGGAGGCCATGGTGGAGCAGCCTCCAAGGCCGCGGCCCCATCCCCCGCCTCGGCCTCTACGGTTGGAGCCATAGTACCCCCCCAAAAAAAAATAATTGGAGAAATGTAGGGGGTTGTATTCGTGGCCTGGAGCCCTCCCTGGGCTGAACGGGGGACAGGAGCCCTCCCTGGGCTACACGGGGGATCAGGAGCCCTCCCTGTCTGGCCGGGGAACCGGAGCCCTCCCTGGCTGGCCGGGACAGAGCCCTCCCTGGCTACACCTCGGAACAGAGCCCTTCCTGGGCTGAACTTTGGATGCATGAGCCCTCCTGGGCTACACTCGGGGACAGAGCCTTCCTGGGCCTACACTCGGGACAGGAGCCCTTACCTGGCCGCCCCCTCCCTTGCAGACTGCTTGGAACAGTAGCCCTCCCTGGGCGATACTGGGGATCAGGACGACTCCGGCCTACAAGCCCTCGGTCTAGGGGGATCAGGAGCCCTCCGTCTGGGCTAATCGCGGACCTAGGATCCCGTGCACTGGGCTGAACTGGGACTCAGGAGCCCTCCTGGTCTGAAATAGGACAGGATCCCTCCCCCGGGGCTGAACAGGGGATCAGGAGCCCTTCCTGGGCTACACTCGGGGACAGGAGCCCTTCTTGGGCTGAACTGGGAATCAGGAGTCCTTCGTGGGCTATACTGGGGAACAGGGTGGCGCTTCCGTGGTGCTGGCACTGGAGGGTGCTCTGGAGGAGCAGGCACAGCAAAGCGCCCTCGAGGAGCTGGCACTGGAGTGAGTTCCGGGGCTGGAGCCGACACTGGAGAGAGCTCTGGGGCTGGCGCGACACTGGAGCGAGCTTTGGGGCTGGAGCCGACACTGGAGCAGGCTCTGGGGCTGGAGCTGACGCTGGAGCGAGCTCTGGGGCTGGCACACTAACATCCTTGGGGCTTGCCACATTAACTGCCGGCTGACTTGACTCGGGAACGGCTGGCAGAGGGTTTCCGGATCGGTATCGGAGACTCTCCAGACACCGGATGACTGTCTCCTTCCAGTCGAGGTTGGTGGTGTCTGGGAGCTCCGTGGGATGATGGAATGTTATCCCGATCCGGGATAAACAGCGTTGCGAGGATCTCCCCCTCGAGGGAGCTGGTGAGGGCGAGCGGCACGAACGCCCTGGCAAAGACGATGGGGTCTGGGCTCGCCTGAGCCAACGTGATGAACATTAATCGTTCCTCCATTTGGGGACGTGGAGGAACGCACGGGAAAAAACAAAACAACTTTCAAAAAACGGAAATCAAACTGGGAGAGGGGGTGCCGCTTACTTTTTGGGGTCCGCTGTTCTGTCACAATACACTATGGAGGAACGAGGAGATGCTGGAGAATACTTTAACAAGACTTTAATTTCAAGAACCAAGGGAGACGAACTCAGGAAGACGTTTAACAGCGGACAGAGAACTAGGGACTGGGAACACTTTAAATACACACAGGAGGAGGGGATGACGAGACACGCCTGGGAGCAATGAAATATCAAGGAAAACACCTGGGACAAATGAACTTAATCAAGACAGGAACAGAAAACTAACCAAATAAGGGCATAGGAAGGCACATGGGGAGCAAGACACGCACAAAACATGGAACAGAGTCTGACACCGGTCACTTTTGATAAATTTTGTGTGTGTTTGCTGACACAAGTAGGACTATTAATTTCTTTAAAAAAAAAAGTCTAAAAAAATGGTTGCTTATATGAAAATAAAAGTATACAATAAATATTTTTTTATTATAACATTTTATAAATTTTTCATTTTATTCGAAAATAAGAATTATTAATAGGAACTACCATTAAATGGAATTTTATATACATATATTATTTATAACTATCACTGTATTTCTCTCCTCCTCAGGTTTGGACCATCAAAGGGTTGCTAGATGATGAAAGACTTGATTTGTCTAACCAAATTTAGACATTAAAGTGATTACAGCCATAACATTTTAGAAAACACATATTTAATTGCTATAATTGTGCTTAAACATAATTATCAAAAATACTTTTGTTTTAAAGTGTACTATTTGGCTCAGAAATCTTGCGGGGACATGTGGTTCACATTCTTCAGTTGACACTTCTGGTTACTTAGACACAGTGAGGTCATAATTGGGCTGCTTTCTATTTCGGTATGCGGTTCCATTCTGCCCTTAGAAAAGAGCTGTCAATCAAAAAACACATTTGTACAAAAAGACTCGACCTGTGGGACAAATGACCCTGACAGATCGCTGTATGACTTGCAGTCATTCTTCTCTTGGAAGCATTGAACCCACGGGACACCGCAAGAAGCAATCCCTTCAAATTTAAAGGGATAGTTCACCCAAAAATGAAAATCGTCATCATTTACTCACCCTCAAGTTGTTCTAAATCTGTATGAATGTCTTTATTCTGTAGAGCACAAAAGAAGATATTTTTAAGAATGTTGGTAATCAAACAGTTGACGGTAGCCATTGAATTGAAGTCAATGTTTGGTTACCAACATTATTCAAGCATCTTATGTTCAAACAGCTGACAGTAGCCATTGACTTCAATTGTATTTTTTTTCCAATATGAAGGTCAATAGCTACCAAAAAATGTTAGCAACATTCTTCAAAATATCATCTATTATGTTCAGCAGAACAAATAAATTAATAAAGCTTTGGTACAACTTAAGGGTTAGTAAATGATGACATTTTCATTTTTGGGTGAACTACACTTTTAAAAATAAAGCTTCCAAAAGGGTGTTTTTGCAGTGATGCCATAGAACAGGGGTGGCGAACGTCAGTCTTGGAGAACCGCAGCCCTGCAGAGTTTTGCTTCAACCCTAATCAAACACACCTGAACAAGCTAATCAAGTACTGAAGGGTCACTCTAGAAAGCTACAGGGCAGTGAGGTTTTTTTTGATTAGGGTTGGAGCTGAACTCTGCAGGGCTGCGGCTCTCCAGGACCGGAGTTCACCACCGCTGCCATAGACGAACCATTTTGGGTTCCCAAAATAACCTTTCACTGAACAGTTCCAAAAAGAGCCATTTTGAATAACATTTAAAAAAAACTAAAGAACCTTTTTTGCATTTGAAAGTTTCCAATGGATGTTCAAGGTTCTTCATAGAGCCATTGAGGCCAATAAAGAACCTTTATTTTTAAGAGTGTATTTCTTCATTTAATGACAAATCGCATTGACAAATTGCAATAGAATTTCCATTTATTAGCAACACAAATATTATTTCAGATTTTTTAATATAACATTTTTTCCAAAAAATTCTACTCTAAATTTAGTTTGATTGACAAGTTTTTTTTTTTTTTTTTCATTATCAACTGCAGATTTTGCAAAAACAAATTTCCTAACAAACATCATTCCTTGCTTCTCTCAATTATTCAAACTCAGCCGTAGCTTCACAGATGTTGTGTCTTGCTAGACATGCATGTAAGAGCTCATTTGGGGAAAATGCGGTGGAAAACTCACGGCAAGGAGAGTGATTTTTCTATATTAAGACAGTGTTATGTGAATGTGTGAGAGAGAGCAGCTGAACGTGAATAATGATGCAAGTGTGCAAGTGTAAATCTGTGTTTGTGTGTGCTTTGGGGCGCATGCACACAGGGCAATTACAGGTACAAAAAGTGCTCCTTTTAGAGCCGTAAAAATTGTTTCCATGGTGATGAGGTCATCCCGTCAGGACCAAAGGGGCAGGAGAACACTAATAGTTTGCATTGGTCACCTCTCGCCAGCCTGGGGGACTGAAGTGCAGGTGTCCCTAGGTATTGCATCTCTGTATGAATGCTATTTTCACTCTTTCTTGTCTTTGAACGCTACGTGTTGAAAAGCATGGCTCAAGAGGAAGTGGAGATGCTACGTGCAGCCTCCCGTTTCTTCCATTTCAGAGCGGCAGGAGTCTCGCCATGCTTCATGTAATCAATGTTTATTTTTAGCGCAGCTATCTCGGTTTTCGAAAGAGAAAAGGCCATTCGCGTAAATGGGATTTTTATCATTAGTCACAGACAAAAGAATAGGCAACAGCAGGGCACATCTCTTTGTGCGGGGTTTGTGAATGGTCGTCGCACAGTTAGGGGTTGACATAGTGCTTTACTGGCTCAGTGGAGTTCCAGTAAAGGCTGACTTACACTCCTCGGTCTTTGTAAAGCCCTGGCATTGTGTGTGTTTATGAGCTTAGGCCAGCGGTACAGAGAGATAAATTCCGGACCCAAACGGTGTCGATAATGCTCGTTACAGTCCATAATGAGGTCACAGGCGCACTGTCTGGCCCTGATAAAGATTTATAGAGGCTGGGACTCATTGGAGTCCCTCTGTATCCGGTGCCGTGCCGCGCAGCCACCGCTGGACACAGGAAGTGCGCACTGAGACGCGCTCGGTGCTATGCTATTGCTGGCACTTTCCATGAAGAGGGTACAAATTAGTGTCTATTTTAAAGCATTAGAGGAACACCACACTTTTATTTGAGAGAATTGGGTATGTTAGATATTAGATGACAAAAAATTATCTTGCATTACATTTAGCGTGTCTTAAAGTTGTTGTTTTAGGCTGTAAGAACTTTTGCATGTTGAACAGATATTTAAAAAAGAAACAAATGTGTATATTAAAAGATTATATATTGTTGATATCAGTACTTTGGTTGCACAGTCAACTCTATCTGGCATTTAATTCACATATGTGACCCTGGACCACAAAACCAGTCATAAGTAGCACGGGTATATTTGTAGCAATAGCCAACAATACATCTTATGGGTCAAAATTATCGATTTTTCTTTTATGCCAAAAATCATTAGGATATTAAGTAAAGATCATGTTCCTTGAAGATATTTTGTAAATTTCCTACCGTAAATATATCAAAAGTTAATTTTTGATTATTAATATGCATTGCTAAGAACTTGGTCATTTGGACAACTTCAAAGGCAATTTTCTCAATATTTTGATTTTTTTTGCACCCTCAGACTCCAGATTTTTAAATAGTTGAATCTCGGCCAAAAAATCGTCCTATCCTAACAAACCATAGATTAATGGAAAGCTTATTTATTCAGCTTTCAGATGATGTATAAATCTCAATTTCCAAAATATTTACCCATATGACTGGTTTTGTGGTCCTGGGTCACATGTTATTCAAGATTTTACTAAGATCAGCACAATGATCTGTTCATTACAGTACATACTATATATTAGTTTATACAGTTTAAAGTAGGTCTGTAAATTACATATTTATTAAATACAGTTTGAAGCAGAAATATTTAAAAACCTAGTGCAGTAAATTAAATAATTTTGCTTGTAAATGTCTCCTTGTGTCCCATTATTAAAGAAAAAATGAATAAATCTTCATTGTGCACCCAAAATTTTAAATGTTCTCCTAAATCTTTTAAGCATCAAGCCTTGCATATGTAAATATGAATTTGTAGCAGACATTTGACAGACATATGCTCTGTTTTACAAGCATACCCAGGATTTTTGTTTTTAAAACCAGTTCCTCTTTTGCTCAACCACTGTTTTTATTTGATTAAAATACAGTAATAAAAATATTTTATTTAATTATATTATATATTAAACTTGTATTATAAAAATTATTTATAAAATATAATATAATTATTTAAATAAAAAAAAACATTTTTTAATTGAAAAATAAATATTATACAATATAAAAAATACTTTTTATTTTAATGAATTTTAAAATGCAATTTAATTTGTGCTGGCAAAGCTGACTTTTCCGCGTCATTATTCCAGTCTACAAAGGGCACGTGATCCTTCAGAGAGCCTATGATTCTAATATGCTTATTTAGTGCGCGCGAATATTCTTTTTTTATATATCAATAGCTGAAAACCAGTTGTGCTGCATTTGAATAAATACATAAATCATAAATGTTTTTTTTTAAGTAGAAACTCTTTATTTGAAACTAGAAAATAGCATACTGTCGCAATTGATTAGTGTGCCCTTTTTGAATAAAAGTATTTAATTTCTTAGAAAAATGCATAAAAATGTATTCATTAAATTATTACATTTATATTTTCAGTTATTTATAAAATAATTATGACTATAATAAATACACATACATATATAATACATGCATTTTGTCTCTTTAATTTGGATTTTAGTTTTAGAAAATGAAATCTCTAGTTCTAGTATCACGGTTTCAGAAACTGCACACATCATATAAAATCAAACAGAAAGCAGCTCATGTAATATTTAATTTGACCTCTTGTGGTGGTTGCTCATGATTTTCTGAAGGTTAAGTGCCTCCTTTCACTGACCTTTCACTGAGTTCCGGTCTTTATTTTGTACCCTATTCGTGTAAAGTGTCTGCCACACTATGAGCTGTAGTGTCAGTGGTCCACCAAGAGTTCTGTTTTTCTGAGAATTGTGCTAGAAATGACTAAGAGCAGTCTGTTTGCTTCAGGCAGCTGTCCTTGACCATGAAATCTTTTCAGCTAGTACTCTGTACAAAATCTGCGCAAGGTGCAGTCCTCAGCTGTGACACACAGAAAGAGATGTGACTGAACAATGTTTTCACAGGAAATCCATCGTAAGTGTTTCAACAGCTTCTCAGTGCACCAGCCAGCCCAGTGTCTTTTTAGTATCTGTCAAACACTCTCATCTGGAGAGTTAGTGTAGTTAGTATCTTGTTCATTCTTAATTTTTTATGACAACAACTAGTGGCAGGGCTCAACAGTGTGAGCATTTACTCACATCTTCAACTAAAAACCGAATGGTAAAACAGGTAACACTTTAGTACAGGGACCAATTCTCACTATTAACTAGTTGCTTACTAGCATGCCTATTATTAACATATTAGCTGTTTATTAGTGCTTATAAAGCTCATATTCTGCATGACCATATTCTACATCGGCCTAATCTACCTACCGTACCTAAACTTACACTACGATACTCACATATTAAGCAGCAAATTGAGAGTTTATTGCAGAAAAGGTTGTAGTTAATGGTTTGTTAATAGCTAGAATTGGATCTTAAAATAAACTGTGGCTGTAAAATATGCTTAGGGGCATATGTGCAAGTAAAAAAATTCCCTCAGTTTTATGAGAATTAAGGTCATAAAAAGTCTTAAATGGTATAATAAATGTCTTTATCATTTAAGCGGTTTTACATTTTGGAGATGGAAAAAAACAGGAATTGTGAAACACCCTGTGATTATTTAGAAAAAGGTTATGATATTATGAAATAAATAGGAGTACTTAACATTGTGTGTTCTACCGTGTCGCGATTTCAGAGCATTTCACAATCAGTTTTATTTGTAATATGTGACCCGTGTCCACAGAACCCAGGTCTTAGTAGGCAGGGGTATATTTGCAAAAATATATTGTATGGGTCAAAATTATAGATTTTTCTTTTATGCCAAAAATCATTAGGATATTAAGTAAAGATCATGTTCCATGAAGATATTTTGTAAATTTCCTACCGTAAATATATTAAAACTGAATCTTTGATTAGTAATATACATTGCTAAGAACTTCTCAAGTTCTTGCGATTTTCTCAATATTTCAGCTTTCAGATGATGTATAAATCTCAATTTCGAAAAATTGACCCTTATGACTGGTTTTGTGGGCCAGGGTCACATATGTAAATGTGCATATTTTCTTTTTCTCATCAAAATAAAAGTCCTAATGTATTTTGGACTTGTTTAGAATTAAAGTTTTTTTCCCCCCTGATTGATATCAGTGCTTCAGTTGCACAGTAAACTCTATTTGGCATTTAATTAATATATTATTCAAGATTTTACTATTATCAGCACAATGATTTGTTCATTACAGTACATATATATTAGTTTATACAGTTTAAAGTAGGTCTGTAAAGGACATAATTATTAAATACAGTTTGAAGCAGAAATATTTAAAAACCTAGTGCACTAAATTAAATAATTTTGCTTGTAAATGTCTTCTTGTGTCTTCTTGTGAAAAAAAAGAAAGAATACATTTTTATTGCGCACCCAAAATTTTAAACGTTCTCCTAAATTTTTTAAGCATCAAGCCTCTCATATGTAAATATGGTAAATATGACTTTGTAGCAGACATTTGACCGTTTTGCTTTATTTTATATTCTAGCTTTTGTGTTTATCGTGTTTATTATATTTAGTACTCTGGTTCTGCCAATATTATTTGGTCTATATATGATACATTTCTTGAAAAAAATAAAAATAATAATAAAAGCTGCATGATTAAATGTAATATAAAAGTCGGTGTGATTTCCTTCTCAGACGTTTTGCATTGGGCTGTATTCGTGTTTGTGCAAATGCTTTGTTTTATGTAGGAAGTGCCCTGAGCGCTGCTTTTAGAGGTGATCAGCAGTGTACACTGCCAGAAGATACTGCTGCTCCCCACCTTCTCCTGCACATGTACTACACACAGGACCAAGATCAGCAGGAGGAAACACACACAGTTATTCACCCATGGCGCAAACCTGTTGGCGCGTGGTAGAATCAATCATATTAATGCCATATCCTCAGACTCGCACACACATAATTGTACTACACAGTTTTATTTACTAGGGGTGGGAATCTTTAGTCACCTCACTATCCGATCCAATTCCGATTCTGGGAGTCACGATCTGATTCCAGAACGATTCTTGATCTACTTTTTCCCCCCCTTATTAATTATTGCAAGCAAGTAGCAAATGATAAAGAGGAACATAGAAACATATTACAAACAAAGAGTGCTTTCAGTATTTAAGATTATCTGAACGTTTTCCATTCAAGAAAAATCGAGCGTTGAGCGTTATGGTATGAGTCTTTGTTACATTTGTCACACTTGAACCTGGAAAACATGAAAAAAATTTGAGTGCATTCGAGCAGTTTAAGTGGGTGTTATAAAAAAAGTAACAAAAGTGTCCTTTTGACCCGCCACTGGAAAAGCATGGAATTTACAAAAAAGCTGCGGATTTTTTAAAATTATTTTGTCACACTTGAGCATGGAGCACACACACAAATTATTGGAGTCGATTCGAGGTTTCAATGTGGGTGTAATAAAAAAAGTATTACACCCAAAAGTATTACATTCATTTTGACCCGGCCATAGGAATGAATGGAATGTCCGGAAAAAAAACAGCATTTTTTCATTTATTTAATTTTTTTGACTATACAAAATCTGACTCAAAAAAAAAACTCACATATACACACACAGGCACACACACTCCCATTGAAACACATTATAGCCTTTATGATGTTTCTGCTGGTCATTTAGATTTTTTTTTTTGACTTAACGGTTAAATTTGAGTGATGGGGTGGAGACCAATGAGTTTATATCATATTTATATTTTAAAATGTATCTTTTATATTTATTACATATTTATGAAACTGTATGAATATGCATGTGTTTGGATTAAAATTCAGTATAATTATTATTATTATTTTTTTACAAAATACAGTTTTTGTAATGTTTTGATATATATCTGAAAGCCTTGAGATATATCTGAAAGCTTAATGAAGCCTCAAGTTGGTGTAGTTTTAAATATTTCACTTGTTTGGCTCATTTAAGAATCTCCATAGGGTTCTATAGGCCCCTCTAGTGGCTGTAATCATAAAATGCAATTTTATGTAATTTTTCCCCACTAGATGGCATCAGAGACACTCAGTGACCTAGGTCCTGATGGAACATCATGTTTAAAGTAAAAATATGCAGAAATTGTGTCTTTCTTTGTTTAGTTTTTTTGGTGAAAAAAATAATAAAATATGCTAATTTTGATATAAAAAAATATCCAGAATTTAATGTGAATAAAATAAAAATCACCCAAAAATATTTTTAAAAACCTACATAAAAAATTTGAAAAAAAAATTAGAAAAATGGACCAATATAAACTTTCTGGACCAAAAATAAAATTTGTGTCATTTTTGGCCTTCGGGTCATTTTGACCCGCGAGGGACACTTTTGTTTCGGGAGGGACGGATGAGGGTTAAGCTGCATTCACGCACGGATCTCTTTTGAAATGTAAGAAGTAATGTGGTTTGTCCTGTCCGTGTAATCCATTAAGACATAACTGGCTGTGTTTACATTAATTTTGCGTCATAAAACCATTTTGAGATGCAAGTGCATTAAACCACGGAGCCGCATGCGCGAGCAGTCTTCACAAACAAGGCGCGCGTCAGCATTTGAAATTGAAAGCAGCCTTCTCTTAGTGAGGTTTATATTTTGAATATATAAGTCCACTGCATTCCAAACCACATAAATGATGATTTCGTAGAGCTTTTGTAAGGAAAATACAGACAGGTGAGACCACGCACTTCAAGTGCAACATCAAACAAAGCGCGCGTCTCTCACAGCGCATCCTGTGCAATGAAGCCCACAAATGTCCTTGCAATTCGCTTCAACCTTTCCAAACTTTATGAAAGATTATTTTACGGAAGGTTCGAGTGGTGTATGTGTGTGAGGAACTGGAAGCAAGCAGAATACGGGTGTTTCTAAAGCAAACTCGGCGTCATCGCGCTTCTGGTTAAAAACTAAGCTCGTTGGAGTCGTTGGAGAGAGAATCGCGATGCATCGATGGATCGATTTTTTTCCCCCACCCCTATTATTTACACACATATACACACATAATAAAATACAGAAGACACTTGCTAACCCGCCCCCCCCCCCCCCCTCCAAAAAAAGATAAACAATGGGAACAAACCGGGTTTTTTGTGATGTGTGTGGGGGGGGTGGTGACTGTTGTTGTTCTCATTGGGTCATTGCAGTGGCCTAATTTGGTGTTCCAGACACACCTGATTTATTCTAGTTCCTCGGCTCAAAATGCCAGTAGCTAGAAACCACACATCGGCTTTAGTTATGCTGTGGTGCCACAGACAAATGAAATATCTCTGTTTTCTCCTACAGAGCTGTTACATAATTAAATCCTGTGGAGATCATGCAGCTAATTAGACACACATGCAGTGTGTTTAACTGAATAATGAGAGGAACAATCAGGTCAAAGACTATTTGAGTTTAAAACCATGTGTTTAGGAGGTTTTCTTTTTAGTATACGGACTGAATGAGTAAAATACATCACTAATGATTTATTAGGGGTAAACCGTAGTTATCGGTGGGTATAGTGTGAGGAAGTTTTTGGCCAGTTGATGGTCACTTGCCCAATTGATATTTGTTGATTTTGTACAAGTGTTTTTTCATTTTCAAATTTCTGAGAAGGTAAATTGTATAACTGGCTTTGTTTTGTCTAAATTGCTAACATACTGTATAAATGGCTGGCAAATATGTGTTTTCAGCAAAAGTTTTTTTGTGAGTTCTAATTTAGCTGTCATACAGAATTACATTATGGTGGTATCAAGTTTTATCACAAATTAAAATCCTATTTTTTTGTAAAGAAATTTGGAAATAAAAAGGAAAATAAATTTTAATGTTTTTGAAAAAAAATTATCTTATGCTGTCCAAGGCTGCATTTATTTGATCAAAAATACAGTAAAACTGTATTATTGTGAAATATTATTACAATTTCAAATAACAATTTGAAATTTTTATATATTTTTGGAAAATTTAATTTCTTCCCTGTAATGCACTTTTTCAGTGGCCACATGATCATATCAGAAATATCTATATAACGGATTTGCTGCTGCAATAACATTTCATATTAAGTTAAAATACCTACATTTATTCTAAATGTATTATATATAGCTAGTAGGTGTGTGTGTGTGTGTGTGTGTGTGGTGTTGTTTTATATGATATAAATATATATATATGTATAGTAATGTAATAAATATATCTATACTGTATATATATTATGTGTAGCTATGTCTAGGTTATAAAGATATATATATATATATATTAATTATATATAATAGTAGGTATACTACATATATTGTGTGTGTTTGTGTTGGTTTACTATATTATAATATATATATACTATCTATCAAGATGTTTCGTATAACCGCGACATTTATCCAGTCATTTCGCCATTTCTCACCATTTTTTTTTTTTGCGCTGTTTTGTTATAGACAAAGGGAATATGCGTAAAAAATCTACTTTGATAGACTATTTAGATAATAATAATCATAAGCAGGTGCAGCTATATTATTATTATTTTTCTGATTAACTTTTATTAGGAAATAGGAATGTTCATTTCGGTTATTTTATTTCTCCTATAGCCTAACCGACGGTCGTTAAGCCATTATTAACTGTTAACCGACAAGATTAATTTAAATTAAATTAGAAATTTTGAATGGATATGTGGGCTGTGACACCCCATTAAAAAGCCTAATTTGTTTTCCAGGGATTCATTTTATATATGCAAAAAGCAGCATAAACAACAGAACGTGAGTATTCACATGGTCATGTCACGCACCTGCAGCGCTTCTGCGAACGGAGAAAAACGTTATAAAGCTATATATAAAAGAAATAAATAGGCCTGTATGCGAAATATATTTTTCTAAATAATTAATGAATTAACAAAAGAAAGAAAAAAAACTGTGCAACAATTAGCAACCTATATGCAGAATTTTGTTGTTTTGTTGTTGTCCTGTTTGTTTCCTTTATTTTACAAAAGCACAGTGTTTTGCTTTTATTGTGAATGTACAAAAATAAAATAAATATTTAGAATAGTTTTGAATAATGTTTTACTCTTATATGACCACAAATGAAGGAGTAGGCTATTGTAAGTTGGTTCCACTTTTAGAAGAGAAAAAAAATCAAGTGATCATGCCGGCGCCTCTCGCACGCAGTTAAGCATTATTAACTCGACAACGCAGCCTGTTCATTGTCATAATAAAATACAGTCAGCCAAACATATTGAAAAAACATGCTATTTTATTTCCCCTCATTTCAGAACAAATCCTTTAAATTTAATGGTAGAAATACTCAGAACAAAACAAGAATACAAATATAAGAAGCTACTAACAAGCCAAAACTAATTAATTTAAAATGTTGTACTTATCGTTCCAATATCCACGTAAAATAAGATCTTCAGAACAAAATGAATACATTTTAACTTGCAACGTACTAAAGGAACATAAAATTAAGATATGTATGTTTGAGATGTAACTCATCAATTTAATAATATGAATATGATTTAATGCGCTTTTGAACTACAGGGAAACGGTGCTTTAACGTAAGCAACACGAACACGGATGCTGCCTATAATTCTGCTATGTGACAACACATTTATTTGCGTTAAAGCCCCTTTTCTCAACAAAAAGTGTTTCCAAACTAATTTTTGCGACATTTGAAGTATCGATATAGAATTTATGCGGTAAAGTTAAACGGAAAAAGATTGTGTCGACGCATGAGAAATTTTATTGATAAATGGCATTTCCATCAGCTATATTGGTAAAAATTTTGAGGCCCGCTTACAAAATAACCTTTTAAGTAAATATATTAAAGATATTTTGTAAATGTCATACCATAAATATATGAAAACTTAATTTTTGATTAGTAATATGCATAGCTAAAGACTTCATTTGGACAGCTTTAAAGGTGATTTTCTCAATATTTAGATTTTTTTTGCACCCTCAGATTCCAGATTTTTAAATAGTTGTATCTCGGCAAAATATTGTCCTATCCTAACAAACCATACATCATCAATGGAAAGCTTGTTTATTCAGCTTCCAGATGATGTATAAATTTCAATTTCAAAAAATTGACCCTTATGACTGGTTTTGTGGGCCAGGGTCACACATACATTGGGTATGGAAAGTATTCAAACCCCCTTAAATTTTTCACTCTTTTTTATATTGCAGTCATTTGCTAAAATCGTTTAAGTTAATTTTTTCCCCTCATTATGTACACACAGCACCCCATATTGAAAAAAAAACACAGAATTGTTGACATTTATGCAGATTTATAAAAAAGATAGTATTCGGACCCTTTGCTGTGACACTCATATATTGAACTCAGGTGCTGTCAATTTCTTCCGATCATCCTTGAGATGGTTCTACACCGTCATTTGAGTCCAGCTGTGTTTGATTATACTGATTGGAATTGATTATGAAAGCCACACACCTGTCTATATAAGATATTACAGCTCACAGTGCATGTCAGAGCAATGAGAATCATGAGGTCAAAGGAACTGCCTGAAGAGTTCAGAGACAGAATTGTGGCAAGGCACCGATCTGGCCAAGGTTACAAAAAAATTCTGCTGCACTTAGGTTCCTAAGAGCACAGTGGCCTCCATAATCCTTAAATGGAAGACTTTGGGACGACCAGAACCCTTCCTAGAGCTGGCCGTCCGGCCAAACTGAGCTATCGGGGGAGAAGAGCCTTTGGTGAGAGAGGTAAAGAAGAACCCAATGATCACTGTGGCTGAGCTCCAGAGATTCAGTCGTGAGATGGGAGAAAGTTGTAGAAAGTCAAACATCACTGCAGCCCTCCACCAGTTGTGGCTTTATGGCAGAGTGGCCCGACGTAAGCCTCTCCTCAGTGCAAGACACATTAAAGCCCACATGGAGTTTGCTAAAAAACACCTGAAGTACTCCAAGATGGTGAGAAATAATATTCTCTGGTCTGATGAGACCAAGATAGAACTTTTGGTCTTAATTCTAAGCGGTATGTTTGGAGAAAACCAGGCATTGCTCATCACCTGTCCAATACAGTCCAACAGTGAAGCATGGTTTGTAGCATCATGCTGTGGGGGTGTTTTTCAGCTGGAGGGACAGGACGACTGGTTGCAAGCGAGGGAAAGATTAATGCGGCCAAGTACAGGGATATCCTTGATGAAAACCTTCTCCAGAGTGCTCAGTACCTCAGACTGGGCCGTAGGTTTACCTTCCAACAAGGCAATGACCCTAAGCACACAGCTAAAATAACGAAGGAGTGGATTCACAACAACTCTGTGACTGTTCTTGGATGGCCCAGCCAGAGCCCTGACTTAAACTTAATTGAGCATCTCTGGAGAGACCTAAGAATTGCTGTCCACCAACGTTTACCATCCAAAATGACAGAACTGGAGAGGATCTGCAAGGAGGAATGTCAGAGGATCCCCAAATCCAGGTGTTAAAAACTTGTTTCATCTTTCCCAAAAAGACTCATGGCTTATTAGATCAAAAGGGTGCTTCTACTAAATACTGAGCAAAGGGTCTTAATACTTAGGACCATCTGATATTTCATTTTTCTTTTTTAATAAATCTGCAAAAAATGTCAACAATTCTGTGTTTTTTTTGTCAATATGGGGTGCTGTGTGTACTTAATGAGGAAAAAAAATTAACTTAAATGATTTTAGCCAATTGCTGCAATATAACAAAGAGTGAAAAATGAAAGGGGGTCTGAATACTTTCCGTACTCCGACGTGATATCTAGTATATATATATATATATATATAAACGTAAAGTGCAGTTTCATCATTTTTGGTCGTATAAAAATGTTAACAGAAAAAAAATCTAAATTGAATTTTGAATCCAGATCTAGCTCATAAATGATGCACTCTAGTCTGGATAGTCAATTGAAGCTTTTTTTCTGCAAACCTTGAGTGCAGCCCTGTGTTTGTAACTGAAACTCATCACCCAAAGGAATCTCAAACCTTTATCTTGATGCTGACTGAGAAAATCTCTCTCCACATTGATGTAATAACAAACATAATACAGCCATATCTTTAATATTTTGTTGTTACTTCACCACTTTTCGAGAGCATACCATTATGGATTCAGACATTGAATCAGGCATTGAGTCAGAAAGGGGAAATGTTGGAGATTAGAGCCTGTTGGGCTCTTTATTGGAACACAGAGGGGTTTTCTGCTTTAAATATATTCAAAACATCCTCGACAATGCCTCTGTCTAATGTGGTAATATGGTGAATGCAGGAGTGCATATTGTTCTAAGGCTCCCATGAATCAGAAAGAGAGCTGTCAAGGGATGCAGCTCTCTCTCTCTCTCTCTCTCTCTTGTCTTGTGTTGTGTACCAGTGTAATTATTGGCTATGCTCAGTCAATAGGCTTCATTCAGTGTTCCCTCACTGACTGGGATCAAATGATGTGGGAGTCTGTTCAGTCAGTAGCACTAATGTCTGCAGTATCAGAAGGCTGGTGTCAGGCTGTGGTCACAGTTCTTTAGTCACTGGGCTCGGTCCAATACGACTAGCTCCATCTGGTCCAGCCAACATTAGGTCTGCACTTTCAGATCTTTTTCCCCACACTGTAAAAAATGTATGGTAAAAAAAACTGGCAGATGTGGTTACCGGAATTGTGCCGTGAAAAAAACTTATTTTTATGGTAGCAACTTATTTCATTAACTGATATAATGTTAATATTCCAACCTATTGAAATACTGAAATCTGTTTAGTACCTTTGTAATACACCACCAAAAGCAGGTGGTGATGAGAAAGTCACACGATGAACCAAAACTCATTACAAACAGCCTTTCCACAATCTGAGAAAAAAATGACTAGCCTACATATCATTCAAACAAATACTAAACACCATCATGGTAACTCACGTAATAATGAAGTAATGTAATAAACATTAATTTAACAACATTATATGTAACATACAATCCTAATGAACATAAGCCCCCGCCTGGTAAGATTAAACTAAAGAAACAGTTACTTTCAACGAAAAATAAAACATCAATGTGTTAATGGACCCAAGGAATTCGGGATGTCAATTAACGGAAGACTTTTTTTCACTGTAAATTTATACATTCTTTTTTCCCTTCCAAAAACTGTATTTTTAAATAATTTCCATTACAGTTTTCACCAATAATAGTAAAGGGCACAGTACATTTGCCAATTAATAGGTTTTTAAAACTGTAGCATTTTATTCCTTTTCACCTAAATCACGAATTAGAAATTATTTATTTATTATGTTTTTTTTAATATTAAATATACATTTGAACAGCTTCCTTTTACCAAATACTAAATTTAGCTTTTTCTCCCATTACATGAAATCAAATTTGAAGCCCAATCAAACTGATCAACTGCAAACCAGCAGTATTATCCATTCAAATTTGATTTGATTTTATCTGATTTTATTTTTTATTTATTTTTTTATTTATTCATTTATTGTTTTATATATTATTATCTGTGAATGTTAAAACGCCACAGGAAATGCATTGGAGATGTGGACTTTTAGAAGTTTGAAGATGTTAAAAACAACTTTGATGTTTGTTGGCTGACCTGAGTTTGTATTTCTATTGTCCTTCTAGGCTAATATAGTTTCTCTGTTTCGCATTACTGTTTTATTTTGGCTGTTCATCTGCTGTGCCATCCAGTCCTCCAACTGCACAGCCATGCATCCTTTAGTCTGACAAATGACCTTACTTGAGAGAGGAATCTGTCTGCCTCTGCTGAGTCCTTAAAGGAGCCTGTCTCTCTATTGTTCTGTCTATCATTGTAACGTTCTAATATTCAATTCATAATTAAATCTCTCGTTCTATGTTCTGTCCTTCTTATCTGTCATTAAATCAGTTGTTCTTTTGTTCTGTCTGTCATTATATCATTCCATCATTTTATTGTTTATTGTTCCATTACTTTGTTGTTTTATCTAATGCGCCATCTACCATTCTATCTTATGTTGTATCGTTCTTATGTTCTGTTGTTCTATCATCAAAGCTCGGTGACATGTCAGACTTCCAAAAAGGATCTATCTATCCATCCGTCCGTCTGCCCATCATTCTGTCCATCAGTCTATAATATCGTTCTGTCTGTTTGTGAGGCTTAACCTAAACGTCAAGAGTTTTTATTGTAAATATTTGTAACCTCACAGACATTGTTCTGTCACAACAAACCATTTTTTTGTTAAAAATTACAGAGCAGTTATGTAAATTTCCTCAATTGCATTAATTCTTTCAATTGCATTAATTGAAATCGAAAATTGTGAATGACGCCCAACTCATATGTTTGTATCTGTAAGTGTTGGCACAGTGAACTCCTTTGAAATAATATCTGGATCAGTCGTGAAATCTCTAGCACTTGATTGTGATGCTTCACACAGTTTACAATTTGAGCTGGATAAACTGAAGCAGGAGGTGTATCGCTGCCCCTCTTCCTGCACTAATTAGAACAGGCAGTGCTAATCAAGCTAAGTGCGAACGACTACGTTGAGTGCCTGTGTGGCTCTGTACATCAGTAGTTTGGGGTGGTGTGTGTCAATGGGACCTTAATGATCCGCACAGAATGAGACAGCCCTGGATCTCTCTTTTTCCACTGCCATTACGATGTTCTCTCTCAGAGCGAGAACAACAGAGTACCATTGAATGGTTTAAGTTTATAAGAGGATTGATGGCGAGGGCTGACATGGATTGTCATGTTTATCTAAACTTGAGAGGTGGAAATGGAAAACAAGAGAGTGCCGAAAGAGAAAAGATGACAGAAAAAGAGAATATAGAGGGAGGCAAGGCCAAGAGGAAGCCAAGAGATAGATGTGAAAAGAAATGTATACCGTCTCAGAAATGCTTTACAGAAGACTAGCAGACTGGACAGAAATAGGGCAGAAATTTATTCCGATAGCTGAGGAAAGCAGCGTGGCTGTGTGCCAGTGTCAAAAAAATGCCACACGTCCCTTTGTTCTCCTTTCTGTGGCTTTGTAAATATCCCAGCCTTGTGCTGTTTGTATTCCAAGCTAATTACCGTGACTGCAATTAGCAAGGATTGAAATAGAAAATCATGGATTTATTTGAATTAGTGACACAAGCGCAAATGAATCTTGCATTGCTATTCATGATTAAAAAAACGAGTGAGACAGAACCTGCTGTTTTTTTCATCTAATGACTGAAATGCTCCTGAAATATTAATTTTTCCTATTACAAAGTCAGTTTTTCCACAAACGTTTGCACAAATTGAATCAAATTCTCTATACAAAACCTATTGAGTGAATTTGCACGTTTTGTAACACTTGCACATATTATAATTTGCAACATTTTTAATTAGCTTTGAGAGTTTGTGTTTTTTGATGTGTTGTTTCAATCTCATGTTTCAATCTCGATCAACTGACTATTATTTGGATTGTCATTAGAAATGCATAACTTATGTATTTGGTTATTTGGTAGGCTATTGCTATTAATTGTTTTATGAGTAGTAAAAGGAGGATTCTTACTAAATAACCTAGCATAACTTATTAGTTTATAAGCCCACCGAAATAGGTTCTTGCAGTGTTAATAAGTTGCATATGTATATATACACCAAAATGTCTTTTCTTTTTAGCCAGTTTAGCAAAACCTTTCGTAATGCATCATATTTCAATAAATGTGATCTGAAGGCTTGATTCCTTCAACATGTCATTCTGAGTCACCTGTGTCTTTGAAAGCAAATAAACATGTCTGCATATTTCATGTTTTCCTCTGTAAAATAACAAGGTCCTGACTGTACATGCAGCATCAGACTGCATTTCTGATTGACAGGCTGAAAAGAGTGACAGTGTGTGACTCAGGGGAATGAGGGTAAGTGATTGGCCGGCGGAGGAGGACTGTGAATCAGGATGGCTGGTATAATTTGTTCTTCTCACTCTGATCGCTGCCATGGAACGCTGCCCATGTATGAGGTTAAAAGAGTATCATGCTAGATCTGAATTGTGCCACAGAAGCCATAACCTTTCTCTGTCTCTTCTGAAAAAACAGCACCTTACAACAGTACATACAGCTTATGTAACTGAATGGTTCTATTTAAACCAACTATTCCATTTTGATTGTCACTTTGGCTATTTAAAGGGATAGCCACAAATAAAACTGGAAATGAGTAGAAACCAACAAAATGTATGTGAATTCTTATGCACTAAGTAAGGGATAATGCACGGCTAGCTGTGCATTAAATGATTTTAATGCATGACATAGAGGCCAAGAACCTCCACGAAGTGCATTAAATTATTTTAATGCACTTCGTGGAAGTTCTTGGCCTCTATGTCATGCATTAAAATCATTTAATGCCCAGCTGGCCGTGGATTATCCCACTTATACCATATTCATTTGCCAGCATTGACAAGTTGAATCTGTTAATGATGTTTGCAATGCAATATTTGACCGGAAGAGTACAAATGACGGTTATTTTCATCACGTTACAGCTCGTTAGCTCTAGCATTCTGCGCGCTGCAAATCAGACACAGAGATTAAATAGTGCGGTAAGATCACATTTATTTGAATTAATTATAGCATTTATTTGAATTAATTATCGATTGAGAGAGAGAGAAGACAGTTGTGTGTGCGTTACCTGCATCTGGGAATCTCTCTACAAACAATGACACTACTATTTCAAAAAACAGTGATTTTACACCTCGTTGCTGAGGAATATATAGCGTTCTAGTATCTAGGCTGTTTTATTAATAAAAGTTGCGGCGCATCGTTGTATGTGCAGCACAATCTGTGATCTCCGACCTCTTTCTCTCTATCTGTCTCTGTGTGTGTATGTTTGTGTGCGAGTGATGTGTGTGGGTTTGTGTGTGTCAATTAAAGCAGAGCACTAATATAGAACAGTGATTAAACTGACTTGGAACTACCTATGCATTAAACGGTTTTACTGTATAGCTTCCAGCCAATCAGAATCTAGTATTCAGACAGACCATGGTATAATATAGTTTAAGGGGTTCATGACATGGATTTTATTATTTTAATATGTTCCTTGAGGGTTATTTACAATGTTAATAAAGGTTTTTGCACAAACTAATAAATATGTGGAAAAATTATTATTTTCAACCCTCATTCTGTCCCTCTGTCTAAAACTACCTGTTTTAAGGGGCGGGTCCTTTAAGGCTTGTAAAGAATCAGCTACTGTTATGATTGGCTAACGTCATTGCATAGGAAACAGTCTCAACACCCCCTCGCTACTGCATGTGAGTGTTTTGACACCATGATAAAAAAACGGTCATTTCCAGACAAAGCATTATGAAATCATTTACGGTTTGTGATGCAGCTGCAGTCACATCTAGTACCGCTTCATCTCTCAACAGATGATTCTTTGTGAACTCTCCATGACACTGTGCCTGGTTTACAAAACAAAATGCTCTGAACAGTCCTAAGACACAATCCAGGATGCCATTAAAAATAAACTATCCACTTGTTCCCTATGCTGGGATTCTTCTGATATCTGTACAAAGACACGAGCAAGCTGTTTAAACCAAATGCGACAAAGCAAACGTTCTTTCACTCCATTTGTCCTATTGACAACAGACTCAAGCATGTGGACTGTGTCAGAAAGCGAAAGCACATCTGAATACTGTATCCAGTGTTGACAAGATACGGCCAGTGATTGTAATTTCTATTTGCTTTTGACGCAACACAACACTCGCATTCAACGTACTCAAGTGTCAGCCATTAAGGGGCCTATGTCTCGTCAACGTCTTGCTCTGGAGGCAGTGTTTATGCAAATGTTTGTACCTGGGTGATGTCATCTTGCACCTCAGATCCAAACGAGCTATTTTTGCAGCTTGATTAAATAAAGGCAGTGGCTATTTGCACTAAGTGTAATACGTTATGAGGCTATTTACACTAAGTGCAAATAGCATATTTTCTTAGCGATAGATGCCATTTACACTAAGTGCAAATAGCGATGGATGCTATTTGCACTAAGTGAAAATAGCTGTATTTTTTACAGCTAGTTTTCTTTTTCTGCTATTTATACTACTTAATGCAAATAGTAGCAATTATCTGCACCTCAGTATTGTAAACCATTATAAAAGAGTATGCAATAATAACGTACTGAGTGTAAATTATAATTTAAATTTAAACTATTAAATGGATGCCACCTTATTGGTACAATAAACCCTCCCTACACCTACCCTAACCCAACCCGATACTTTATTTACTGATACCGATACTTTCAACTTTTGATTATTTCCTTCATTTTTATTGAAAGTAAAATGCCTTTCCGATCAGTGTTAATTTTGACAGGCATTTCTGATTTAGTCTTAGTCTTTATCTTGAGATGAAAATGCTTATAAGTCTTAGTCACATTTTAGTCATTTGAGTGTTTCATAGTTTTAGTCTAGTTTTAGTTCGACGAAAAGTCATTGCATTTTTGTTAACTTTTAGTCATTACTTTTAGTCAATCTGCAGTTACCAACATTTATTTTGGTAGCTATTTTATATGTAGTTTTCAAACAAAATAATCATTAATTCTTCTCTCTTTAAACCAAATCAATTAAGCTTATGAGAAAAGAAATTTGAATCAAGGATTGAATTTAGAAAAACTTATCAAAACTAAAACGTAGTATATATGTAATTTTTGAAAAAGAAGCACAATAAGACAAATACGATAGAGATAAAAATAAAAAGTTTTTAATATACACAGTTTACTTCACATATTTATTTTAACATCTTTGTTGGTTACATTAATACACAGATCGGACTTATTAGGAATCTGTCCTTAAGTAAGACGAAGACATGCATGTATACTGACACCCTTCAGTTTCCACCACCTGTTTCGTTTCACCTAATCCATACTGACTATATTTACATGAGATACCTACACGATAGACATTTGGACTGCTTGTGTGTATTTGAGCACTGAGACTGATCCGAGACAGCGCTGGATATGAGAACTGCAGAAGTTGAGTGTGCGCGAGAAGAGAGCACTTCTATCAGCACGGTGCCTTGGTAGCTTATCCATCCACTGCGGCTGCCATACTGAGACTAGATATGCAAACACCCCTTAGCCGATTGCAATCCAATGACAGGGACGCACATTTTGAAGAACAATAGCCTATAGGATGTATTTTAAATGTCCGGTAGTCCTCAAATAACATTATAGTCCCGTCTCGTCTAGTTAACGAAGACGCGGCATAAATTTCGTCATAATTTTGTCATCAGATATTAGTTTTAGCTCATCAACGTCTCGTCTTAGTCACAGAAAAAAAAATGTTCATTAACGAATATTTTTCGTCATCGTCTTCGTTGACGAAATTAACACTGTTTCCGATGTGATATGAGATTTGAAAAGGAAGGAAAAAAAGTTCGGCAAAATGGGGGTTCGAACCCTGGTCGATCGCGTCAAAAAAACTATGGCAGGCATTTTACCATCTACGCCACTGAGCTAGTCTTTGACAGCCATCTTTTGTAGTCTTGACTAGTCCAATCGCACACTGGTGGGCGGAGTTAGTGTAAATAGCCTCTGACAACAAGGCGGGATATTTGCACTTAGTGTAAATAGACGCTCCGTTAAAGAAATGCTTTGCTTATAATGAGGAGGACGTTTTAAGCTATGAAACTTACAGGATGTTTTAATGGTACAAAGACCTCTTATATGCCAAAAGATCAAGGCAAATTTGATTTCTCATGTCATGACCCCTTTAAGACAATTTTAGTAGCTTTATATGAAGTATAGTTTGAATTTGGAGATGTTTCTCCCACAGTACTCTTAGAAAGTGTTGAGGAGAAGTTGCACCTCTGAGAGTGAGTGGTTCTGACAGTTTGTGTTGTAAAAAGTTTGTGTTGGGTCTAGACACAGTTTGTGTGTCTAGACCCAAACCCCAGAGCACTGCAGACTAACATCCTCCTCCTCCTCTCTTTTGTGCTGATTTAATTTAAGAGTGGGCTGAATTAATAACATCCCCAAGGCGTGTAGGGTGCCCTGAGAGCATTTCTCGTATTTACTCACCAATATGCATTATAAGGAGTTCTTTTACATCCCTCCTGTGACTTTCCAGACACTGCAACATGCTCCTTTTTAAGGTCATCATGGGCTTCACTTTGTTTTAAAAGAATGCACGGAATGACAAAAGATTGGCTTATGAATATTAATTAGGATATGCATTAAAAATTAATATAATGCCATCTTTTACTGTTTTGATAATTAAATGGTTGATTGACATGACAGTGTTTGCATTTTGTTTCATGATTTAACGGGAAGCCGTGATATTTTTGAAATGTTGGTGAACGATGCATATGGTTGACATGTCCAGCAGTATGATCTGCATTACTCCATTTTATACAGCATTTTAGGAATCTTTTTTATAGTTATTATACATGTAACTTTATTGCATGGAATAATTGTACCATTGTAACATTGTAACATGTAACATACAAATGTAAAATTTTATATTATCATATTGTAGGATGACTACAATTTCAGTGCAGAATAAATTCATTGTGTCAAATCAAATATTTTTGAACTAGCTATTGCGTGATGCTTCATCCACGTTTATAGGTGGCAGTCACTTTAGACTTTATTACACATTATGCAATTTTTTTCTTAGAAAGACACTGGGGGGAAATTTATGACATTATTCAAGGTTAGACATTTTATTTATTTTTAAAATTATTTTATTTTTAAAAGTTATTTTTTCCAAAAAAAAAGCAAACATTTTACGTTTTAATGTGATTATCATTGTTTTTATATAAATTTCTGTTTATATTAAAGTTTTAAATTATATTAAATCTAGTACAGTTTTGTAACTTTTTAATTGTACTTTTAATATTTAATGCATATCAGATGTTTATTTAAAAACATAAGCAGCTGATGCATAACATGTCAATGGACTTTTTTTTATACATCAGATACCCTACTTTTACCTGTTCTTAGAAAAGTAATATTTTCTGGGGAAATGTTTTCAGTATCTGCTCTGGTCTTTTTCTCTCTCGCTTCTTTCATTCAATGGCAAAGATAATCCTGCATCTGGTTTAGGTGCCGCTCACTGATATTGTGCTTTGTGTCTGTAAATGGACTTCAGGTTTAAATAGAGGCCAGACTAGGTGGAAGCTTTTTATCGGCTGCTTTTTTTCGATCTCTCTCTTAAGCTCAACGCACAGTTTAAGGTTGTATGAATGAGTAAATAAATAAATATATAAAGAGAAAAAATTCTCTGAGGAAGCGATGTGAATGCGAACATGAGAGAGAGAGTGAGCGAGAAAGAAAGAGGAGGAGGAGGAGGAGCAGTCAGGGAGAGCAGGCACAAAAGAAAAGACAGAAAGAACACAAAGATAGATGAAAAATGGAGTCACAAAGGATACAGAGAGCTACAACAAAAGAATAGGAGTAAATGATAGAGACACAAGACAGGCAACAGAAGGAACAAGAGAGGCGTGAACTACAGTGGAGACCAGAGTGAGGGATAGAAGAAGAGGAAAAGAGAGAGAGAGAGAGAAATGGGCCATCTTTTCCCTGCAAGGCACACCCTGGCATTCAGCCGTAGAGGAGAGCAGGAGAAATGTTGAAAAAGAGAGAACAGTATTTGTCAAGAACTGAGGAAACAGCGTCTGTGCGCCGTCAAGGAAACGAGACAGAGAGACGGCACGTCTCAGAGAGACAGGAAGTGACTTTTAGGAATCAACTGTGATATGTAAATGCCAACTTTTGCTATCATCTCTGGCCCTTTTGCTCGAGTTATGTCATTATCGCGAGAGGATATGAATATGTATCGTCTGATTGCTTAGATAAACATCAGCGTGCCGATGATTTACTGATGTCTGGATCTGGAGGAACAGGGGAAGAGATTCATTGTTCAGCACAAGCACACACTGTTCTACAAGTATTCAAAGCTATGTTTTACTGGTGTCTACTATCATAAAAACAGACTGAATTATGGGAAAGACAGTGTCTCCTTTAGTAGAGTAGCTGGTAGCGATGAACAACTGGAAAACTGAATTGTATTTTAGGTTAATACAGTTATATGCATAAAATGTATGTATATGGGTCAAAGACGAGTCCCATTTTGGTGCCTATACATCAAATAAAATTTACAAAAGTGATTTTATATACATAAATGCAAGTTAAGTGTCTACTTTAATGTTTCAAATAACTAATAATAACCATTATGATTCAGTGTAACAGATATATTTATGTAAAAATGTCTTTTGAAACCACGTAGCAACATTCTCTCACTTGAGCAAGTGTTCACTCAGTTTTTTTATTTTTTTTAGAAATGCCAGCAGTGAGTATGACATCAACAGGATGTGAGGTCATTGGAGTAAACCGCAGTGCTTAATGTTACAGGTGTACACCTCAGGCTTCATTGATGTGATTACCGTTGCTTCCGGAAGAGACGCAACAACTGTTTTCTCTCTCTTTCGCCTCTCACCATTAATGCCTGTGATGACGAATTTCGTAAATGTCACTAACAAGTGTTAGTTTATTAATTTGCCACCCAGCATTAGTCACAGTGCGTGTTTGAGTGCTTGAATGACGCCGACACTCTCTCTTGTCTCGATCTGTACAGTTGTGCTTCAATGTCATAAAAAAAATCTCATTCAGCCACTCTATGATTTTTCTATAAATATCGAACACGCTGGTCTCAGGAGAGAAATCGAATCTGTTTTATCAAGTGCTTGCAACTAGGTAACAGAAGATTCGGATTTCTATTCAACATGGATTTTTAGCATGCAGATGAAAAGCTTGTGTGGATGACATTTAACATCCATTAACAAGCAAGAAATTACACTTCTTTCATTGAATTATTTTCTTTTGTCCTTTAATTCCTATTTACACAGTGACTTTCACCTACAAAAGTCATGAGATTTCACTCCTGTAGCTCAGTTCTAAAAGTGCGGTCACATTTATTGTTGTTCAGCGAAGTCAATACACCTTGTAGGACTTTGTACAATACAGATGGATTCAAATCAGCTTCTGTAATAATATATAACTCTATTTAAACTATAACAAACAGGAAAATAACAGAATCAATGATGCAAACTTCAAATTCTGCTTTAAAGCAGCTCTAAAAAGATAATAGTGTAATTTTTCAGCTTAAGTCTGTTTACTCTTGAAATTGTTCAGTTCAATAACTGTGTAAAGTTCAAACATGAAATGTAAAAACAGCTCTAGAGAAGGCAACAGTGTTGTTATTCAGGCCAGTTCAAATCTGTTCAATAACAGTGTTGATTAATCAAAATTCATTTTAATAGGAATCAATATAATTTTGCGTCAGGGCGAAATATTTCCTCAAGTTGTTTCCATTACATTGTTTTTGCCTTTGAATTCTCACCACACGTTATTTGGATATAGTGTTACAGCACTTCCCAGTCACCTTTACAATAAAATCAGGGAAAAAATATCCATATCTCTTACATAGTGACAGGTAGCTGTTAACCTCATGTGACCAGAGGATGGGTTAGGTCATTAGTATTGAAAAAGCAGTCATGTACTGAAGGATGCTCGCCATGGCCTTTCAGATTGAAACTTCCCACTAAACTGCCTTTAAAATGGTATGAAATCAAGATCCATCTACACCTTAACTCACCTTTCTACTAGTTTCTCTATTATGGAACGGTTGCTGCTCTTTCGTCTTATTTTTCCGCATTTTTTGTCATAATCTTTAAGGTTCTGGTCTGAAAGAGAGGGGCCGGGCAGACAGGGAAACCTAATCCATCTTTTCTGTCCCAGAGGCATTGTGGGAGATGAAGTCAAGCGCACTGCGAGTGAAGTTGTCAGCGGCAGTGATGCGTGAAGCGGAAAGCGGGATCTGTTTTTCTGCAGTTCATGGTTTACATAGAATCAGAAGCCAGCTGAGCTTTGCTTATTCCTCGCCCACCTCACGTACGCTAGGCTGTTTATGTGTCCGACTAGAGGAGGTAGAAGTCAAGACCTGCGAGACATTATTGCATCGTAAATCAGATTGCTCTATGGATCATATGAATTAAACCAAAAGCGTGTTTATTTCACCTTTGGGGAACATTCAGTTCGCAGATGCACAGATGCTATCCTGCAACACTATATAATATCCACACTAGCTAATTGTGATGTCAAGCTTTTGGCATATAAGCCCGAACAGAATCAGGCATGTTGTAAATGTTCTTTCTGTTATACAGGTCAGTTAAAAAAAGGCTACCACTGAGACAGCTGCAATGTCAGATTAAGAGAACAGTTAATTATTTTCTTACCTTCACGTCGATAAACACACATGATGTTTTTTCTTCAGTGCAACGCAAAAGAAGATCTTTTGAAAAATGTCTCAGTGTTTTTTAGTCCATGAAAATCAATGGGGTCCAATATTGTTTTAAACACCAGACTTTCATTGTAAGGGTGTGCAATATATACAGTCTACAATAACATGGTAATTGTTGTTTAAACAATATGCTATTTAACATTATCAAGCATATCGCAAAAACAAAACGAAAACACACCCAGAGAGTGCATGCATACACTCTTAAAAATAAAGGTGCTTCACGATGCCATAGAAGAACCTTTTTGTCTGAATGGTTCTATAAAGAACTTTTTACATCTGAAGAACCTTTCTGTTTCACAAATGGTTCTTTGTTGTGAAAGAAGGTTCTTCAGATTATAAAAAGATAAGCAAGAGATGATAAAGAACCTTTGACTGAATGGTTCTTTGTGGAACCAAAAATGGTTCTTCTATGGGCATCGCTTGAAGAACCTTTTGAAGCACCTTTATTTTTGAGAGTGTACACTATGAGATGCTTGAGCATATTTAGAATTCACACTTTCACTAGTCTATTAATACAGTATACATTTAGAATTCCCCCAAAATTTAAAATAAGGGGGCAAATATGCCCCCGCATTACTTTTTTGTCTTTTTACATTTATATAATCTGATAAAGTCAATATCACACAGAGTACAGTTTTTTTCTCTCCAAATATCAGTACGATTGCAAATAGCCTACTGATTTTATAAAACATTCCAATAAACAAGAATTTCAGTTATTATTAACTGACTTACATTTTAGACACAAGTTCCTGTTTTTGCACTATTTCGTCAACGAAAATAGTTCCAAACAAAGCCACAGCAGAACTGTTTTGCATTTCTGAGCAACACGCAACAGTGTTCCGTTACTGAATCAATCTGCCGCTTGAACGAATCGGATGAATTAATAATTCATTGACTCACTCGTGCAGTGATTTACCGCCACTTACTGGCGATTCTAGGTTTATATTTAAAGTATATTTTCAGTTTTTTCCCCACAAATCATTTCAAATACCACCATTAAACGTTTTGTTTTTAAAACATCAAAACATTATTTATACATTTGTAACTGCAGGTTAACTGCATTCATGTCTTGCATTAAACAGTCTGTGTAAATGCATCTAAATGCCACTTCAGATCCAGATTATGTGCCACTGCTGCATTGCAAACAAAATTTGTTGATACTGATTTCATTTGATTGGTAACAGCCCTAAGTGTCTTATTATTTGACACAAAAGATGATGCATACATTTAATTAGGTTAGAAAAAAATTGGCCTCAATTTTGAAAATCAATTTAAACTTATTGGAAAAGTGAAATTTTCCTGCAAATTACTCCTGCAAACTAATCACCAGACAAAATATGAAGAATATCTAAAGCTTTGGGAGTCAGCTGTCCACAGCAGTCCTAACCCTGCCAAAATACCAGCACAAACCTGAATGACATTGTTTCATCTGTGAAACACAAAAGAAAAGATTCTTCAGAATGTGATTCTGAAGAAAGTCTATGGGGTCCAAAACAACACTGGAATCCACTGACTGTCATACAGGTTTTGAACAACATGAAGGTGAGAAAATAATGACAGAATTTGGGGTGAACTGTTCCTTTAAATGTGCTTGATGTTATATAAAACAACATGTAGATTGTGCGATCCACACACACAGACATCCATCGATTATGGAAGTGTGGGATAACTGCACTGACCTGCTTGTTCATTTGAGTGGAATGTTGGTAGAGGCACTATAGGGGTCATTAGTAGTGTGGGCCATAGCGAAATGGACCATTGCAGTGAGGAACCTGCCAACTGTAGAGCGGCGGCATCGCAAACGGAACTCTCTTTAATAGAACAGTTGATCAAATCTAGCCTATTAAAAACAAACCCTTCTTTTCACTCCTAAGGGGAAACATACTGCTCTGCTTGAAACACTGTGTGTTTACAGTATCCCGAGTACACACAAAGGGCATCTGAGCTGTGGCTTTTTGATAATGTCAAATAAAACCTTCCTTGGGTTGTTTTCCTAAACAGACGTGGTCCCTTTAAAAAGGTCAGTCTGACAGAGAAAACAACTAAGCTGGAGTTTTGGGTGTTTAGAGGGGGGGTTGTTGGACTGGAGGAGCGTTTGGTGCGAATCTTGCTAACGTAATTGCTGTCTTGATTGCTACAAGCAGCCTCCGTGTCCCCTTTAGCGCATACACCTCCACCCCACCCCCACTTTCTCTCTCCCCGGGGATGTATGTGGTGATTTTAGTAGATATCCAGCCCTGCAGACAGGGGAAGTGTGACTGAAACACGTTTATGTAGTCTCAAGACCAAGGTGAGATCAAAAAATATAACTGTGGTTTCCCCCAAAGCCCTGTCTGCTTGTGAAACTCGTCTTTAGTTTATTAAAACATTGCATTTCAGTTGTTATTAATGATGCATTTGACACTGTGGTGACCAGACGGGCCTATTTTTTGGTGGCCTTTCCCTCGGCTGGAGCTGTCCTTGGAAATGTCCCTGTTTTTCTGTGCTTTTAAAAACAGGGATGTCCAAAAACCTGTTAGGCCCATAGGAAAGACAGAATATTCTATTTATAGCCTATAATTCTACAAAAGGTCCCATATTTATTATTAGCAGTCTCAGTTTCTCTTATTTATTTGATTATTGATTGCTTTTTAGTGGCTTTATATAGCAATTCAGTGCAGCAACTGTCAGCACTCACGCTTTGTTTTGGATGCATGCTTATGTCACAATCAGTTGACAAGCATTAGTCTGAGCATTAGTTTTAGATATATATATATTTTGAATGTACAGCATATGTTGCTACAAAATCGGTTCCTGACTGATATTAGAGAATTTCAGAGTTGTTCTTTTATTTTGTAGGTAAATATTGGATGAATATCAGACAACTTCAGATACTTAATTGTTCATGCTCATTTCCCATATTTTTGCATTTAGATATGATATATTTGTTTTTAGATGTTTAGATATGAGAGATACTAACATCTACTGCTCTTGTAAAGGAATAGTTCACCCAAAAATTAAAATTCTGTAATTAATTACTCACCATCATGTCGTTCCAAACCCATAAGACCTTCGTTCATCTTTGGAACACAAAATAAGATATTTTTGATGAAATCCGAGAGCTTTCTGACCCTGCATAGACAGCAGCACAACTGACATTTTCAAGGCCCAGTAAGGTACTGTAATAAGGACATCGTTAAAATAGTTAATGTGACATTATTGGTTCAAACATAATTTTATAAAGCTACGAGAATAGGCCTAGTTTTTGTGCACAATCTCGTAGCTTAATAACATAAAGGGATAGTTCACCCCAAAATGGCATTTCTGTCATCATTTATTCTCCCTCATGTTGTTCCAAACCTGTACCCGTTCATCTTCGGAACACAAATTAAAGGGGTCCTATGATGTTGCTAAAAATAACATTATTTTGTGTATTTAGTGTAATGAAATGTGTTCATGCGGTTTAAAGTAAAAAACACATTATTTTCCACATACTGGTACATTATTGCTTCTCCTCTATGCCCGCCTTTCTGAAACGCTTCTATTTTTACAAAGCTCATCGTTCTTAAAAGTGAGGTGTGCTCTGATTGGCCTGCTATCTAGTGCGTTGTGATTGGCCGAGTACCTCAAATGTGTGACGGAAATGTTACACCCCTTAACAACATACTGTGATGCCGTCTCCCGGCACGACGAGACATAAAACCATTAAAAAAAAATTATAAACGAGGCATTTGTTGCATTTAGTGGGGACATAATTATGGATTATAAGACTTATACTGTCTTTTTACGCATTGCATTGCCTCGCGCCGCGTAAACATAAAACCAGTCTGCAATTGTGATCGGAGAAATGACAAACAACAAGCCCTACTCACTGCCCAAAAAACTCCTGTAAATATAAAAAAATTAAAATATAAAAATTCTTTAAATATAAAAACTTACTTACAGACTGTGAGTCAGAACTGCCGTCATTTTAGTCTAACGTTACTCTCCCATGGATCAGTAAACAGTCCTCCATAAATGTGCTGCACACATCTGAATATTTGGTTGGAACTGTTCTGGAACAGTGTTGTAAATCAACTTAACCACTGATTTCTAGTCGTGTCCTTTTTTGGAAGGCCAAACAAAAGTAGTTTCGCTTTCACACGAAACACAGCGTCACACACGGTTGCCTAGAGTTAGCGGCGGCGGCCTACAGTGAGCAAAGGATGGGGACTAGAGTAAGCGGAGGCTGGTGGGCTTGAGAACGGCGCGGACAGCTGATTTGATGAAGGAGCGGCCGGTGGGCTTGCGGCAAACACATGTGATGACCCCGGCTGGACTCCGCTTCGTCCACGTAAGTCGATCTGGTGATCTACAGCGCAAAGTTGTTGTATTTCCTCAGCAACCAGCACAGATGAGCTCCAGGCATGACGAAGTGATATCATTCTCTTTTGGAAGGCCAAACAGTAGTTTTGCTTTCACAACGAAACACACAGCATCTCCACGACATGGCGGCTGTGGCCGGCAACAATACTACAGCGAGAATAAAGTTACGCCTTCTTTCTTTGCGTGCACATTTGGGCGTATTATGTTAATATTTCCACATAGTGAGGTAGATACAGTATGTGGGGGCGTGTTAGAACGAGCCGTTTTATGTAGGCGTGGCTGACTCTTAACTTTTATTAAGAATATTTTTTTGGATTTGAGACTTTAGTCTTTGAAAAATTTACAGATCTTCTTTATGCACCAAGAGCTGTAACACTCCAAAGAGAAAGGAAAAATTTGAAATCGCATCATATGACCCCTTTAAGGTATTTTTGATGAATTCTGAGAGCTCTCCCATAGACAGCAATGTAATTAACATGATCAAGGTCCAGAAAGAAGATATCGATCGATTACGTAGCGTAACTGATGTCACATGGACTGTTTTACCGATGTCCTTGCTACTTTTCTGGACCTTGATCGTGGTAATTACATTGCTGTCTGGGAGGGTCAGAGAGCTCTCAGAATGCATAAAAAATATCTTTTTTTTTTTGTACCGAAGATGATTGAAGGTCTTATGGATTTGGAACGACATGAAGGTGAGTAATTAATGACAGAATTTTCATTTTTGGGTGAACTAACCCTTTAAAGTTAAACCACTGATGTCACATGGACTTTTTAACGATGCCTTTACTACCTTTCTGTGACTTGATCACGGTAGTTGCATTGCTATCAATGGAGGGTCAGAAAGCTCTCGGATTTCATCAAAAATACCTTAATATGTGTTCCGAAGATGAACAAAGGTGTTACAGGTTTAAAATGACATGAGGGTGAGTAATTGATGACAGCATTATCATTTTTGGGTGAACTATCCCTTTAAAGTTAATATTTAAAAACACTGTTAAATGTGATCTTTAGCAAAATGAATGTCCAGTTTTCATACTTTATATCTAGTGTTTTTATGTCAAAATCAACTTTTAGCATTTAACATTTTTGATTTTACTTTTTGTTTTCATAAATACCATTTGTAATTTTATTTCTTAAAGTATAGAATTTTGCCTATCTTTCAGTTATCAGCCAGAACATGAAATTAATTACTGGATTATTGTATTGGGCAGGATTTTAATATACTGTGTAATTAATATAATCAGTGTTGTCGTTGTAATTTTCCAGCAAACCCAGAGTAATTAGTTATTAGGCCCTGTATGTATTGTACCAATAAAAATAAGCAGGTTTTTAAATATGCGTGTGTTTATATAGCAATTCAGTACAGCAACTGTCAGTGGTTTCGCATTGTTTTATACACGCTCATGTCATGATCGGTCGACAAGCATTCGTTTGAGAGAAAGACGCTATGAACAGTTCATAACAACGTGTTGATGACTGTCTTTTAGTAGTTTGACAGTATACCATACTTCATCACAGTATTTATAATAGTCAAAAAAATACTTTTCAAACAATAACACTAGACATTTCTATTATATCTTGGCAAATATATTTCTTTACAGAAATATAATCAGCTTGTTTTATACTTATATTCAGTGTTGTGGGATATGATTTTCTGTGTCCTAGAGCTGTGTGGATTGGGATGACAGGAAACTGACAGTAAAATTGGGGAAGTTCAGACAATACTGTTCTCTTTGTGCTCATTTTTGTGGCAGATATTCATTTGGGATATATGGAATGGCATGCGCTGTGAGAGAATGTACTCAGCAGCATTCAAAAGAGGGTTAACTGTGCAAATCAGGTGGAACAGAGCGAGCGACTGCAGTGTGAAAAATCTGCCGCAATCTTATTTCTCTCCCTGATTGGATAAACATCTAGCCTATAGCGTTGTGACTTGGTATGCAGGTCTCAGACAAAATTGTTTAAGTGGAGTGCAGATGTTGAAGGGCATGACGGTGTGTGAGCTGACTGTGTGTGTGGTTTCTGTTGGTGTGCAAATGTAATAGGAACAAACACGAGCAGTGATTCCCAAACAGAGGTATGTGTATCGCAGGGAAATTCATAAGAAGAAAAATATATTTAACTATGATTTAAAACTAAATGATAATATGTTAAAATAATAATATTAATTGAATTATCTTTCTGTTGTTTTTGATGAAAGAAAACAAAAATGTATGGAATGTGTTTTAAAATTTGTGTGTATATGGCATTTGTGGCATCAACATTATTATTAAATAGGACCTTTTAAACAACAACAAATATTGTGAAAGAAAAATAAATGATGCACTACTGTTCAAACGTGGTCATGTGTTTTTCAAAGAAATCAATACTTTTATTTAGCAAGGATGCATTAAATTGATCAAAAGTGGCAGTAAAGGCATTCATAATGTTAAAAAAAAGATTTTATACTTTTATTTCCTCTCAGCTGCGTTTAACATGAGAAATGTCAAGAAACTAAAGACTGGAGTATAAATGGCTGCTGAACATTCAGCTTTGCCATCACAAAAATAATTTACATTTTAAAATATATTAAAATAGAATACAGTTCTTTTGAATTGTAATAATATTTCACAATATTCCATGTTTTTACTGTGTTTTCGATCAAATAAATGCAGCCTCTGTGAGCATAAAAGATATCTTTCAAAAATATTTTAAAAATCCCAAACTTTGAACTGTAGTGCATGCTACTATATTCATTTGTTATTGTTCTTTAAAAGGTCCTACCTAATAATATTGTTGAGGATACTGAATTAAATCATGTATAGTATGAACACATTACTGTTTTTGTCAATGAAGAGGTACTTGAGTTTTAATAACGAGGCTGTACATGAGACAAAAAAGGTTTGGAAACTATATTCTTGGTTTGGCTCTGTATATTGAAGTGTGTGTGTGTGACTTGTCTCTGCTTCTCTGTGGGAATGATGCTTCCCACTGTCAGATCCAGGTGTCTTTCCGTTCCCTTCCCCCAATCCGAAGCAGATGTAGTCTGTGTGCGGTCATGGAGATAGTGCTTTTAGCACATCCATGATCAAAGAGCCTATACTTACGGCACAATGAGATCCTGCTAATAATCCACAATTACTTTCGGAAACATGCTAGTGCCAATCAGAATCATACAAAAATAACTAACTACGACAAAGCACTTCAGATGCTGTGCGTTCAGCGATATGTAATTACGATACCATCGATTAAACAAGCCTACTTGTGTACGATGACAATAATGCCCTCGTTGCCGGGAGCGTACATTGCGTAGTTTTGACTTGCCGCTGTCTTTTTGGCTGTTTGTTCGGAACAGAAATGGGAAAACGAAAATCATCAAAGCCAGGTGGTTTTTCCATTTGCGTTGTCGCAGTTAAGCTTCAAAGCTGAGAAGTCGGACTTGCTGCAAGAAAGAAATATGAAAAGGAGAAAACTGACAATAACTGCAAGACTGTCAGACATAAGAGACATTTTCAGAGACGGGCCTGCTTAACTACTCACTTCAGACTGAGGCAGTAGATCAGACGTTGCCTCAGCAGCCACTAAAGTTTCTCAGAAATGCAAAAACACAGGGAGAAGCAGCGTGGAGCTCATTATCATACACCATATAAAGTGTATATTGGAAACTGCTGGCACTTACAGGTGCAGCCCTGACTCAATAATGAGCAAGTCCACATAGAACTGATCCAATTTTCCATTTTCTTTTTTCTGTTTTTTTGTGGAAAGCCCATTTAGAAAGCAAGCACCCTGTAGCCTATTTCCAATGTTAAATCAGGGGCAAGGTTTAGCTGTTTATCATGGTTCCGTTAGCTTATGATATATAATATATATATAATATATATATATATATATATTATATATAGATATTATACTGTATTTACAGTATAGAGAATTGCTAAGTCTCTTATGAGCATTTAAACTGCATTTCATCAAACATACAGTGAAACAGTAATATTGTTACAGTTTTACTAAGAAAGTTGTTTTTTATTCATATAAATATTAACCATTTGATTTTTTTTCAGGATTTTCTGATGAATAGAAAGTTCAAAAGAACATAATTTTTTTGAAATAGAAATCTTTTGTAACATTTTAATTCTTCACTGTCACTTTTGACCAATTTCATGCATACTTTCTGAATAAAAGTATTAATTTCTTTAAAAAAAAAAAAAATCTTACGACCCCAACTTAAAACATAAAAACAGTATTGTGGTGTTTGTGGTACTAACCTCACAGGTTATCAACCCGTATTTCAGAAGTTAATTTTTTATTACTTTTAAGATTATTTTTAAATTAACTACATGTCTTTAATGCTTTCCCATATTTTTACAAATTTCAGATATAAGATATATTTGTATTTAGATATTAGAGGTCATTATTGCTTCCTTAAAGATATTCTTATAAAAATAAAATAAAGTAATTTAATAACAATGTTAAAAGTAATCTCAAGAATCACTTTTTCATACTTTATATCAGTGCTTTTGATGCCTAAATTACTCCTAGCATTTAAAATGTTGGATTTTACATTGTAGTCACTTTTAAAATATTCATATATAAAATTTTGTGATTTTACATTTTATTATTGACCATTCATTTGTTATCAGCCATAACATTAAAATAATTGTTTTGTTTTTTATTAATATAATCAGTGTTTTATGGGTGTCGTTTTTATTAACATGACATTTACAAAAAAAAAGAGAAGAACATTTCAAAAATTGACGTTTTAAATGATGACTTTTGTATTTTGTAAATTAGCCATTCTTGTGTAACATTAAAAGCTACAAAATTAAGTTGACCTGCTAATAGAAATCATGTAGAGAATAAAGACTTATTCAGATGGTGGAAGAGTTTACCAGGCTGTTTCATTAATATTTCAAACACCTACGGAAAAGCCCTAACGTAACGCTAACGTAAGCTACTGTTCTAAAGTGAAGTAAATGTTCAGCACTCCCTTAGGTTTTATGTAATTAATGTTTTAAGCGTCTAACTCTCTCTCTCTTCCTCTGTGTTGTTGTGTTTTGCAGTCTGTTCGCAGTACTCGCGGGGCGTTTTTGCCATTTTTGGCCTGTATGACAAGAGGTCGGTTCACACGCTAACGTCCTTCTGTGGCGCACTGCACATCTCCCTCATCACGCCCAGTTTCCCCACCGAGGGCGAGAGTCAGTTCGTCTTACAGCTGCGGCCCTCCATACGAGGGGCCCTTCTCAGCCTGCTAGACCACTACGACTGGAATCGATTCGTCTTTCTCTACGATACCGACAGGGGTAAGACAATAAAATACACCCACTCACGCTAATACACATTTCCATTTGATAATTTGTGAAATTAAATTAAGTGCCAGTGGAATTATTTAAAGGGGGGTCCTATTATGCTCTTTTACAATGTCTGGGTTTGATGAAGGCCCACCTTCCGAAAAACTAAATGTGATGTGATTGGTTAACTGTCCCAGTGTGTTGTGATTAGCGAACAGCTTAGATGGTGTTTCAGTAAGCAGCAAGTTTAGTTAAGGATGGCGTCAATATTGCCGTATCAATTTGAGCCGGATTCAGACCCAGAGTTATAATTCTAACATTATAACATGAATTGCAGTGAAACTGTTATACAGTTGAATTTATTTATACCATAGTCCAGTGTTTCCCAGGCGGCATATACTGTATATGCAAACTCATTCTCTGGAGTGGTAGAGATCAAGGTTTCCCCAGTAACTGCTGTACACAAAGCAGCGCATCCGCCAAAAAGACACTGCTTTATCTACATTACCTGCAAGTAAATGAAAATGACATCCATTTGCTGAATACAGTCGTTTCCTTCAGAATACAGTGATATAAAACACCTGCACTCTGTATGGGGCCCACTGTAGTCTCCATAACTGAAGTGTAAATTCTTCATATTACATCATTTTTCAGTATTGTACTGTCATCACTTTCTCTGTAAACAAAAAATGCACTGCAATATTCCAAAGGAAACAGTTCACCAAAAATGAAAACACAAAATTTCTGTCATTTTTTGCTTACTCTCATGTTGTTCCAAACCTGTTGATTTTTTTATCTTCTATGAAACACATACAGCATCATTTTGAAGATCCTTCACACAGATTTTTTATATACAGCAGCAGATTATAGTGACCAAGCTCCAAAAAGGATAAAAAAGAACCATAAAATGTGAAGCTATACAATTTTTGTTTACAACGAAACAAAATTTGTCATTTTTGAGTCAGTGATCCAAAATCGAGAATCAAACCAATCTGATTTGTGTTCTTTTGAGTCGGTTCTTTTCAGTGAACCAATTGATCTGGTTCACAAATCTGGCTGGTCACTTTGTACTGCAATTACAATGAGTGAGAAGTAGGCTACTGGAGATTTAAAGCTTCAAAAGTCCTTATTCATGGATAATCTTCCTCTCCAAACAGACAAGAAACTCAGTAAGTTGAATTTGAGAACAGAATCGGTCTGATTCAAAACTTAAACAACTAATTCATTAAAAAGATAGGACTCAGAAGAAGAATCTGTCATTGCTAGTTCTCGAATGAACTTTCAAAGAGATCGAGGGCAGATGTCAAGACTTTCAGAGAATAGCGTTCCTCACAAAAACCTGACATATGACTTCAGAGGACTTAAAATATAGTCATATAGAGTCATATGAATCACTTTTTCAGCAAAAACCTTTTATGTTCCACAGAAGATAGAAAATCATACAGGTTTGAATCAATGTGTGGGTGAGTTTACAATTTGAACTCTACTTTATTGGCTGTCTCATGGAGTCAGATGAGTAGGAATGATAAGCCACTCAGAATTTTATTTCCAGAGAGCCTGTTATTAAAAGAGGGGGCTTATTCTTTGGAGAGCAGGGCCAGGTCTTAAACTCTCTGTTACACTATTGAGCAGTTTGTTGGCCAGAAACACAGTCACTCTGTTTCTTTCTTACTTGTCTCTCTCTCCTATCCTCTCCAGCAATGTCTTTTCTTTTTTCGTCTGGCTCTGCTGTGCTAGACTGAGACTATCTCAGGAGCCCCGCAGGTGAGCTGTGGCTTTGGGTCTGACACACTTCTGAAATGCACCGACTTCCTTTGAAAGACGAGCACAATATCCTCCTGTCTTCTGAGTCTGTAAATCATGAGATCTCATTGCACAAGTGATCTGTGTTGTCTTGTGCATGCATAAGATGTGCTGCTCTCTGTCATTTCACGGATGTTCCTGATGTGCAGATTTCTTTGAGTTTCTATGATTGGTCTTCTCACATCTGCCACAGACATGTGTTTTTCCTTCACATCCCATATGGCCACTTATTTGCAAAGTTTCCATATGGTGAGTTTAATCAAATATTTTTTAAATGTTAGCAGAATCAGAGCATTCAAGATCCTTGTATCTACTTTATCAAGTGCTTATACAGTAAATAAGCCTTTTCTGGACCTACTTTATATTAAGTGGCCTTAACAACTATGTACTTACATTTAAATTAATAATTTGGTACAATGCACTTATTGTGTACATACATGTTTTTACATTGTACTTATATTTTAAAAATACCTGCATGTAATTACATCTGTAATGAATTTCTGTAATTACATTTATAATTACACAGTTGGAATTGACCCATCCCTTACACCTTAACCCACTCTTAAACCTACCCATACCACCAAACCTGTCCCTAGCCTTACCCGTATCCCACCTCAATAGCAGCAAAAGTGTTTTGCAATACAATATCAACACAATAAGTACATTGTACTTAATTTTTGATGTAAATACATAGTAGTTAAGGCCACTTAATATAATGTGGGGCCCCTTTTTTATACAACAATTGTTTTGTGAATTTTCTACAGATAAGTAGTGTTTATCCATTCATTATGATGCACTATTGTAAAATCCTCCACCATTGTTTTTTTGTTTTTTTTCTTTAAAACACATTTCAAATAGATTTCCTGTATATAGAATGATACTTTCATACAATTATTGTGAGCTACTGTAATCACCGCCTTGAAGTTTATTGCTTGTATTAAAAGCAGCAAAGCATATTATAAAATATAGCAATGTAATAAAATGGTATATAATATACAAATAAAGATGAGATGTAATAATATAATTCCGTTATAATACTAACAACTAATAAAATAATAATTTTATTATTATTATTATTATCTTATTAGTATTACATGTTCGCAGGGCTTGACAATAACACCTGCCAAATGCGGTGATTTCAGCTGTGCGGGTAACACGGGCCACTTCCCACTAGCCACAGCTGGCGGTTTTGAATTTTACCTACAGTACAGGGACCTCGACGTTAATGCTTTCGCCATAAGGAAGGGGCAAGTGAAAGAGAATTTTACTTGCCTGACCGGACAACAAACGTGATTAAAACATCTAATTAGGTGTGCCGCGCCGCAACAGATAAAGTCTGTCTACACCATAGACTGTAAAAAAGTCAGCCGCACCACACGGATACGTTTTCTACGTTTATTTACGCTTTGATTTGAATGAAAACAGCGTGTCTGTGTGGTGCGGCTGACACATACAAGTAGAACATCATAGGCAGTTTGCATTCATTGGTCCTCGCCAAAATGGGCACTGACGTGACCGGTGACGCGAATTGTTGAATAAAGTCGTTATTTTTGTTTTCTTTACATACAAAAAGTATTCTCAAGCTTTGTAAAATTACAGTTGAACCACTGATGACACATGGACTATTTTGACGATGTCCTTACTACCTTTCTGGGCATTGAACATGGTAGTTTACTTTGCATCAATGGGACAGTCCCACAAGCCTCCCGTTTTTCATCAAAACTATCTTAAATTGTGTTCCGAAGACGAACGAAGCTTTTACGGGTTTGAAACAACATGGGGGTAAGTGATTAATGACAAAATTTTTATTTTGGGGTGGAGTAACCCTTTAAATAGTGTTAACATGGATTATGCAGTTACTTTTTTGGTGAACTATTCCTTTAAGACAATTACAAAATTACAAATTACAAACCTTGGTCAGTGGGCAGAAAAAACACTCCTACTGTGAACAGTCTGCCCTCCTCACTTCTGAAATGATTACGACAAATGTCAGAAGACATTCAGGGTATCATTTTATGTGTACTACCAGTTGGCCAATATTAGTGCTTTGGAGCTCTTTAAAAGCACAGATTTTGTCCTGATGGTCCTTGTTTAGAATAATGATTTGCTTTAGACTCGGTGTGCTGTGAGAGCTTCTGAGCAGATACAATCTGAGCGGGATGTGGACATGATGAATGGTTTAGTGTAAGAGGTTGGCACTTCACTGCATTTTCATGGTCTGTTCTCCATCCCCTCTCTCTCTCTATCTCTCTGACTACCACACACACACACACACACACCCACAGTCTTCGTCCCCCCTGCTGGGCTGGATGGGAGATGAGGGGGAAGGGAGGATTCTGGCAGGTCTAATGCTGATTCTGGTTCATATTCACATATGCACATGACACCCCAAGCAACTGATTTATCAGCTATAGACCTTTTTCACATTTCCGGGTTTCTCAGCAGCGGAAGTCGTCATAGTTGGGTTAACTTGAATAGCAGTGAATGGGAGAGCACCACAAATATATTTTTTGAATTCCCAGTTGCTCAAATAGCAAAAGAAAAACTCCACGATAGTGTTTTCATGACTTTCAATAAAAGGAAAAAAATGGAGAGAGACTGATAACGGCTGTCAGAAGAGCGAACGATGTCAAATTTACCATCCCTCCCACAGACGCTGCATTAGAAACACATTTGCATTAGCGTTAACTGTTTTTTTGTAATTTGATGCAAAGGTGATATAATACAAACAATACTGTTATAAATGTACATACATTTTTTTTTTAATACAAATATGAAAAACTTTCGAGGATTTACGATGCTTATGACTGTTAAACGCGTCATCACAGTCTTGTGAAAAGGGTCCATTAATCAGAGCTGGATTCTCCACTGGGAGGCTTGAATTATTAGCAGCAGAGGCTGTGATCTGAAATAGATGGCAGAGTTAGTGGTCGATACTGCAGGTGACTGCAGATATTGAGAGTGTAGAGCAGGTTTAGTTCGTGCGGTTGGGCATGTTTGCTTGTGAATGTGTATGTAATCAGCCTACTTGACTGATTGCTGTTTGTTTGACACACTGGCATGTTAAAATGTCCACATCAGCCATAATGTACAGTGCTTTGATATGTTAATTCATAGCTATTTATGTTACATGTATCCTGAGAGCATCAGGGCATTGGTAAACACTGTGGTTGCTCAGCCAGCAATTAATGTATAATGTTCCTGTAGCTCAACTGGTATGAGCATGATACATCAAGGTTGTGGATTTGATTTTCACACATGCCGATAAAACATGTACCTTGAAACGCTCTGGATAAAAGCATCTGCTAATTACACAAATGGATTTAATGCAGTTTTAACATGTCTCAGTGCTTGTAATATGTGGGTCAATGACATCTCGCTCATTTATTTATCCTTTTATCTATTCGTTTATTTAAAGCTGCAGTCCATAACTTTTTTGGGTTAAAAATGATCCGAAATCAATATTTGAGCAAGTACATAACCAGCCAGTGTTCAAAACTATTGCCTTACTTTAGCCTGATTCACAATGGTTATCTTATAATAATGTTTTCTAATTTGAGTGGTACGTGTAGGTTTTCGCGGGAAATTCGAGCATGCTGCTGCGTCATTATGTCACGTCTGTAAACATAAAGAAGTTGTCCGGCTAGTATGCTATATCGCAGGTGAGGATCCTGCAGGTGGCGGATCGTTTATAGCCTTTTCTCACAGCAGCCAGAATAATTAAATTTATAATTTTGATGGCGTATTGTAATCCAGAAAGGATTATTTGTTTGTGAAACACATGTGAATGAAATGAAATTATATTCCATTTATAAATGTGCTTCTGATTACAGATAGCCTGGGATTATTAAGATTTGTATTTTAAAGAAAACCAGTTTCGAAGGGAGCATAATTTGCAATATACAGTGAAAATTCTTATTTGTGTCATATTCCAAGACATAGGCTAATCTGTGATTGCGAAGTACAGTAAATATCCACACCGGTGCGGTGACTGACTGCCACATTCTCTTCAGAACATTAGATTCACAACCCACGCAAGCTAGATAATTCCGCACCCAGCTGCAATTCCAGGTTTTCAAACAGAGATGGCGACAAAGAGGCAAAACTTACAGACTGCAGCTTTAAAAACGCATTAACATGATTGAAATTCATTTTATTTATATATTATATCATAGAAAATATAGATTGTTTAATTGTCATCATTTGCTCACACTCATGTCATTCCAAACTTTTGACTTACTTCTGACTTCTACATAACCAACATATTTTTAAATATATTTTTGTCAGTGGAGGCCAAAACAGCACGGGACCCTACTGACTTTCAGCGAATGGACAAAAAAAAAACTTTTTAGACATTTTGCAGAATATCTTCTTTTGTCTTCCACAGAAGAAAATATGGTGTGTAAATAATTACAGAATATTCATTTTGAGTGATTGAGTATAAATTTCTAGAGTATCTCACAGAAGTGAGTACACCACTCACATTTTTGTAAATATTTTATTATATCTTTTCATGTGACAACACTGACGAATGACACTTTGCTACAAATGTAAAGTAGTGAGTGTACAGCTTTGTATAACAGTGTAAATTTGCTGTCCCCTCAAATTAACTCAACACACAGCCATTAATGTCTTAAACGCTGGCCACAAAAGTGAGTACACCCCCTAAGTGAAAATGTCCAAATTGGGCCCAAAGTGGCAATATTTTGTGTGGCCAGCGCCCATCCCCCCCCCCCCCCCCCAAAAACCATTTATTTTCCACACTGCCTTAACCCTCTTGGGCCTGGAGTTTACCAGAGCTTCACATGTTGCCACTGGAGTCCTCTTCCACTCCTCCATGACGACATCACAGAGCTGGTGGATGTTAGAGACCTTGCACTCCTCCACCTTCCGTTTGAGGATGCCCCACAGATGCTCTATAGGGTTTAGGTCTGGAGACATGCTTGGCAAATCCCCCAAAAAATCCCCCCACCTTTACCCTCAGGTGTGTTTGGGGTCATTATCATGTTGAGGGGGGGAAAAAGGGGGAATACTGCCCTGCGGCCCAGTCTCCGAAGGGAGGGTATCATGCTCTGCTTCAGTATGTCACGGTACATGTTGGCATTCATGGTTCCCTCAATGAACTGTAGCCCCAGACCATGACACTCCCACCAACATGCTTGACTGTAGGCAAGACACGCTTGTCTTTGTACTCCTCACCTGGTTGCCGCCACACACGCTTGACACCATCTGAACCAAATAAGTTTATCTTGGTCTCATCAGACCACAGGACATGGTTCCAGTAATCCATGTCCTTAGTCTGCTTGTCTTCAGCAAACTGTTTGCGGGCTTTCTTGTGCATCATCTTTAGAAGAGGCTTCCTTCTGGCACGACAGCCATGCAGACCAATTTGATGTAGTGTGCGGCATATGGTCTGAGCACTGACAGGCTGACCCCCCACCCCTTCAACCTCTGCAGCACTCATACGTCTAGTTCCCAAACCACATCTGGATATGACGCTGGGCACATGCACTCAACTTCTTTGGTCGACCATGGCGAGGCCTGTTCTGAGTGGAACCTGTCCTGTTAAACCGCTGTACGGTCTTGGCCACCGTGCTGCAGCTCAGTTTCAGGGTCTTGGCAATCTTCTTATAGCCTACGCCATCTTTATGTAGAGCAATAAAGTTATTTGCCATGAGGTGCCATGTTGAACTTCCAGTGACCAGTATGAGAGAGTGAGAGCGATAACACCAAATTTAACACACCTGCTCCCCATTCACACCTGAGACCCTGTAACACTAATGAGTCCACATGACACCGGGGAGAGAAAATGGCTAATTGAGCCCAATTTGGACATTTTCACTTAGGGGTGTACTCACTTTTGTGGTCAGCGGTTTAGACATTAATGGCTGTGTGTTGAGTTATTTTGAGGGGACAGCAAATTTACACTGTTATACAAGCTGTACACTCACTACTTTACATTGTAGCAAAAGTGTAATTTCTTCAGTGTTGTCACATGAAAAGATATAATAAAATATTTACAAAAATGTGAGTGGTGTACTCACTTCTGTGAGACACTGTATATACAGTGTAACGAAATATGTTCATTTTTTTCTGGATGTTTTTTTTTCTTTCTTTATCTTGGACATCTCATATGTCATCAATTTAGATAGACCCATATATTATCATAAATACCACCCCATTTGGCAGTGTAAGATAGAAGCAGGTAGCGAACAGACACCCGACTGAGCAAAAGGGTTGCCAGATCAAGCACAGGTTAATCCATTAAATAGTGGAGCCGAGAGAGCTGCATTGCCAAATTCTGATTGTGACCATAAGGGTCCGTTTTACAGGGACATCTGCTCATCTTGGAGTCAAGTGGGCCTCAGAGGCTCCGAGTGCCTATTTCAAACAGCTAGATTAACATATCCAACACCAGCCCTGTCTGATTAGTACAAGCAGCACTGAGACCAGTAGCTAGAATCACAAGTGCTGTAACGGAGCTCTCAGGAAGCCTCAATCACACCTTGGAGAAGGTGGCAAAAAGCAGCTCTTTCTGTCTTCCAGTTTAACCGACGCGTGTTTCGCTGCATGATGATGGCTTCTATTTTAAGGATGCAGGAGATTCGTTTCATGAAACCAAAGAGATGCGATGTATTTGTCCATTTCTCTGTGTATTGTTAAGGCTTCTGGGGCTGTAAGCTTTGTGGGGATTGAGGCCTAAATTGAGTCTGCATGGAAGGACGGGAGGTTTGTATCAGCACCCTACGATCTGTGCCATGTGATCGCTCACAGGCCTGCCGTTGCAGATGAGAGAGTACCGCACTGGTGCAGGAATGACTCACTGACAATGCCACAAATCACATTCTTTCTGAATAAATGAGAGCCGCAGCTCAATGGTTCAAGCCTTCGGTGGTTTGATGCACACGCTGATCAAATGCCTCGCTGTCTCTTTTTTGTCATAGGGTATTCGATACTGCAGGCTATCATGGAAAAGGCAGGCCAGATTGGTTGGCAGGTCAGCGCCATATGTGTCGAGAACTTTAATGATGCCAGTTACCGGCAGCTTCTCGAAGACCTGGACCGCAGGCAGGAAAAGACGTTTGTTATAGACCTGGAGGCAGAGAGACTGAACAACATGCTGGAACAGGTGAGATAAGAGGATGGTTGTCAAGTCAAAAGCAATGCCAAATGCATAAATTATTGTATTAAAAAATTAAAATAAAAGGCAAATAACATGTAATTGAATAGCATGATGTTTCTCTTTTATATATATATAGATATATAGATATATAGATATATATTTTTTTTTTTTTTTTTTTTTTTTTATTATATAAACAATAAAAAAATCTAGGTGGGACAAATGTATTTTCAGTAATGATGAAATAAACCACAAAACGGAAAGTAACCCCAAAAAAATAAAGAATATATATTCTAAATATAGATATATAATATAGAGTGTGTTGTGTGTGTGCTGTGTTGTGTAGTATAATAGATATCTATATATATATATTATATATATATATATATATATAGTAATATTTCAGAAACATATGTTGTTTATAGATTAATATAATTATTTACCCTATATATGAATATAAATATAGACGTAAATACATATAAATATTTTCAAAATATACAACATATCGGCACCCACACATAATATGCAAACAATAACTTTTATTTTGGATGTGATTAATTGTGATTAATTGTTTGACAGCACTAATATATATAATATTATATCTATTATATAATTAATATAATATATATCTATATATTTACTTCAATTTTTGAATAAAAATTTTCTTGTTTCTTTTGTCTTATTTGGTTAAATAATTTGTATATATTTTACCTGTCTGTTTTTCCTTAAATAAAAGACAAATATATGTTATGTATTAACACAAGGTCATATAAAATACACAGTCATAGAAAATTATGGGACCGGGTCAAAGGTAATGCAACACCACACCCAGAATAGTTAAAAATGTTTTTTAAATGTTTATAAACTGTACTCTACACTGTGCATCGGGGTTAACTAAACATAATTAAATATGTGCAAGCACAAGGTCCTGAGGGAACAAAGAACAGATTTCCTCAAGTAATTCAGTTTCAGAAATAACACATTAGACGGGCATATTTCTTTATTCCCTGCAAACTGATCCCTTGATATTTCCCTTTGCAACATTTTGTAGCTGTTAAAATCATTTTAAGATATTCTTGTTGGCGTTTGCTTCAATATTCCTCAAATTACAGAGCGTTATGGAAAAAGGCAGCCTGTTTGATTAGAAATAATTAATAACAGTGGAATTCTGCTTTCCCAATGGCTTACAGCTCTACTGTGCATTCATATGCTGGGTGAATGCCGACAACTGTATTTGCTTTTAGGATTTACCCTCACTGCAATGTCTGGTTTATCTCCGCAGATTGTGAGTGTCGGCAAGCATGTCAAAGGCTACCATTACATCATGGCAAATTTGGTGAGCTAAATTGTATTCCTTTATTGCCGTATTCTCCCTGTCAGCTTGTCCTCCTTTCATATTCTGTTTTATCTCTTACTTTCTACATATTCCTCTCCACTCCACTGGTCTCTCTCTCTCTCTCTAGTTGTCGCGGCCTCTCTGTCTCCTGCCCTCCCTCGTTCTTTTTCTTTCTTAATCCTCGCTTTTCTTTAAGCAAGATACGTCAATTTGAGAGACTAATTCGTATTCCAGTGTGAGCGGTAGTGACAGTGTTTTAATGATGCTGGGAGCTGCAGAGCGTGCTCTCTCTCGCTGCTCTCTGGCTGTGCATGGAATTGGCTCACAGAGGCGAGCTGGATATGAATGTTTGTGGAATTTCTCTTATCGTAGCGCTGCATTGCCAACTGCATTTTAATAATCTCTCTTTCCCCCCTCTCTCGCTCTCTGTATTTCTTACTCTTTCCCCTTCTTTGCTCTTGCAGGGTTTTAAGGACATCAATCTGGAACGTTTCATGCATGGGGGAGCCAATGTGACAGGCTTTCAGCTGGTGGACTTCAGCAATCCCATGGTTATTAAACTCATGCAGCGATGGAACAAGCTGGACCAGCGCGAGTATCCCGGCTCCGACGCTCCTCCCAAGGTACCGTCTCATGGTCCGGTCCAGTGTGGAAGCACTTTGAAGTCAAATAAATTAGCATTTTAAAAATCCCTGTTTGAGTCCCTCCAGCCACTTTGAGAAAACACTCGAATCTCCAGAATGAGTCTGATGATCACATCCAGTGGTTTTATAAGCGTGTGTCAAGGTTAAGTAAGGCAGAAAGACATTTTGGATGAATGGGTCAGCATAAGGAAAAAATGTAGGATGGATGAATGATAGATGGATGGATAATGTAACCAAGGAAGGGAGAATGTTGGATGGTAGAAGGGAGAAAGGAAGGATGGATGGATAATGTCAGTAAGGAAGGGAGAAAGGATTTGTGGAAGAAAGAAAGGATGGATGGATGGATGAATGGATGGATGGATGGATGGATAAGGAAAAAGAAAGCATGTATAGAGGGATGATAGTGCAAGGAAGCAAAAAATTATAGGTGGAAGTATGGAAGAAAAGATGAAAGAAAGGGAGGATGGATGGATGGATGAAAGGAAGGATGAGTGGGTGGAAGAAAGGAAAGATAGATGATATGGTAGGTGTATGAAAGGAAAAGTTGGATGAATAATGTAAGCAAAAAGGATGAAAAAATGTGTGGAAGACGGGAATTAAAGAAAAGAAATATAGACAAAGAAAGGGATGGATAGATGGGTTTAGGAAGGAAAGAAGGAGGTAATGAAGGATGGAAATAAATAAGGGATGGTGGAAGAAAGAAGAATGGGTGGGTGGAAGAAAAAGAATGGATGGAAGGATAGATTAAGGAAGAGAGAAGGGTGAATGTGAAGTATGATTTGATGTGGGTGTTGGGTTTAAAAATGAAGCAAGGTAAGAAAGAAATATAGACAAAGGAAAAAGGAAGGGATAGATGGATGGTGGAAGAAGGAAAGCAATATAGATGAAGGAAGGAAGGATGAATGGATGAAAGGATGGGTAGATGTGAGTGGATGGGTTTGTGGAATGAAGGAAGGAAAGAAAGAAAGAAATGTAGATAAAGGAAAAATTAAGGGATGAGTGAAAGGAAAGAAATATAGACACAAAAGGGATAGGGAGGATAGATGGGTTTTAGGAAGAAAGGAATGAATGAAAGATGGGAAAAAGAAATATAGACAGCTGAAAAAAGGAAGGAATGGAAGAAATGAAGATGGGTGGGTGAAGGAAGAGAGAAAGGATGAAGTACGAATGGATGTGGGTGGTTTGGTTATGTGAAATGAAGGAAGGAAAGAGAAATATATGCAAAGGAAAAAAGGGATGGATGGATGGATGGAAAGCAATATAAACGAAGGGAAGGATGAGTGGTTGGGTTAGTTGAAGGAAAGAAGGATCAATAGACGGATAGATGAAGGAAGAAAGGAAGGCCGGATACAGTAGATGTGAGTGGTTGGGATTGTGGAAAGAAAGAAATATAGACAAAGGAAAATGATGATGGTAGAAGGAAGGAAAGAAATGGAGACAAAAGAAGGAAGGGAGGATGGAAGGTTGGGTTTGTGTAAGAAAGGAAAAAAGAATGGATTGGAAGGATAGACTAATGGAGAAAAAAGGGAAGAATAATCTTGGTGGTTTAGTTTGTAGAAATAAGCAAAGAAGAAATGATGGATGGAAGGAGAGATGAAGGAAGAAAGGATGAATGGATGGAAGGATTGGTAGATAGAATAAGAAAAGAAAGATAGAATGGCACATATGCACAGAAATATAAACTGCACATTTTATACCAGAACTGGAATATCAAAAACAGAAGCTGCGCTGATGTATTAAAGTAACATAGAAACACTGTGTAACAAACCACATCACTTCGACCCGAACTGTGTATTATACACCTACATTATCATAAGCTGTTTCATTCATCCTCATCTCAGCAGACGAATCCAGCTCGTGATTTGATATGCCTGTTCATGTCTGCGTCGTGAAAGCGCAAGGTCTTTGTTGATCCGTTTTTGCTGGGACTCACTTTCCCCTTGGGGCCCGATGAGGATGACATTCTTTGGAGGGCGGTTGCATTGATTGCAATGGAAATCCCTTCGGCGTGGCCTGAAGGGACATCGCTTTACCAGGCGGCTGCTCCTCACTGCACACCGCTGGCCAGAGCAGGATGCTGGGGAGGGACACTGTCGGGTGTAAATGAGAGGCTGTGGTCCAACCATGTCAACACATGCACGGATCCACATACACACTCTCACAGACTCACCCTGTGGTATTTTGACTCGGCTGCTCCATCTTTCATCCCAAATACTTTAAGCTACTCCCATAAGCCCTTCTCAGACAGCAGCACGACTGACACCCCAAAACCTCATAAAATCTCAGAGCTGTTAGCTTTTCCTGCTGAGGCTATCGGAAGAGTCCCGAAGGCTCCGTCTAGTGAGGACACACCTTCTCCAGGGATCAATCCGTGTGTTTTTAGGGCTTAGGGGATGCACAGGGCATTAGCCAGAGTGATTCAACTGCAACTATTGCAGTACTTCCTTTCTGTCCTGCGGGAGTCAAAAGATCTCCCCGTTATCTTTGATAATTAATGTCGGGCCATGAAACGGTGGGTAGACTCAATTTAAAAACATTGCCTTAAAGGGATAGTACACTCAAAAATGAAAATCCTGTAATTATTTACTTTATGAGAGTCATTAATTTCTGTTAAACATATATACACAGTGACCACTTGAGTTCTTTAAAAATTACCAAAAAAGTCAAAATGAGAACCGGAGCAGTTGAATTCATAAACAAATCGTTCAATCCAATTTCTGAAATTTGTTTATTAAAACGATTCTGTTCAAAAGATTGATTCATTCACAAATCAGGCTGATGTGACTCAGCAGTGACCTAAATTTCTTCACATTCTTCACAAAAGGTCTTTTAAACTGTTTTATGGTGCTTTTATAACCATTCAAAAAAATTGGGGTGAGTAAGATTTTTTTTTATTGAAAGAAATTAATACTTTTATTCAGCTAGGACAAATTCAATTGATCAAATATGACCATAAAGACATTTATTATGTTTCAAAGTAAATGCTGTTCTTTTGACTTGTTGTTTTCAATCATGATGAATAATAAAAATCGGAGCACCAAATTAGCATATTAAAATATTTCTGATTAATCATGTGACACTGAAGACTGGCTAAAAAAAATCAGCCTTGCAATCTCAGGAATAAATTAGATTTTAAACTATATGAAAACAGAAAACCATTATTTAAGCTGCTGTAATAGTTCACAATTGTTTTACTGTATTTTTGATTGAATAAATGCAGTCTTAGTGAACATAAGAGACTTCTTTTAAAAACATTAAAAAATATTTTTGAATGGTAGGGTACATACATGCAGAAAAACAATAGCGTTCAGGTTTGAAATGACATGAGGGTAAGCATATAATGACAAAGAAATATATATATTTTAGATGAACTATCCCTTTAAATACCTATTTCAAACTCACTCTGTCGTTCCATCTCTTGCTTCCTGTATGCCATTGTAGCCCACGGTCTTTCTGTGTGTTTTGCGTTGTGTTTGTAATGGTACAAAGAGTCCCAGCTCTTACACTAGAAATCTGCTGATGGAATACCAAAAACCCTCTCACAGCATGGCCAGAGTGGCTTCTTTCAACCGTCAACCATCAAGCAAGCGGGACATTCTGAGCACACAGGGGTATTTTTCCTGTAACAGTGTGCATATATGTACGTTCAGCTCAGATGACCTCGTCTGACTCAGTGTGATGAAACAAACCACATCAGACTCTCTAAAATAGCAATAAGAAACACAACAGCAGATGAAAAACAAGGGCATGAAGCATCAGGCCTCTGAAGGACACGCGCGTGTTTCCTTTGTAAAAATACTGTGCGTTGCCTGCAGTGATTCATTCCGTGCCGCTTTATCTCAGCGAGACAGAGGAAAGGCTACAAGCAATGCCACTTAATGGGGTGCAATCAGGCAGCCTCCGATAGCAGCTGACCGTCCCTCCCCCCACTTCCACCCACCCACCAGAGACTGAAGCGCCTCACAGCGACTGTGTCAGAGCTCACTGATTTTCTCTGCTCCTAATATGTGCAATGACAAGCATGTGCTCTCATCTTGTTCTCTTGCTGTTTTTGGTTTGTCAGTTGCTCTGTTTTTGTCTTTTTTCCCCTTTGATGCAGCTGCAAAACACAGACCACTATCCCCTGTGTCCACGTGGATGTCCGCTAGCGCAATGAGGATTAACATCCCAGCCCTTACAAATGCATTCATGTAGTTGGTGAAGGCCCTAGAGAATTAGTCAGGTTTATTGCTCCTTGGGCTTACAATAATTTACAGCTGTTTTGGTATACGTAACCAGACACGTAAGGAATGAATAATGGAAAAAGCTGCACAGATATAAATAAACACGGGTAGTTTGCTGGTGAGGTTAAAGCCTGTACTCTGAGTCGGGGATGTCACACAACATTAGCCAGAACGTTCCCTCACGGCCCGTTGAGATTCTTTTTTGTGCTGTGTGTGGGCGCACGCAGTGTGATAACTAAACGGTTAATTGACAGGCCTTTTCTATATGTGTTGGCACAATGCTTCGGTTTAGTTAGTTGTTGCATAATTATATTGGTCACTAAAGTGGGGGTGTTGAGTTTGGTATTGTGTTTGTTGTGGACGAGTAGTTTTGCGGCTGTCTCCTCACCATAGGCGGCATGTGATTATAATCACCCTAGACACTTTAATATGGGGTAAGATTTAGACAAGGAAGTGTGTGATACTAGATTCGGGATTGAACGATATGGTCAATGAGTTTAGAGCTGAGAGTGGGCAGACCCATTTGAAGCACCGTATCTTCGTCAGGGCGTAGAGTCACAGGAATTCCTTGTCCCAAGCATTGCTGAGGTGGGCGGGTGGGTGGGCGGTGTTGTTTGGTGGTCCAAAAATGTCGGTGAGAGTTACCCTGTAGCAAAACATGTTGCGGCGGAAGATTTTTAACGAATATGTTTTTTTCAGGATGCAAGAAGAAGCAAAAAAGAGGGCTGAAGGAATGAAGGCCCCGGCGAAGTAAAATACAAATTCTTGAAAAAAAGCCTCGATTCGCCCAAAAGTGTGTTGTGTGGGTGCTGTGGGTTTGTTTGTGTGTGTTTGGGGTTGAGGTGGTTGGAGGTAGCTAATGAACTGAGGCAGTATAAAAAAAAGAGGTGGACAGGCAAATCTATCTTAACAAGATGTAATGCTGTGTAAAGAAACAGGAGCTGATAGGTTGCTTAGAAAGTTCGAGATTAACATACGAAGTCGCAAATGTAGTCAAGGGCAGGAGACCTAATGAACTAGCCTGGTAATGTTTACAATATGAACCTTTAAAGCAGCACTGAAGTGTTACTGTATATGTATATATTGACCTTTCCATGACCCTCTGTTTCTGTAGTACACTTCCGCTCTGACATATGACGGAGTGATGGTGATGGCAGAAGCCTTCAGGAACCTCCGCAGACAGAAGGTGGACATCTCCCGCAGGGGCAACGCCGGAGACTGCCTGGCCAACCCTGCTGCCCCCTGGAACCAGGGCATCGACATGGAGCGCACACTCAAACAGGTCACATGCACAGATGAGCAAATGCAGGCTTTATATGAGATGGGGAAGAAGTGCTTTGTGCAGTGTTTCAATGGGAAGAAGACAGAAATAAATGTGGAAAAACAAGGCTGTGTGGTGACAGATGGCTGAGGCTGAACAGAACAGTAATCGACGATCTGAAAAATGCGAAATGCCCAAATTTGAATCGATGGAAGGTAGAAAATGACAGGGGAAATGGAAAGGCGTAATAGAGGAAACTATAAGAATAGAGAAAGCGAGAACCAAAACAGGAGAGAGTGGCACAAAACAAGACGGATAGAGACACAGTGAGAGCAAGAAAGATGTGAAATGTGTGCCAAATGTTTAAAAGCACAAACTGTTCTCAGACCCCAGCAACCCACCTAACAAACAAATACATACATAAAAATGCATTGATTAGTATTCAGTAATACTTGATATTTACAGTACTATGTAAATACTGTCACAGTAATCTAAAAAAAACAGAGCTTATATATGCATCAGTGATTAGGACGTGCTTGTCAAACATGTAAAAATACTATAAATAACTAAATCATGAGTGTTTTATCAGCAGGAAATTACTTAATTGCTTTTAATTATACACAGATAGATAAGAAATACATTTGAGTTTATGTCTCTCACATTTAACATGCTCTGCTGCCTCGTCGCTAAATTTACGCAGAATTTATGATCCTTTTGTGTATTTATATTCAGTCCTGATGCAAACTCAAGAGTTTAGTTGCTGATGATTTGGCTCCACTGAATATATTGCATTGGTTTTCAGATTTTTTTTATTTTTGTTCATGGTTAAAAGGATTTTGTGTCTATTTTAGATGGACCCCGGTTTGAGAAACACTGGTGTAGGGTAATAACTCCAGAAGAAAGAGATTTTAAAGTTCAAGAAATCAAGTGAATGTGTAAATGAAAGTGTTTCGAGGTGCTTTGCAGTGGTTGGATAACCTGTAATTACATTGTTTATCACTGCAATCCAGGTGCGCCTCCAAGGATTAACAGGAAATGTCCAGTTCGACCACTACGGGCGCAGAGTCAACTACACTATGGATGTTTTCGAATTAAAAAGTAACGGCCCCAGAAGGGTAAGAAGTCATTGTTGTATCAAGCATTGGTAGTTCTTCCACTTTGATATTGTATGTCTGACTTAAAAAGTGCTTGTCTGGGTGTTTTCTGTCTAGATTTATCTTTGATTCTGAGAAAGCGTAATCAGGCTTTGCTTTTGGTCTGTCTCTCTACATCTGTCGAGTGTCATTTCGGTGTAATTCATTGTCTTTCTTGATGTGCTTAATGCTCTGTGCTTCACTTGATGCAGCTGTTTCTGCGAGAACAATCCCAGGAGACCCTGATGAGTCTTTATTATTTTATAGTCAGCGTTTTCTTTTGTACAATGTAACATCTTGTAAGTCTCTTACAGAACTTCACCACCGCATTCCCATTTCATGCATTTATGGATCTCTTTACATGGTGAAAATCGTGTTTTACAGCCATTTTATCTGCCTTATAAACCCATATGAATCATTAAGACTCACACAAATGATGGATGATAATTTTTACAGAAACAGTCGTTATTTCTACTCTGGCACCAAATCTCCCACACAGTATTTCCTGTGAGACAGTGTTTTCTCTACCCACGTTAGCTGACGGAGCGAGTGGGCTATTTGACAAGCAGGTTTTGACCATCATGCCCCTGTGGGATTGTGGGAAATCAAATGAATAAATCTGTTCAAATTATATTTAGCTAAGAAACAGTCTCAGTGTGAGGGACATAAAAATGAGAGAGTGGATTTATTTTCAAATAGTCTGTTCTCAGCCTATTTGCAAAATTGTAGTTAATTGCAACCAAATGTACAGTTTTTAAATAATGCACAAAGTTTGGCTTTGAATGGTCTGGTGGTTTTAGCAGCAGAGCCATGTACGTACCGTAAAGTCTCGTGTCACACACCTTCTTCTAAAGTTATGGCGAGCCCTCTGCCTCTGGCGTGCTTTATGGAGTGTGGCGGCTCCTGGCTGCTGTTGAGCAGTGCACCAGAGGAAGAGTGATGGGAAAAGGAAGAGGAGGGAAGCACAGGAACGAGCCACCAGGGTTTGGCACTCATTTATCAGCTGGTCGTGAGCCTCGCTTTAGGCAGATGCTGTAGCCTGGCTCTTCTTTTTCCCATTCATATGGGTCTCGTAAGGACACGGGCACACGCCGCTGCTCGCCTCTCCTCAGCCTGACAGTTTATCATCCCACAGCAGAATGTTACACGCGGTGACACCGTGCTCTTAAACCACACAAAATAACAACATTCATCTTTATCGTCTACAAAAACACTTATAAATTCAGCAATGTTTGAAATAAGACAAAGTAAATCTATCAGTCGTAGACACAATACACTTATATTGAAGATACACTACCATTCATTGTGTTGGTAAGGTTTATAAATGTTTTTGTGCATTTATTTGTTAACAGTAATATTGAGAAATCTTGTTACAATAAAAAAAACAGTTTTCTATTTTTATATTTTTAAAATGCAGTTTATATGATGGAAAAGCTTCATTTCCGCACCATACGCCATTCAGAAACATTTGTTTTATTATTGTCAGTGAAAACAGTTGTGTTGCTGAATATTTTTCTTGAAACAGTGATACTGTAACGCCCCTGTGGACTGTTTATTGAGGTTTCTTCCCCTTGTGTTGTTTTAGCCCGTCTAATCATTAGTTAATCACCGTCATTGTGCTCACCTCTCTGCCACTAATTAGCCACCATTTATTATTTCCTGTCTTTTGAGCTTGAATGTCGGTAAATTGTGGAATGTTAACACCCGAGTGTTGGTGGTGTTTTCACCCTACCTGTACATGGCCTTGTTGTGTCTACATTAAAAATCATTATTGGAATCCTTGTCGTACTCGTTGTCCTGCCTGCCTCCACACACCCGTTTCCGTGACAGAATAACGGACCCAAAAACAACCACATGTTGATCGCTGCTCGTTTCCTCGCCATATCCCGCCGGGATCTCCCCTCCTAGTATGCTGGGGAGTTCTGCAAGCTCGCAGCGGTGACGGCGTTAGAGGACGCCGTCCTTAATCAGCTGTTCTGGCTCGGGGCCAACTACCATCGCCCCGTGGACCTCCCAGACACCACTGGGCTAAGTTGGAGGGAAGTTGTCTTCCGGTGTCTGGGGAGTGTCCAGTCTCGAGCCAGAACCAGTCCGCCACCGTCTGCGGCTTCCCTAAGTCAGCCGGCAGTTAGTGTGGCAAGCCGAGAGGACGTTAGTGTGGCAAGCCGAGAGGATGTTAGTGTGGCAAGCCGAGAGCTCGCTCCAGTGTGCCCGCCGGCCACTGGCCTATCAGCATTGCTGGACATGGCGCTGCCCCTGGAGTTCACTGCTCCTATCCTCACCCCAGTGTCGGTTCCAGCCCCAGTGCCCACTCCTCGTAAGCGCCTTCCAGAGCACCCCCATTACCCGCTCCTTGTACCGCCTTCCAGAGCTCAGTGTTCGTTCCACCCCAGCGCTTGCTCCAGTGTCCACTCCACCCTAGAGCTCGCTCCCAAGCGGCTCCAGCCCCGCGGCTCACTCCAGTGTCGTCTCCAGCCCCCAACTCACTCCAGCACCCGCTCCTTCGAAGCGTCTTTGCTGTTCCTGCTCCTCCAGAGCACCCCCAGGCCAACGCCACGTAAGCGCTCCCCTGATCCCCTTAGCCCATGAGGCTCCTGTTCCCGAGTGTAAGGCCCACTGAGGGCTCCTGGTCCCCGCTCCGCCCTGTCAAACCTGAGGCCCCTGATCCGCCATGGCCTCCTTAGCCCCCCTGATCCACCATGGCAACCCTGAGTCCCCTGTTCCGGCCATGACTCCCGATCCCCGGTCCACCATGGCATACCTACCCCCTGTTTTTTTTTTTTTGTGTTCCGCATGCGCTCCTGAAGTCCCTGTCCGCCGGGCAACCTGAGGCCCCTGTGTCTGGTTCTTGGGCCATGCCCCCCCGAGTCCCCGGCTCGCCAGCTCCCAGGCCCCCTGTTCTGCCATGCAACCCGATCCCCTGTTTCCGCCATGGCCCCGGACCCCCTTATTCCCGCCCAGTGGCAACCCGAGTCCCCTGTTTCCCGCCATGGGCCTCCCGAGTCTCCAGTCTCCGCTCGGCTTCGCTCCACCCCCGCTCCGCCGCCATGGGACGGTCCCTCCTCCTAGTCCCCCCTCCCCCCCTCCCGTCGGTTTCTACGGTGGCGAGGCCCAACCTTTCCGGGAGGGTAGGATGTAACGCCCCTGTGGACTGTTTATTGAGGTTTCTTCCCCTTGTGTTGTTTTAGCCCGTCTAATCATTAGTTAATCACCGTCATTGTGCTCACCTGTCTGCCAATAATTATCCACCCTATATTAGTTCCTGTTTGTCTGTGCTTTGATTGTCTGTTATTGTGAATGTTACCCCGAGTGTCTGTATGTCCACCCTACCTGTACCTCCTGCCCTTGTTGTGGTCTAGCAGAAAAGAATTATTGGAATCCTTGTCCGTCCCTCCGTGTCAGCCTGCCACCACACACCATCTTAACAGCTACATTTTTATTTCAATTTCTGATTGAAGGAATGAAAATATAAATATTTGTACTATTATAAATATCTTACTTTCCTTGCTAAATAATAGTATTAATTTCCTTTTTTAAAAATCTGATCCTAAACTTTTAAAATGTAGTGTACTTTCTCTGAAATAAGTCTTAAATGGATAGTTTAGCCAAAAATGAAAATTGTTATCACTCACTGCTTGTCGGTCCAATCCCATATGACTTACTTTCTTCTTTGAAACCCAAAAGAAGATATTTTAAATATATTTTTAAACCTTTTTTGTCCTTAAAATTAATGTGAATGGCAAAAGTGTATAGGTGAAAAATAAATAGTTTAGCCGGTAACACTTTAGTACAGGGACTGATTCTCACTATTAACTAGTTGCTTATTAGCATGCCTATTATTTAAATATTGGCTGTTTATTAGTACTTATAAAGCACATATTCTGCATGACCATATTTTAAATCTCTTAATCTACCCTATACCTAAACTTAACAACTACCTTACAAACTATTAATAAGCACCAAATTAGGAGTTTTTGAAGCAAAAGTCGTAGTCAATGGTTTGTTAATAGCGAGAATTGGACCTTAAAATAAAGTGTGACTGTTTAGCACGGTTTAGACTAAATACTTTCCACACATTTACCCATATGGGCAAGCTTGCATGTATTCATTTGCTCTCAGTTGGGTCTGGAGTCTCATTCTCGTCCTTGTCCCATCTCCAGATTGGATATTGGAATGATGCTGATAAGTTGGTTCTGACCCAGGATCAAGCCTTGCTTCCCAATGAAACGTCTGGCATGGAGAACAGAACCGTGATTGTAACGACTATCATGGTGAGTAGCAGCATTTCCTGAGACTTTATTTGCCATATTTTACAATAAAATAACTTGTGGTGTTTGTCCTTCATCTGAAAGCTTCCATAGATCAAGAACCCCTCTCATACACATGGTGAAATAATGAACATTTCTCAATGGCGATGAATTTCTTCATAACCTGCACACACAAAGATTCTGATCTGCAAACACTGCAGAAATTCACAGCTGCGCCGTGCTGTTCATCAAAGCACATTTTCTCTCTGTCTGACCTGTCAGTCATACTGCTGTCCATTCAGATAACCCAAATGTTTTTACGTGTGCTGAATAGCATCTCTCAACTGTGCTGTCATGGCATCGTGATCATCTGCCTTTCTCACGTACTGTCAAAGTTACCAGAACTGGTGTCTTGGACTCTCTGTATTTTGTTTTGTTCATTTTGTCAACTGTAATCTTATGTGTGAATTGAAACATTGCATGAATGGGACACATTCTGTATTACATTTTGGAGATCAAAAATGACAGTATCGTCCATTTATATGCACTGATTCAAGGATGTAATGGGCACATAATTGCTAAATGCTAAGGTTTTGGAGTGTTGCACCTGAAGCCAAATCCTCCTCTTTTCAGCCCCTGGTGAGGAACCCCTTATTAAGAAACTGAACAGCTGATGGACTCTGCAGAGGTGAAATCAAGCGCTTACTGAAGCTCGGACAGACAGAGAGACAAATCAGAACTGAGGGCAAAAACATGGATGCTTCTACCTGAGCCAAAATAAAGCCACAATGAGAAATCAAGCCGTGGATGAAGACAAAGACAAGCTCTAATAAGCAACTCAATCATGAATGGAGAAGACCTGTAGAGTTGCCAGAATTTGAAAACTGGATGGACCCATGGAAGCCAAACTAATTCTTTACATTAGCATTCAAATCATGTGTATTGCAAACAGAAGGACCAGGTTTTGTATATATAGCATACTGTATATAAATTCATCATTACTGCCCCTTTGCATTCATTAAGACTTCTCAAAGCATACCATGGATATTCATAAGGAATTCTCATTTTCCCATTATGCTCTATACATTTTAAAGGGACAGTTCACTCAAAAAAAGAAAATGAGCATTAACTATATTTCCATCGACCTATTTTTCTGTGCATTTTGAGATATGCACATAAGTTCTAAAAATGTGCATAAAAACTGAGTCTGATCAATTTTGTATCCAGTAAGAAAACATGCGCTTAAACTACGATGGAAATTATTATATACAGTGCCTTCTCCTACTGCAGCAATTTTTTTCTTCGTGATATTTACATAGCGCAACTTAATCAGGAAGTGACAATTTTGTTCTCCTTAACTCACTGGATGGAAATGGTGCTTTATTCGCAAATGTTTTATGCGGTATTCCAATTTTGCGCATACGTTTAATTCGTAACTTTGGATGGAAACATAGCTACTGTTTGCTGATCCTCATGTTTCCAAACTTGCATAACTTTCTAATGTGGAACACAAAAAAGTTTTGAAGAATGTTCATGCTGCTCGTTTTCCATACAATGAAGGTGAATGGGGACCAAAAAGTTCCATGAATTCATCTTAAAAGCAGTCCAAATCACTTGTGTACTGTATGCCAAGTCTTCTGACATTATAGAATAAAATGTGCTATTTGTATTCAATGATATTTGTATTCAATTACAAGTTGGTATTCATATTAAATGGAAAATCTTGCTCTCAAAATCTTGGTTGGTTACCATTCACTTTAACATGGAAAAGAGCAGCTTGGACATACAATGAAGGTGGATAGAGAATAGAGCTGTCCATCAAAAACACAAGGAAAGTAATGACTTTGAAGACCACAGAATAAAATTGAACTTGGCCGTCATTCACTTTCATTGTGTGAAAAAGAGCAGCTTGGACATTCTGACTAACTGTCTCCTTTTGTGTTCCACAGAAGAAAGTCAGTCATGGGTTTTGAAACTCAGATGGTGTGTAAATGGGTTCCAGTTTAGGTGATTTATCCCTTTAAGTTTAAAGACTATGAGCAATGAAGACTTTTATGTAGTATTTGTAAGACATGATTTTGCATGAGTGCCTATACACCACCTCATGACACGAGTACAGAGTACAGAGGCATTACCTGCTACAAATGCTAGATCCTTTTTATTTTTTTCGGTTTTTACCTGTAGAAAAACACTGACCAGGAACAACACTGCCCTGTGCTTGTAAAAAAGATTTTAGGAGAAGGTTGCATTCTCATACATCAAACAAATTTGCGATGAAACGGATCTTCCGTTGACATTCAGTGCGGAGAGCTCTATTTGCTGTGTGTGAAATATTTAATTCTCCCTACTGGGCTTTCTGCCTTTCATCATTTTAGGCCAGCCATATGGCTTAGAAAATATTTGTAAAAGGGAAGCAGGTTTTCAGGATTTTTATGTAAATCTTCTGCCATCACCTTGTAAGTAAACATTTTGATTTGCTGCTGTATAGCACCTGTATTGTGTTAGAAATTGTTTGTTATGACAGTACATCATACTGATGACTAAAAATGACCGTTTGTGTTCATGGTGTGGCTTTTTCCTGCACAAATGTTCCTTTTTGTCCTCTGAACTGTGATCCCTTATACTCTTCAGCGATAGTATAGGAGCAAATTCTGTGTCATTGCGTGTGACAGGTTTGCAATAGCAGTTTGCTGTTCAAATGTTGATAAAGGCATGCAATTGTAATAAATTGTGGTTGTGAATTTTATGGGTCAGTTATCGTTGCTTTGAATCATGTACAGCACATAGTGCACATTCTTTGTGCTTTATAGTATATTTTAATGCTTGGTTGAACACTTTGTTATGGTTTCATACATACACCCTTTCTTAAACGTTAAAACATTTATCCCTAAATGAAAATCCTTGGTTGTGATGGTCTTATGTGGGAGAAATTTTGACTCATGTCAATTTAAAACAAAAGCAATATGTTCTTATGGCTATTATTTGAATAGCAAATCAATCAGCCACAGGCTAACATAATGACTGTAATTATCTTTAATACCACTTCTACAACAGCTTTATTCATCTATAACTACACTATACATCATATTTAGAATATAGAATACAAATTAAATGTAACAACATGGAAATGTAATCACTTTTACTTGTTTACAAAAGTGTGACATGTTGCCCATTGAAAGTACTTTGTTGTTTTGTTCATTCAGGAAGGGCCTTATGTAATGCTGAAGAAGAACTGGGAGATGTACGAGGGGAACGAGCAATATGAGGGATACTGCGTGGATCTGGCATATGAAATTGCTAAACACATCGGTTTCAAGTATAAGATCTCCATCGTGCCCGATGGAAAGTATGGAGCTCGGGACCCAGAGACAAAGATCTGGAACGGGATGGTTGGGGAGCTGGTGTACGGGGTAAATTATGTTCCTCTTACTTTTTGCGATGTTCTGACTTATGCATGAGATTTATAGATGACATGCTTCTCAAAATCCTTCATCACTTGAATTAAGATTGTACACATTTTTTAAGATTATACAAATTTTAAAGCACAGCCACCACAAAATCAGACTTTAAACCTCTTTTTACTTTTAGATCGTTCTGAGGTTAAATACAGATTTAAAATCATAACAAGATATAGTTTAATAACAGTTCATCTTAAAAATATAGGCATATACATAAAGCTAAATAGGAAATAGAACCGTTATCAAATAAACGTGTCCTATTCTGTGTTCTAAACTCCTGAAACATTGGTGTCTCGTATTTTAGAGAATTCAATTCATATTTTAGAGAATGCAATTCGGGAAAGAAATCAATCAAATCTCTGTGTGTGTGAAAATATTCAGATGTAACCCCCTTGTAATATTTAACATTTTCATAAATAACTAATTTAATTACACTTTTTTCTCAGTAACTGTAACAGATTACAGTTACATTTACCTTTTTGTAATTAAATTACGTAATTCCGTTACATGTAACTAGTTACTCCTTATACTGCTTATACAGTACAAAAATGGAAATACTCAATGTATGGATTTTAAACATGCCTGATGAGAATTTGAGATAAAAATCTAAGCAATTTTCATTGTAAACTTTTAGTTCTGTGTCTGGTGAACAGAGAAAAAAAGAAAGAAAGGCCGACCTTTCAGAGGCTGATGTTTATTAATGAGCACTGCATACAGCCAGTGCTTGTCATCTTGTAGATTTTTGCTGAGCACCAGAAAACACACAGCCCAAAAGTTTTTTTCTTCCTCTTGAAAGTGTCGAACAGTTATGAGAAACTTTAATTTATTTTTTGGATTAGTCTTGCGCAGCCCTGCCAAGGTCTAAAGTGTCACTAAGTCACCAACAATAATCTAGTTTTTAGATTTACCATGGAGCAAAATGTGCAGCCCGACTTTAGACTCTACAGTTTTTTCTGTCTTTTGCTGTAAGCATCTTTTTTTTTTCTCTGCATTGATTAGTTTATCCTTCTCCCGCAAACCTCAGTATTAAGCCTCTTGGATTAACTCCTTGGATTTTTTGGCATTAATATGCAAAGCCTTGTTCAATTAGAGAAGTTATAAAATATGATGTGAGGAGAGGTGGGAATCGGCAGATTATGCTTTATTTTATCGTTTTATTTGCTCTTTTCTCCTCTAAGTATAATGTTGAAATATGAGATCTCAGCTTTGAATGCAAATATTTACTGTTAGCTTATCCAATCAAATGACTCAGTTAAAAAACTCAGCAATGCCATTATGTCTATTTTTCTTGTAAGCAAGCATATTTTGAAGTGATTATAAAAGAATATAAAAATGCTTTTCTGTTGCTCTAGAAAGCGGAAATCGCTGTGGCCCCATTGACTATTACTCTGGTCCGGGAGGAGGTCATTGACTTCTCGAAACCCTTCATGAGTTTGGGCATCTCCATCATGATCAAGAAGCCCCAGAAGTCCAAACCGGGCGTCTTCTCCTTCCTGGACCCGCTGGCCTACGAGATCTGGATGTGCATTGTGTTCGCCTACATCGGCGTGAGCGTGGTGCTCTTCCTGGTCAGCCGCTTCAGCCCGTACGAGTGGCACACCGAGGAGCCCGAAGAGGGCACTGACGGTCTGCCTAGCGACCAGCCCCCCAATGAGTTTGGGATCTTCAACAGTCTCTGGTTCTCCCTCGGAGCCTTCATGCAGCAGGGTTGCGACATCTCGCCCAGGTCAGTAAACTCAATCCACTACTAGAAAACTGCTTAAGAGGAAAAAAATGTATATTGCAGTGGGAATTAATACAGTTAATGTCTCTGATATGGTAATATCTGATACCTGAAATAGAGTCATTGCTGTAGTTTCCATAGTGATTTGATGACGAGTCTGAATTAAAGAACATGGAGGAGCAGCCAAGTGGGAGAACTTGCATTAACACTCGCTGTTTATTCATTGTATCTGCTTTGAATCTTTGGGGAGCGAGGAACAACCTAGTCACAACCATCACTAAGAACGTTTACATGCACAGTTATAATCAAGCTCCTGTGACTTTCTCACATATACACTACCATTTAAAAGTTTCGGGTGCCAGGTGTTTCTTTTAAAGAAATACTTTTATTCAGCAAGATTAGATTGACAGTAAAGTCTTTGTGACGAAAGATCTCTATTTTAAATAAATGCTGTTCTTTTGAACTCTCTATTTGTCAAAGACTCCTGGTTTCCACAAAATTATTAAGCTGCACAACCATTTTCAACATTGATAGTAACAAGAAATATTTATTGAGCAGCAAATCAGCATATTATAATCCTTTCTGAAGGATCATTTGACACTGAAGTGGAGTAATGGCTGCAAAAAATTCAGCTTTGCCATCACAGTAATAAATTACATTTGAAAATACATAAAAATAGAAAATTCTTATTGTAAATTGTAATATTATTCACAATAGTGCCATTTTTCTTTATTTTTGATCAAATAAATGGTGAGCATAGAAGACTTCATTCAAAAACACACATCTTACAGCCCCTAAACTTTTGAACGGTAGTGTAAATAATTTATAATAAAGTAAAACTTGTGGATGTCACAAATTGAGTGCATGTAAACATACTTATAGATATGGTCATATTCCATTTGTATGTAGCAAATGTCAGTCGTAAAGGAGCAGTTCACCCAAAAAAACAAACAAAAAAAAAAAAAATAGTTGTGATCCAGACTCTCAAAAAGAAATACTTTGGGGGGAAATCTTGTCAATGAAGACCAATGTTGTTTTGGAACCCACTGACTTCATTGTATGGACAAAAGCAGTTTAAACATTCCTCAAAACTAGCTAGTCATCAAAAGTGTTGAAAACAAAGGATGCCAGAATTTTAATTTTTGGGTGAATTATCCCTTGAACATGTTGTGCTCTATATTTACCGAATACATCACACTTTGTCTCTCCGGTTCCTCAGTAAGTAACTGAGGTGTCATTCCACTTTGCACATTGATGAATTTTACCATCAGTGAAGCAAGTGGGGGGTCCGGGGTCCAGCGGAACAGTCCGATTGCTCATGGTCCCATTTGATGTTCACACATCGCCCGTCTGTCCTGCCGGCTAGTTCTCACAGGAGTCTCACAGGAAATGTGCAAGTCATTCATCGTTACTCTGTGTGGCACTTTGTTTTTGTTATTTGTCTCTTGCTCCTTCCTTCGCCTGCGGGTTTAACATCAGGCTCGCTCGCACCCCCACCCACCCCCTCTTTTCTCTGTGTAATAAGCACCTGCATGACCACGATAGAGCTCTTTAAGAAGTGTTATCAAGAGAAGAGAGAAAAAACAGGCTTTATTTTTCAGCCCCCACCAGATAAGAAATCACTCATGACAGGCCAAGGGGAAGAGAAGAGCAGTAAAAAGCACAGCACATGGCGGAAGACAGCAGGTACTTAGAGAGCCGTCAAAACCATAGCGTCTATCTCTTCTGCTCTATAGCCTGTACATCACAGCGCTGTAGAGGGCCTATGGTTTTGAAGAGGACCCATTTAGGACTTATAAGAATCATGCTTTCATCGTTTTTGCGTTGATGAGTTGAATGAGTTGGATAGGAGCTAATGATAAATGACGGAAAAAGCAGGAAAAAGCACTTCCATTCATTTTCTTTAGCACATGCCATTAATTCTCTTTAGTCAGCATGTGCCTTTACCTTAATGTTCTTGATTTAGACAAGATGACACAGTTGCACAGCAGCGTTACCTGGGTGTCGGTACTTGTCCTTTCCTCCTCCTCCTCCTCTTCTTCTCTGTCTAATAGCCTACTGGTTATTCAAATGTGCAGATTTGCTGTCTTTTTCTTATGCACTTGATAGTTATATGCATATTTAACAGCTGAAGTGTGTAATTTTTCGACGTTAAAATACTTTCTCTTTTCCCACAGGACTGTACTGCCTTGCAGTAAAGTTTTTTTGATTGATTTCATGTACATTTTCACATTCCATTTTCGTGGAGCATAGTGGAGCCAAACCCATTTGTCACAAGACAGATCATAGGCCAAGACAGGGGTTTTAACACTGGTGTCTATTAGATTTCCAGGGGCTCGTAAAGCAGGTGTTTAAGAGGGGGAGGTTGAGAGAAAAGTTCAAATATTTTACCATTTTCATTTTTATGCTATTTAACAATAAGAAATTTAAACCAAATCTGCACAATTATTTGTGGGGGTAAAAGTAGTAGTTTTTCCCTGTCGCTGGCCTTTTAGTATAGAAATAAAGAGACACATTTAACTTCATGCAAAGTAAATGTTGTCTAGGTGATTTAATTTTGGGATCATCATGTTGCCTTCATAATATCACAATTATTACTTTTACCATAAAGTATTAATGAGTCTTTGTACTGTACATGAAAATAATAGTTATTATAATTATTGGTTTCAGAATTAGATTAGAGTAATATTTGTTAACAACAGCAACACCAATAATAATAATAATTATTATTATTATCATTTGAATTTAAGAATAAGTTACATTTTATGTTCACAGTACTGTGTTTTATTCCCACAATAGCGACATCACAGTATTACTGAGTGTTTATACGCAATATTAGATAAGAGTAATTTTGTGTTGTTTTTCTTTATTGATGCTTAATATAATATATTCATATTGTAATTATGTTATTACAAAATAATAATTGTTGCTGTTTAGTTGAATTTCAAACCAGTTATTCAAATTTGAGATCATGTTGTCTTCTTACTATCACACTTATTGTTTTTCTCACACATTATTGATGGATCTTTATACAGGAAAATATATTGCTGCTTTTTAATTTTAGTAAGGAGATTTTTGAAAAAAAACAAATTTGAAAAGTCCTGTTCTAAGAGACTTGATTTCAGGTCTCTGTTATCTTTTATTATTTTTTGTGGTGCAGAAATTACACACTTCAACTTTGATTGTGTAATAACACGGTGCTCAGTTTGAGCTTGAATATCCATCGAAATATTGATTCATAAACACAGCACTTCAGAGTGAGGCATTGATTGTGTCATTTTGAGTCATCTTATTTTAATACATTTCTTACAGTCAAGCAACAAGTAATTAATTCAGTTCCATTCAGCACCACTCTCTTCCACGTGTCCTCCTTGTTCACAGTTTCCACAGCGAGTAAAACAGTTTGTAAGGAAGATGATTGATGAGGATGATGTGGGAATGATGGGGTATGAAAATGCTGAGGGCGTTTTGTGTGATGGGGCCGGACAGGGTCATAACTCTTGCCTGTTTTCCCTGTCGTGTTTTTGGCTCAGGCGGGCTGGCAGGTGTCATCAGCAGACAGGTAGAGCAGCTTCCTGAGCCTCGGAAACAGCCAGCATCTGGCGTGTGCGCTATTGCAGTGATTTTGTAGTTGTAATGCATGTAGGCAGCGGACCTTATCAGACCTGGGAAGATTACAAAAAAAACTCATTTTCAGATTCGAACACACACAGCCTCTGTGAATGAAGCCTCTTGAAATTGCATCATGGGGAATTAAGATATGCTAATGATAGTCATAGGTTCGGTATGCGGCATGTAAGATTGTGTTGCGATTCAAAAAAAAAGTGCCGCAGCCCTTATATAAAACCTTTTCTTGAAGTGTCAAGTCCTTGAAGTGCTTCGCTTGCACTGACTGGGTAATATTTATTCGAGTTTGTGTGAAGCTGACGAATGTTTTCAAGGATTCTTGAGTTTGCAAGTGTAGCATGTACTTAACTGGATATAAAGAGGGGAGGGGATGTATGGAAGATTGATAAAAAAAAAAAAAAGCTATGATTTTAATTTTTCTCTGCAAATTGTCAAAGAACAATTTTCCTTTTCTTTTGCCTTCTTTGTCTCTCTCGGTCCCCTTCTCTCTCTCGCTTTCTTCTTCTGCCCCTACTTTTGTATTTTATGGTCGATCTTGCTCCAATAATTGCCTCTATTCACTGACTTCTTTTATTCCTCAGATGGCTTGGAAATGATTGTAGGGCTAGGAAGAGAGAGAGATCATGGTAGTGATGTAAGGATATGATTGACTCACCAGGCCAGTGCTGTAACAGTGACGGAAATGAGAGAAAGGAGATTACGCTACCGCAGAGGAAGCTTTGCCCCAGGTTTTCGTCATGCCAAAATGATCATTTCAGCCCACAAATCATTTATCTACATAAGACACTCTGGGATAAAAGTTGATACCCTTGAACTGTAATTTCCTTTTGAGATTTATGACCATACACAGATGAAACACATCCCCAAAATAGCATGCGTTATGTGCTGCATTACAAGTAATACATGTGACGTAGTTAGATGACTTGCTTTCCAGTGAAATAACGCGATATAATATATGACCTTTTCAAATAAGATAACTTTTTTGTATTATGTAATTTATTTGCAGACAAGTGCAATTGAAAACCTCTCATTTTGGAAGCAATTGTGCTTATGACATGCACTGTAGAAGTTGATGGGTATTGTTCTAGACTAGAGAGTGTGTCATGCTTATCGTTGACGTTTGGATTTATTTTCGAAAAACGAATGGTGTTTTAGTAGAAACCAGTCAAGCTGGTTATTTGTAGTGGATGGAAATAACAATTTGGCTGTTGTCTCAGAGCAGCAGTAGATTTCTCTGCCCTTGAACACAGGTGCAGCCGTCCTAAATTTTGCTGTTGTCATGGCAATCAGCATGAGTCTTGTTTTCTGTTTTGTTGTGCATGAAAATAAAATGGCCAGCTGTTAAGATGTTTTTGTCAAAAATGGTACAGAGAGATACATTGTTTCCTGTGGTTTTGATACTTGTGTAAATACACTCATTCTACTGTACATTAAGTCATGAAATGCAACTTTGAGGGGCTTTCTGACAGGGGTGGGTGCTAGGAGGTTCATGGAAATTAAGGAAAAGAAAAAGATTTTTTTTAAAGTGTTTTGAGGATGTTATATAACATTGATATTAATATTATATGACATTTGGATTACAATTTCTTATACAGTGTAAATGAATTGTTGTACACGAAAATATAACCACTACCAAGTTTGATTTAGTAAATTAATACTTTGTCAACAAGTATGCATTAAATTGATAAAAAAATAAATACTGTTCTGAACTTTCTATACATCAAAGAATCTTTATTCCATAAAATGTTAAGCAGTTTTCAACACTAATAATATGAAGAAATGTCATAAAAATATTAGAATGTGTAATATAAGCACAACTAAAGCTGCTCATTTTATATGGAAGTGTAGCATATGACAATAAAAATTATTTTCACTTGAAAAAAAAAAATTTAATTTATTATTGTTGATTTAATAGGTATACTACTATTATATATATAGTATTACGTCAAAATGTTTTGAAGAAGGATTGTGCTTAAAATAAAACGCTGCATTTGCAGTAGTACATTGGAAATTTATTGGTAACACATTAAAAATCTATTTACATTTAATATATTTTAAAAATAAATTTATTCGTTGTGCTGGACAAAGCTTGAACGAGTCAGCAGACATTTACTTTCAGTCTTCAATGTCACATGATCCTTCAAAAATCATACTGATTTGGTGCTTAAGAAACATTTATGCATATTATCAGTGTTGAAAACAGCTTAATATTTCTGTGGTAACATAGATTCCTTTTTTATTTTAGGAAGTGAGTTCCTGACAAGTGGATCATCAACTTCAAGGATCTTGAAATCACAACTTGAAACTTTGATATATCGCCTGTACTTATGTATGTGACCCTGGAGCACAAAACCAGTCATCAGTAGCACAGGCATATTCGTAGCAACAGCCAACAATACATTGTCCAAAAATCATTAGGATTTTATGTAATGATCATGTTCTTATTTTGATATTTTGTAAATGTAATACCCTATGGGCCAGTTTTACTACAGCTTGTCCATCTTTTGGCGTTAAAACAGTACTGTCAGGATTTACTAAAGACGCGCAGTGAAGAATTAGCACTGAATTATTTTTGCGCCTGACCTTATTGAATATGCATCGAGACGGAGAGATTCAAATGAATCACTCAAAGCATTTTCTAAAGTTTGCGATAGTCCAATACGGCATTTGGCCATTATTAACGCCCCCCAAAAAACCTATGTCTTACTATTTTGCGTCGAATGGTGCATTATTGGTGTGGAGGAGGCACTGCAGAGATGAGAGAGTGCGTGGTAGAAGGGAGAGGATTTATCCACACGTATTCATTTATTTGGAAAGGAAAGAATAGCAGAATTCAACTCGTTGCCAAGACATGCTATTTTTTATTTGATTCAGGAAATATAAGATGACTTGGAACCCTCAACTAGGAGTCAAGCAATACCAGCTCTATCAAAACTTCTACCAAACCTTCATTTTTTGGCCTCCGGTTCCTTTCAGTGTACTGTGGCTTCTTTATTTCTTTATTCGCGACTATGCTAATTTGCGCTGTGCTTGGTGATTGCGTTGATCGATATGTAAATGAGATGTTGCATCTGTGTTCTTTCATTTGTGCATTGTTAGTAAATAACCCGCAGAAATTTTCACGCCCATCGGCGCTGTTCTGGAATTGCGCTCTCGCGCTAATTTGCCTTATTTAGTCAAACTGGCCCTAAATATCAGAATATTTTGTTAGTATTCCACTGCTAAAAAAAATATTTGGACAACTTTAAAGGCCATTTTCTCAATATTTAGATTTTTTTTATTTTTTTTTTTTTTTTTGCCAGAATAGGTTCTCAGTATCTCAGCCAAATATTGTCCTATCCTAACAAACCATAAATCAATGGAAAGCTTATTTATTCAGATGATGTGTACATCTCAATTTCAAAAAATTTACCCCTATGACTGGTTTTGTGGTCCTGGGTCACATATGTCAATGCATACAAACCATGTTATGGGAATAAACACTTGATCACTTCCAGTGTAAAAAAATACCTTCTATTCAGAGTGAGAAAAAGTTTTCTAATAAGTAACACGTTAAGGTTTCTTTAATTTTCAGATCACACTGAGACATCCAGGCATTTGAAGACGCCACATGCTGTATCTGACCATGACCGAGAGATAGAAATTGCTGCCAAATAGGAATGAATGTATTTTTAATGGGCTAATGTAAGAGCTTGCTTTTTTTATTTTTCCAATTTGATCAGTAATGTGGAGTGTGATTGTGAATGACTAGTCTCACGCATGGCGAAATTGATTTGCAGGTATTAAATCTTAATCAGAGCATTTGAGAGGAAGCCATGAATAAATAAAATGCCAGAGGCTCACTGTGGCTGTGGGCAGTGACCTTTCCATTTATCTACAGCATGTCAAGGTCTCTGCGTTCCTTTCTCTCTCTGCGTCTCACTTGCTTTCTCTCTGACTCCCTCCACAAATCTACCTCTGCTAACGTTTCAGAATGTAATTGAAATTCACCAAACATTCTCTCGCTCAAATATACACATGCTGATGTGTCCTCCTGGCTGGGAAATCTGCATAGTCACATTTCACTGACAGTAGCACATCCCATCTCGAAGCTCTAATGGCACTGCTTTGATAATGAGCTGCTTTGAGGGATAGTTTGCTTATTTTGTGCTTGTGTGTATGTGTGAAATCTACAGAGACAGTGTGATTCTTATCATTGAGCTGTGATCAGAGGATCTGTTTTACAAGAAATGACATTATGAGGACCAGAGAGAATTCTTGTTTGTTCATGGATCATATGTCTTTATGAATGATACTGTATGCCAAGCGGCAGGGCAGCAGAGCGGCCCGAGGGGTGACTCACTGGTTTCGTGTCCACTCAATTTAGGTTCTTATTAAATTGGCTTTGTCTTATGAAGTCAAATCGATTAACCATGGTTAGCACGAGCCCCGTCGCATCTGATCCTCAGACGTCACTGGGCTTGAATGTTGCGTCTGCATGCAGGTTAGCGACTAGCGGTGGATTTCAAGTTACACAATGTGCTCTGCTTCAAACCTCAGGTGGGTGACGGACCACTTTGAGTCCATTCCTAAAAGCTAATTATGTTAGCCACTGCGTCTTAATACAGAAATGTTTCCTTGACAGCAGAAAAAGAAGGACAGGCCTGCATAAATTTCGCACCGCCATCCTGTAAACTGGTTTGCATAATCAGGGTGAGGTGAGAATTTAAACAGTGTTGGCCGGGTTTTAGCACTTCGCCCCCTTCGTGATTGACATCCCTGCTGGCCCACTCTAAATAGCCAATCTGTCTTCATGGCAACCAGTCGGAGAGATCTCCCTCTTAGTGGAGGAGACCCTCACCTACATAGAGTCAATTAAATGATCATTGCGGTGAAAGACTGTTTTGACAGGCTGTGTTTTATACTGTTAGCAACTGAAGATCTACAGTAGCTTCTGTAAGGTCACCATAGAGGAACTACTGCCTGGATACCTGAATTCAAAGAGAGAGTTCAGCAAGAAATTAAATTTTTGTTGTTTATTTGTTAACTCACCATCATATCGTTCCAAATCTGTATGTTGTTATTTTATCTGTTGAACTCAAAATGAGGATTTTAAATCTTCATGCAGCTCTTTTCCAAACAAGAAGTTTATAGTGACCTCCAAAAAGGAAAATATAACAACAAAAGCACAGTAAAAGTATTACAAATGCACCGATGAATAGATCATATTTTAAGTTATTGAATATGTCACCTATGGTGCAGGTTAGATGTTAAAAGTCATTGATTCTTATTTGTTGCTAGACCAAACCGGACCATATTTGATGGCAGTATATTTAGAGTTATAGATATTTTATAGTTATAGATATTTTTAGTTATATGGTAAATGTGACTTATTTTCTTTGACGAAAAGAAAGTAAAACAGCATTTATTTAAAATAGATATCTTGAGTAACTTATGTATTTACTGTCACTTTTGGTCAATTTAATGCATCCTTCCTCAATAAAAGTATTAATTTCTTTAAAAAAAAATTGTACAGTAGTGTACATGGAAAAATTACATCATACAGGTTTGAAGCAACATATTTAAATAAACGAAACCTTTAAATTTTATTTTTAATATTTTAATCTTTTTCAATTATCTTAAAGCCGTAATTCTGTCTTTTTTAAGTTGACAAAACATTTCTCTCCTTTTCTCCTCCTGTTTTCCTCATTCCCTTTTCCCCAATGTTTTCCTTCCTTTTTTAAATCAATGTTATCCTTTCTTTCATTGCTCTGTCATTCACCACTCCTTCAAACCCTCCTTGCATGGTCATTTTCCTCTTCACTCTCTTCCTTTCCGGCGGTGTAGGTCTCTATCTGGACGCATCGTGGGTGGAGTGTGGTGGTTTTTCACCCTCATCATCATCTCCTCCTACACAGCCAATCTGGCTGCTTTCCTCACTGTGGAGAGGATGGTGTCGCCCATTGAGAGCGCTGAGGACCTGGCCAAGCAGACAGACATAGCGTATGGTACACTTGACTCAGGCTCCACCAAAGAGTTCTTCAGGGTAAGTGGCCAAAGCTAATGGATTGAGGGGAGGGCGGCGGTGTTTTGTTAAAGGGGGGTGAAAGGGAATGACACCAAAACAAGAAGATTTCTAGTGCTGTATTAGAAAAAAAAGAGCGAAAACCCACAGATTAATAAACCAAGCTAAGAACATATGGTCTTAATTAAAGTATTCTCTGTCTTTTTTTTTTTTTTTGGTTCTAAAACAAAATGAAACTATATGCTTTAGGATCTCATATACATAATTACAAAACTGGAAAATTAGAATGGCAAAAAAAAGACAGGTGCATCTCAATAAATTAGAATGTCGTGGAAAAGTTGATTTATTTCAGTAATTCAACTCAAATTGTGAAATTGTGTATTAAATAAATTCAATGCACACAGACTGAAGTAGTTTAAGTCTTTGGTTCTTTTAATTGTGATGATTTTGGCTCACATTTAACAAAAACCCACCAATTCTCTATCTCAACAAATTAGAATATGGTGACATGCCAATCAGCTAATTATCTCAAAACACCTGCAAAAGTTTCCTAGTTTTTGGTTCACTAGGCTACACAATCATGGCGAGGACTGCTGATCTGACAGTTTGTCCAGAAGACAATCATTGACACCTTCACAAGGAGGGTAAGCCACAAACCTTCATTGCCAAAGAAGCTGGCTTTTCACAGAGTTCTGTATCCAAGCATGTTAACAGAAAGAAGTTGAGTGGAAGGAAAAAGTGTGGAAAAAAAAAAGCACAACCAACCGAGAGAACCGCAGCTTATGAGGATTGTCAAGCAAAATCATTCAAGAATTTGAGGTGAACTTCACAAGGAATGGACTGAGGCTGGGGTCAAGGCAGCAAGAGCCACCACACACAGACGTGTCAAAAAATTTGGCTACAGTTGTCGTATTCCACTCCTGTTAAGCCACTCCTGAACCACAGACAAACGTCAGAGGCGTCTTACCTGGGCTAAAGAGAAGAAGAACTGGACTGTTGCCCAGTGGTCCAAAATCCTCTTTTCAGATGAGAGCAAGTTTTGTATTTAATTTGGAAACCAACGACATTCTAATTTATTGTGATGCACCTGTATATAAACCTGTTTCCACCATTAAATAAAAATGTTTAAAAAAAGGTCATTTTGACTTTTTATCTCACAATTGAGAGTTTACATTTCACAATTTTGAATTTTTTTTCTCAGAATTTTGAGATATAAACATGCAACTGCGAGCTATAAAGTCAGAATTGCGAAATATAAACTCGCAATTGCAAGAAAAAAAATATGTTTAAACGAGTGTGAATTGTGAGAAAAAAAGTCAGAATTCTGAGCAAAAAAGTCAGAATTGCGAGATGTTAACTTACAATTGCGAGACAAAAAGTCAGAAATGTGAGATAAAAAGTCGCAATTACCTTTTTTATTTTTTAATAATACTTTTTTCAGTGGCGGAAAGGGGCTTCCATAATAAATATGCCTGAAATTATTTATAATAGTATATATATGCTAATATATACAACCATTTAAAAGTTTGGGGTCGGTATAATTTTTAAGTATTTTATGCTCACTAAATGCCACATTTATTTGATCAAAAATACAATAAAAAAAACACAATATTGTAAAATATTATTACAATTAAAAATAACTTTCTGTTTTAATTTATTCCTGTGATGCAAGGCTGAATTTTTAGCATCATTACTCCAATCTTCGGTGTCACATGACCATTCAGAAATCTTTCTATTATACTGATTTGGTGCTCAAGAAACATTTGTTATTATTAATGATAAAAAATATGTGCCGTGTAAAAAAATTGTGATTAATTTCTTTCCAGGATTCTTTAATGACTAGAAGGTTCAAAAGAACAGCCATTTATTTGAAATGGAAATATGTGGTTACAGTATAAATGTCTTATGTTGATTTTTGATCCATTTAAAGGGATCGTTCACCCAAACTCACCTCTCGGGCCATTTTGGAGAATATCCTATGAACGCAAACAGCGTATGCTGTTCTGTGTAAGCTGCGTCACACGGATATGCTGTTTTCGTTCAAATCAAAGCGTAAACGACGTAAACAGCGTATCCGCGTGGCACAGCTGACACAAAACAGCATACACAATTTACGTTCAGTGGATACTCTCCAAAATGGCACCAGGGTGATACGGAGGAGACAAATTGTTGAATAAAGTCGTTTTTTTTTTCTTTGCGTACAAAAAATATTCTCGTAGCTTCGTAAAATTACGGTTGAACCCCTGATGTAACATGGATAATTTTACAGATCTCCTTGCTACGTCTCTGGACACGTGTCTATGGGAGGGTCAGAGAGCGTTTGGATTTTAACAAAAATATCTTAATTTGTGTTCCGAAGATGATCAAAGGTCTTACAGCTTTGGAATGACATGAGGGTGAGTAAATAATGACAGAATTTTCATTTTTGCGTGAACTATCCCTTTAATGTGTCCTTGCAAACTAAAAGTATTAAGAACAACTATTGACCCCAAACTTTTGTACAGTAGTGCACATAATAATTTATAATTTAAATTAATACATTCATAAAAATCTCCCACAGTCCCACAAGGGGTCTCAACCAAGTGTGCCGCACAAGTCTTGAAAAGTGAAGCCAGAATGTTTCGATCGCCCCCAGGTGACTGGATGCAGTATGGGTCATAAACCCAGCCCTCTCCATGTAATCTAATGGGATGTGAGACAAACTAAAAAATCAAACTACACGTCAAATAAATTTTTTCCAAAGACATTTTCTGTCATTTTAGGTAGTTCTTAGCATGCGGATGTATGTTCAAGTGTTCATTTTTCTAATAAGTTTGCTTTTAATTAGTTATTTGATGCTATACTGTAAAAATGGGGTGTGGTGTCATGATTGTGAGCTTGCGTTTGGGTCTGCGGGAGTTTGGGCGAGACTTTGATTCCGCGGCTCCACCTCACGATCACTACTGCGCAGACTCCAAAATGACGTCATTTTCGCAAGATGACAGCAGCCATACTGAGAATGTTTTGGCTTCACTTTTCTATTGTGGAAGGAAGTGGAGATGCGTCGTCCATCTTTTATACAGTCTATGGTCTCAACCCCAAGGCTGAGAACCTCTAAACTGTAATTTCTGTATTAACTGTAATAATTCAGCGAAAAAATAATAATCTGCACCCTCCACACTTCCTCTGCACACTTCACTGCCATTCTACACCTCTACCCCTACTTCCAGAGGTCAAAGATTGCCGTTTATGAGAAAATGTGGAGCTACATGAAGTCTGCCGAGCCCACGGTGTTCACTAAGACCACGGCAGAGGGAGTGGCACGAGTGAGAAAATCCAAAGGGAAGTACGCCTTCCTGCTGGAGTCCACAATGAACGAGTACACGGAGCAGCGCAAACCCTGCGACACCATGAAAGTGGGAGGAAACCTGGACTCCAAAGGCTACGGGGTGGCAACGCCTAAGGGCTCACAGTTAAGGTGGGTGGAGTAGTATAACAATATGTCACGTGTTGTTATGGTATTCCACCTTCCCTGGCGTGCCTATTTCTAGTTTTCTCTTCTTTCTTTTTGCTTTTCTCATGTGTTCTTGTGGGCAGTTAAAGGTCTTGTATACGTAGTGCTATGTTTTCTTTCTCTCGTTTTGTTTGTTTGTTTTTTAATGAAGCCTGAAGCAGGTCATTTCAAACTGATGCATGCATGTTAATGCCACTGAATTTTTTAGATGAAATGTCTGGATGTTTAACAATGAACATGAATTTGAATGAATGGACAAGCCTGTGAATATTCTGCCTGGTCTGATACTGAGAGGTACGCACATTTAAACGCACTACAAGTACCATGAAGTGTGGTAAGAAAGGTTGAGAAGAGTCAGTTACAGATGACGGTAGCTCCCGGGATCAGCCATTTTGTTGCGGAGTTACCGCGGTCTGTCTGACCCTTCTCATGATACCGGGGGGAAGAGCGTCCAATGGCGTAACAGCTTTTCTCCTGCTGTCGTGATGTCAGACCAGCGCAGGAGATTCACTCGGCTCCAGATCTGCAGCACACTGCCCTTAATGCTCTTCTTTCTCTTCCCCTCCTCAGCTCAGATGTTTCTCACTACATTCTTTCCCTGTCCTGTTCTTTGTTCCTGTGGGCTGTGTGTTTATTAATGTTGCATTCAGGATAAACTGCATTCAGGATAAACCTCTCTTGAATCATTCCCATCATGTACATTTTGACCCTTAACTAGATCATAGATTTGCAAGATTAGACTTTTACAGTGGAGTCCAAAAGTAATAAATGTAAATGATTGATTGAAGTATAAACTTTTACGATTTTGAAATGATTACTTATTTTATCTATCTATCTATTTATTTATCTATCTATCTATCTTTGAAAATATAAAGTTTTAGGAGGTTTGTAATAAAAACAAATGCATTATTATTAAAATTACTAAATTTCAATGTATAAATTCATTCATTTAAATTACATATACTACATTTATTAATTTTGTAAAAATATTATAAATTCTAGTTCACATCTATTGATTGATTGATTGAATGAACGTAATTATTATGATTTTGAAAAGAATTGTATTAAATATTTATTTATGTACTTATAAATTTATTTACTTTAATGACTAAATTTATAAAATTTTGTAAATATTTTAAAATCTTAGCTCACATTTATTTATATTTATTATTTATTTCCCCTCGGTCCATTTGCCGCAGGCCACGGGCGACCGCACCAGTTGCATCCCCCTAAGGACAGCCCTGCATGTGCATGTACTAAGACATAAGACTTGAATGTTTATGTTTGAAAGGTGTCCTATTATGCTCTTTTACAAAGTCTTGATTTTGTTTTGGGGGTGTAGGCCTACTAGAACATGCTCTCATGCTTGGTGGTTCGAAAAACGCATTATTTTTCCACATAATTTACATTATTAAAATACATTTCTCCCCATCCTGGCACAAACGGCTCGATTATTTCTGGGTTTGATGAAGGTCCACCTTCCGAAAAACTAAATGTGTTGTGATTGATTAGCTGTCCCAGTGCATTGTGATTGGCGAACAGCTTAAACTGGGTTTCGGCGATGGCTGACAGACATCACGATGTTGAGCCGGAATCGTGATCCCCTCCCCCCCATACCCCCCACAATCCGCCGCATCCAATACCGTTTTCAGAAAGAAAATGACGTGTATACTGTACGGAACCCGAGCCCCTAAAGGGAATAAATACCAGATGGGAGGAAAATATATATTTCAATATTTTCTCTCTCAGTTATATCATTGGGCAATTGTACTGTATATAAATTACGGGCATCAGGGAGCCGCTATTATGCCTGGCATTGAAACTGCTTTTGAGTGCACGATCGCTTTTTAATTTCACTTTCACTTTCGAGATTCACGATCACACGTACTCTGTTTATACTACGGAGCAGAGCGCCGTTACTTACCAACATTTGACAAGATTGATGTTGTATCAGTGGGCTCAGAATCTACAAATTTTGCAGTCGTCTCCGTCATCTCCATACTACTTGTTATGTGGTAAGTGAAGTTTTATGTACTGTAACAGGCAACCGTTAGCAATTATTTGTTATTTAATTCAGAAATACAAAAGGTACTGTAAATATGCATTGCTGTCAATTTTAATAGTTATTTATGAATTACTTTACGTATTACAAAACATGAAGCACTTCTTCTTCGTCGTCTTGTCTGATGCACGCAACCAAGCTGTTCTAAACACGACCTGGCCCCTCCCCAGCCCCCAACCATTCGAATTTCCATAGGTGGGAATTATTTTAATGATATTCTAATGAGCCGCTTTGTGACATCACAAAAACCCGGAAAACAACGCTGTAGTCCAAACAAGCCATTCGTTGTAGTTCTTGAAAAGGGATTTTTTTTTCTTAAGAAATATCTCCCTTTGGAGTGGACTTTGAGATTTGTAACTTTGTAGATCTTTTTTATGCCCAAACATACACACTACACACGGACTAAAATTCAAAAAGTGAAAAAGCATAATAGGACCCCTTTAATTCAATATTTTACAAAGACCATTCTGATTTACAGTGAAAATTTCAAAAATAGAAGCATTATTCATACTGTAGTCTTTTAGACTTTTGGACCCCATTGTTTGTGTCATAGCAAGTACGTAAAATAACAGTAATTTATATGATATGCTTATATTTATAGAGCATTATCTACAGAATGATAAGCATTGATGAGAACTGCAGGGAAAGATACTGTCTGGTGTTTTGGAGCAGAATTGTGTTGCCAGCTCTCTTGTGGCTGAGCCAGAGGTGGGAATGCAGGGGTCTGGGGAATAGGATCAAACTCATTCAGCACTTTCAGAGACTTAAACCCTCAGTGCTCATTTAAACCGTCTGTAAGCAGCATATAGGGAAAGAAACAGGCATTCAATATCGTGAGGTCCCTCTGTGCATCTCAGCAATATTGAGTGCATAGTAAAGCGGTCGAGTGATGATGGGAAATAAGGGTAGCTTGGGTTGGGGAGGGGGTTTAAAGCGGAGAGCAGGTATTGATTTTTCCATTCCCCCATCTGGAGGTGTGTAGTATGGGTAGACAAATAAGGCTGGTGTAAATTAACATGAAAACAGGAAAAGAGAGGTTTGTCCTCTGTGGTTCGGTGTTTTAGTGTTTTCTAAGGGGAAGTGGGGTGGGAACGGGCAACTAATCTATAGAACTTTCCACCCCTTTCTTTCTTAATTTAACCTGATTGGATTCTGCTCAACTATGACAAACTGCTGCTACTGACAAACTATGTTTTATCGTTTCAAGAAGTGCAGTTAACCTGGCAGTTTTAAAACTGAATGAACAAGGCCTGTTGGACAAATTGAAAAACAAGTGGTGGTACGACAAAGGAGAGTGTGGCAGCGGAGGAGGTGGTGAGAAGGTTAGCCACTATGTCAACCAACGCGGGTAAACAGTTTCCTCTGTAACGGGAGCATCTGCCGGGGCGCAAGCTCATACATGACCTTCATTTTGACCCTGTTTAGCCTGAAGAGAGTGAGAGGAACGCAATTACTGTCAGAGCACAAATATTCGCCTGGAATACTGGGCACAGATTCCCTCGTCTGTCTTCTGGTATTCATCAAGGAACTTTTTCTCCTTTGAAATAGTTGCGTCTTTTTACCTCCAGTTTCTTTAGCTGCTGTTCTTCTTCTCCTGAGGCACATTTTTGATAGGAATGCAGAGAACATTCATTGTCTTTTGAAAGGTGATGCAGTGTCGCATTATGATTATGTATTATAGACACGGTCCAAAGGCAGAGGTAGTTTTAATAAAATAAAAACAAAAACTAGAAAAACTGAAACTAAATGAAAAAACAAAATTGAGAATTCAAAATTTAAAACATTTCAATGGCACTAGATAGCAATAACACTAAAACATTAAAACTATGAAAGCATTTTTTTACATAAATTTTTATACATATTATTATATTATTATACATAGTTAGAATATGTATATGGATACCATGTTAAAATAAATATACTACAAATACAGTTACATATTTATGTACTTAATAAAATACCCTGCAATTGCTTTTAGTATAATAAGCTGGTACACTTAAAGTCTGCTAAATTGGAACAACTCATTTTGTTCTTAATGCAGTTTAATTGTGCAGAAGTAGTGCTGAAGTCCAAATAAAGAAATACTAAAGTATATTTGATTGGGGCCCTATTGCAATATAATTTTAGGTAACTTTAAATATCTTGAATTTGAAGACTGATGTTATTCAAAGATCATACAGTCCTCATCAATATTGACATTAAAACACATTTAGGCTTAATATTAAAAATGTGCATTGTGCACAAGTAAGTACTCCAAATAAAGTGAATTATGATTGTTCAATTATGATGAATTATAATCAGTAAATCTAGAGCGAAATGTCAGTAAATATGTTAATAGATTTGATATACTTAGTATGACTAAATGTATTATATTTGTAAATAAACATACTGTGTATATATATATATATTATATAGATATATATATATAATATACATTATTCTTTTTTTTTTACACAAGCCAGTCGTTAGTTGCCATAAAAGCATCTGCAAAGCATAAATGTAAAAACTAAACATGGATTAGAGTTTAAATAAATGAAATTAAATTGAAACTAAAAATTAATAACTGTAATGACCTTGGTTAGAGGGATATGAAAAGGTTGGTGCCTATGGTATATGCCAATAATTGTGGTTTAACAGTAATGGCCTCCAGCATTGGTAGAGAAGCAGGTCGTGGCAGTATGCGCCCGTTACCCAAAGCGATGGAGCAAGGTCCCGTTCATATGTCTGTGGCTCCAGTGCCAGGCCCTAAAACATTGTTCCCTTAAATAGAGCACAGAGACATGAATCACAACGGGACCCTCGGCTCGGTCACTTTGCCAGTGCAACTGCTGTGTCAGCTGTTATGAGTGAATAACATAAAATAACATGTCCTATGATGTTATTTATGTTATTTGTGTTACATTCCTCTGCGCGGTTGAAGAACCCCCGTAAACCTTGCCGTTTTGAAACTGAGTGAATCAGGCGTCTTAGACAAGCTGAAAAACAAATGGTGGTACGATAAGGGCGAGTGTGGACCCAAGGACTCGGGAAGTAAGGTCAGTCTCCACAAGTCTGGGACCATCACTGTTGTCTAATGCTCAGTGAGGCAGAAAGTCACCAGTATCTAGCGCATGCTCATCTGTAGGGAGATTTCAGATGTGCACCAAGCAGGATAGTTCCAGCATGCCCTGCTTCTCCACACTAAATGTCTTCTTAGATGCATCTCTGTTTTTAGTAACATACCTAGTACCTGAGAGGAATGGAATTGACTGGGCTTTTGAAGGTATCCTAAATTTATTAATTAACCGAGTGTACCATTGATTTCTCTTTGCATGACAACCCAAGCAAGCCCGACTTTTGTGAAGCGAGAAACAAGCAAGAAGTTAACGAGAAGTTAAAACCCTGACGCAGTGTGGAGCTAGTGATCCATTTGAGAGAAAAATGAAAGCATCTCCTGTAATTACTTACTAATTGTCACCCTTTAAGATGCTGTCAAAGCATCGATGCCTGATAGAAGTCGCCACAAAAACATCAGCTTTTCAGATTAGCCTGCAAGCGAAAAGTTGATTGGGAGGATACAGTATGAATTGATTTGTCTGTAAACTGTAAATGTGTGTGAATGTGTTTTGGTAGCGAGTAGTTTTCTGAATGCATGCGTGCAAGTGTACGTTGGTTCCGCTCCCGCCGCGTTAACTTCCTGTCTTCTTGTTCCTTTCCTTCCTCTCGCATCCAGGACAAGAGCTCACAGGCCCTCAGCCTCAGTAATGTGGCTGGGGTCTTCTACATTCTGGTCGGGGGCCTGGGCCTGGCCATGCTGGTGGCCCTCATCGAGTTCTGCTACAAGTCCCGAAACGAGGCCAAGAGAATGAAGGTGGAACAGTCTGAACGTCGCCCCTCTTCCTTCCTCTCCCCAGGTCCAGTCCCCCTCCCAGCCCCCATCCCTCCCCAGGGCCCAGTCCCACCCACAGCACTCAGAGTTTAGCCACATATAGAGAGGGTTACAACGTCTACGCCACTGAAGGAGTAGAGATGTAGGAGGTCAGATGTACGTAGGTGCCCGGCAGTCGTAAGTGGAGCTCCTCTGTTTTCGCTGCCGTAGCTTGCCGTGGTAAAGCTTCTTGTGTTTGTGACGTCCTTGTTCTGTCTCCTCCACCTGTACTCCAAGTTGGAGACGTGCATTCACATATTTGCGCATGCTGAAGATCGAGATACCTGGACTGCACACGTTTGTAATCACACGCCAGTGCGGTAACCTCTCTTACCGAGTAAAGAAGAATAGTTAAACCAAGCTTAAGATGATCATTTCACCCTAGGCATAGTCTGAAACACCCCCTAGTTGTGAATTTCAAGTAATCTTTGGCTCCGAAGGACTATGCCAGATGCATTTAAGACGCTTCATTGCTGAACTGTGTCATAATCTGGTGTTTTGTATGTGCTTGCTGATAATGTGCATTCATTCAAATAATGATGCTCTGTTTTTTTTTAAGTGCGCACAGCTGACTCCCGTTCTCCCTGTTCCCATCTTTCTTTTCTCTCCGGACGCAGCTCACCTTCACCGAAGCCATGCGGAACAAGGCGCGCCTGTCCATCACGGGGAGCGTGGGCGAGAACGGGCGTGTCCTGACTCCCGACTGCCCGAAGGCTGTCCACTCTGGCCCCTCACTGCGGCAGAGCTCCGGACTGGCTCTGGTGTCGTCCGACTTACCGTGAAAACCAAAAACGTTCAAGTGCCTTAAACTCCGCAAGACCGCAAAACAGACATCAGAAAACCGACCCTACAGCAATGATGCCACCAAGCTGAGCGATGGTGCCGACGAGGTAGATATTGAAAGGGAGCCGAGGTCCCTGACGGCTTTACACACCGGGGTGCCACCGCAAGATACTCTGTGGTGGTTATCACACAGACTTCTGTGTTTCCATCATGTACATTCAAAGAACTCATGCTGCCTTTGAGGGTGAAGCAGGTGGGAAGAAAGAACAGCTAACTCAACTGGTAGCTGTTTGGCGAAAAAAAAAAGATCTGCTCATTCTAACACTTGCCATAACCCTTGCCAAACCGAAACGCCGCATCTCAACATCTTAACATAGCTAAAAATGGGCATTTGTTTGCCCGAGAGGGTCCTGGAATTGATTGTTACATGGATATGGTATTTACTGGATATTATTAAATAAACTGTGAAGAATGAGTTCGTGTATATATATATATATATAGTATATATATATATTAATATAGATATTCTATAAAATCTACATAAAGTAAATTATTTACATTGTTTTGTAAATAGCAGACTGTACAACTCGCTTGCTTTTTAATGAATTTGTAAATAGCCGATTCTGTAGTGGACAGATTGTAATTCTCTTTTTAAACCATCTTTAGAAAAAAGATTCATCGCAATAATGATTAGAAAACGATAAAAAAACACACACATGGAAAAGATTTGATATATGTAGATGTACATGAACTTCTATGGATTTAATAACATGGGCATGTTATCAGTTATCAGTCACTGGACCTTTGCGCCCATGATTCTCGGGAATGTGGCACACACCCTCAGTGCATCTCAGCCGCTGCTCTTTCCCAAGCCATGCCCTGCATAATCACTGTGCAGTCGTAGACCATGGTACCCTCTAGACTGTTTTATTTTTTCCACAGAAGCGTATTTTATTTTTGATTTATGTGACTACTGAAAAAAAGTGAGAATATTGAGAAGTATTTAAATATTTGTCCATTCATTTTAGAGCAGACGTCTTTATGAATGATATAATGAAATCCAATCGGATGAGAAACAAATCTAACTTAACTGCGCAAACGTGTATAGAAGTAGAATAGAAAAAGTGTTCAGAACACCGACCGCCTCTGAAGACACTGTTTGTATCGTGAGAGCCATGGTCAGAGTCCAGCTTTGGCCTTTTTTTAATGAAAAACACTGTGTAACCTCATTCAGGCCTTCAGCATGTTCTCCAGAAAACTGTAGCAATGGATATCTGGACAAAAGTACAGTACGTGGACAATTTCAAAGCTTCAGGACACCATACTGATCAGTCTTTCTCTGCCCAATTCTGTTTAACTTGCATTTGATCGGAAAGTGCAATTTATGGTCCCTCCTGTTCCGACGACCCCTCGTCTTGTTAAATACACATGCACTTTTACTCAAGCACACAATATGTTTGTCTCTCATTGTATTTTTTGCTCTCTATCCTCTCTGCCTTCTCTCATTCTGTCTCAAAAACACACATGCGCACACAATGATCCTGATGCATATTGAAGATCAGTGTGTTTGGAGAGTGGCATTAGGTTTTTTCCCCATGGTTTCTAATGCTGTGATGAAAGTGGTGTCCTTACTAGGTTAATATGTTAAAATTGTAAATATTTATTTTGATCATTTTTTAGTAAAATGTTAATGGATATGAAATTGCTCCTCTGTGTCTTTATTTGGTTAGTGTTATTTGAATTACAAAAATCATAACTTAAACCCAAAATCTCGTGTCCAGTTTTTTTTTTTTTGAAGAAGAAGAATGTTGGTAACCATTTGCTTCCATTGTTTAAAAAAATCCCCAGTATATTTTATAATCCACAGACTTTTAGCTGTTTGCTGATAATGCAACATGTACTTGCACACACAACAACGTGTAAAATCCTGGTGCATTTGTGTACTTTCTCACCTATATATCATTATTGATTTTTTTGTGTGTAAATATAATTGTGCTGTCTCTGCCAAGTAAAAATGACTATTTTACCCTCCTCAGTATATAGAGAAAGTGTGTGTATAATATATAAACTAGACAATATAGCACACAGTTGTTGGCACTGTATGTATATATGATGCACACAGGATCTAGGGTCAAGAAAGTTCGATCCACTGACACTGAGATAGAGAGACACATTCTGACAGGGAGAAAATAACTTTTTTTTGTAAGACCAATGTACTTAATAACAGTAATCATTCCTTAGAGAGGATAGAAAGGCTATATAGGCAGTCTGCATCAATATCCGTGCAGAAAGCATTCATTAAAAACTCAATGCATGCAGTAATGCTGATGTATGACCAAAAAGATAATTATTTTTCAGGGACAGAATTTATTCATTACTTAGAAATGTCATTCAATTCATATACATTTGTATAATTAATTTTTCAGTTTTTATTTGAGATTAGTATTCAACCATTCAAGTATCTGAAGTACACTTGTCTTTGAAGAGCAGATGGTAAAAATGGCCATGCCGTAGGGGGTCACTGAAAAAGACCACAAAGCACTAACATTACAGTAAATAGTCAAATTTTTTCCCCTTACAAGAATCCTTGCAGAAAGGGTAAAGCAGTGCATGATGGGAATACAAATAAATATTGCATGAAAACAGCGGTTGGCGCTGAAAATCTAAATGCCCTCCTATAACAGATGTTGGTACATATGTTAGAACACAGACAGTCACGCTAATAATGACCTTGAGGAGTATGTCATCCAGGACAATCTCAAAATGAGCACCTCTGTACGATACTCATCAGTTTATGTGTTATCTAGCGAGCTCACAGTGCAGAACACACATTTCATGTCTATTTATCTTTAGGTTTTAGCTCAGGTTCAGAATCGTAACATGACTAATTTATTATTTTAAATATATAGCCTATTAGGTCTTTATGTTAGGAAAAAATCTCCTAGCGATCTCTAGTGATATATAAACCACGAGGAACTATTATCAACCTCAAGGTCAAATAGGATGAAGCTGTGAGGAGCCTCAGCTAAAAATGGAGCATGCAGACATCCAAATCGGCCTCTGTTAATACGTGCTGCGTTAACAATCCGTGTATCATTCGATCATTCGGTTTTTTATTTAATATTGAAAGCAGAAAAATTAGAAAACGGCTCCTTTTTCTTGTTTTCGTTTTTCTCCAAAACATTTGGTGGAAAAATGAATAAACAGCTTGAATATTTGATTTCTACATGTGGGCGGGAATTAAACGCCCCTTTCTGCTGATTGGTCAGCCGAAGATCAAACCATGCCATCATCAGTTCTTCTGCAGTATCATGCAGCAGAATAATAGTCCTCCGCTGCTGCAGTTGTATGGATTCTTAACGCATTTATTGCAACTACATTTAGTCTTTTTTCATCAAACAAACAGGCTAATGAATAGCTCGACACAACTCATACCGGTGCAGAGTCTAGACAGGGCTTTCTTCTGTGTAGATATAAATTATATTCTCTGCATCAGCTGGGCATGGCAGGGTATGATATGACAGCTGTCTTAGCCTACCCTGCTCACCCAGTAAGTCTGTTTAAGTAATTAATAAATTAGTTTCAAAATAAATATTTTAAAAACTAAGACAAAAAGGAAGGAATAATAAATTAGCTTGGGTATATATAGGCCTATAATGTTCACAAGAACTGTCATTCTGACTGACAACCGGAGAACAACAGATATTAAATAGCCTACTGTTAGAGTTATATAATGTAGTCTTGTGTTTTAATAAAATTTATTATAATTTATATCTCAAAAGGATATGCACTTGTGCGCGGCGTGAGCTGCTGCGCACTCGCACTGCAACGCAAGATTTTCATAAAATAATAACTCTTCATTTCGGTTTGTTTCTCACCAAACCTTCAGTATACCTTCAGAATGCTTGGAAAATACGCCGAAGCAGAGATTTTTACAATCTCGGACAGATTGCTCCGCTTCAAAAAACTAAAAAAAAAAAACTAAAGTCACCATTTTCTGCCATTAAATTGGCAAGTGGGAGCTGGACATTTTTGTGTTATTAAGTAATAAGCCTTTAGAACAACATTAAGGTGAGTAGTCACTCTAGTTCACACAGTTCCAATAAATTGCGATGGGTTAAATAAACTCAATAAGCAGACAGACGCGACTACAGTCAAGCGCAGACCAGTATTGAAGTGCACAGGAAATAAGCAGCAGTCATATTTAAAGCAGTTTAAATTAATTTTAGTACTGATTGATGTTCACTTGGATTATTTTTTTTTCCCATCGAGGGGAAATAACTTAATACTCTGTCATTTATAGTCGTATGGTAAAATGTATTTTTATTTGTTTAACGTTATGTTCAAAATAACTACAACATGTCATGCCTTTGAAAAATAAAGAGAAAAACAGAATGCGCTGCTTTAGCAAGTCTCTGTCTCCTTGAGCATCTTTCTGCCGCATGCCACAAACATGAACCACAGCGAATACTTGTCTTTTAAAAAGCTTAATTTAGATTATTTTACATTAAATGCATCATATAAGTCACTTTGGAATAAAACACAGTAGGCCTATGTATCATGATAAAAAACCTTTAACAGTCTGGAAATACTTTAGGCATAGCAAATTAGTTTGCGTACCCCCTATCACTTAAGAACTGCTGGTCTACCCAGAAAAAGACTGTAACTCGCCCCCTGTACGACGTTTGTGTCGAGCTATCAGTAGTCTGTTTTGATGAAAAATATGAATGTATTTGCAATAAAATGGGTTTAGTAATCCCACAACTGCAGAGTGGAGGACTCTTTTTCCTCTGCATGATACGCGAAGAGCTGATGACGGCACGGTTTGATCTTCGGCTGACCAATCAGCAGAAAGGGGCGTTTTTAATTCCCGCCCACATGTAGAAATCGATTTATTCAAGCTGTTTATTCATTTTTCCACCCAAGAACGAAAAACGAAAATTTAAGCTGAATTCTCGTTTTTCGTGTTTTGGAGAAAAACGAAAACACGAAAAAGGAGCCGTTTTCTCATTTTTCTGCTTTCAATATTAAATAAAAAAAACAAATGATCATTTATATGATCAGTTATAATGTTTAGCAACTAGTATGCAGTATACAGTGTATGCATTAAACAGTATAGTAGTATTGCATTCCAAACATAGCCAATGGAAACAGAGGACTGTTGAATAAAAATGGAATCCTAATGCAGTTACTGCATACTGCAAATAAACAGTATAGACTGCAAATCACGGTAGGTGTACTTTAATAGTAGCCTACAGGCTATCATTCCAAACACACATATGCTATGTTTAAAAAGGCATACTGACATAATTGTATTATATCTGAGGTATTAAGTAAATGAGAATCATTTTGTAAATAAGAAATTATTTTGCATTTATAAACCAGTATTGTCAAATCTAAAGCATACTGCTTCCATTATCTTTAACAAATAGTATGCAGAATAGCCTGCATTGTATGCAGTAAGTATAATTTCCTTCCAAACTAGTCATTAATAAGAAAGTATGAAACCAAATGCTAACATAGTTACTGCATACTTCACATAAAGTAGGCTATATACTGCAGTGTATACTACAGTGCATCTAGAAGTAGCATGTTATTTAGTCATTCCAGACACCCTATTGCAGGACACAGGTGGAAAATACAGTATACTTGAAGTGAAGCCATTTTAAAACAATCATAATAAAGTAGGCCTGATACTAATGCAAAATCCATCAATAAGTCTATGAACTGATGTGTTCTGTGAATTATATAGGCTATTGGTTGATGCTGGTAATGCCCCGTTTCGCTTTGAGCTCTTCTTATTATTTGTTATCATGCTAAAAGGGTTCTTAATGCCTCTCGACATCCCTGTCATGAAATGTTTGGACATTATGCTAAACGCTGTCACTGACCGCTCCACAATAGTGCACATGTTGGGGAAACAGGAACTTGCGTGTGACAGAGTGTGTCTGATGTCAGATTGGCTGCCATGTCCTGTTAGGCCTCGACTGTTATGAGTGGGCAGATAACAGTCCTGTCTAAACCATAACCTGTGTTTATGACAAGACTGAACACCTTGTGTGCACTTTTGTCACCACACAGGCATTGAAGTCTCAGATATGAGGCACTTTTCCTTTGTAAGTTTGCATAATCACTGGCAATGCAACTAAATATTGTGTGTCTTCTGGTGAAAAATCTTAAACCAGGTTTGCTGGCCTAGAAACTGGTCATAGCTAAGATGGTCTCCCAGTCTGACCAGCTAAAAGTGCACAAACCCCATCTAAAACTGTCGACAGATCAGTCAGGCCAGTCTGGGAGACTAGCAGATCAGCCTAGGCTGACTGAAGATGTTTTTCAGCTGAGTTGACATCTTTTATAAATGATGTTTCAGTTTCGCGGGGATGTCTTATGAATAATAATGTTAAATAATAATCTTATAAATAATTAATGTTACACATTAGGTATATGGGTACTTATTATTTAGATTTCCTTCTTCGAAGCACAACATCAGTCATTCTGTATCCGCATCTGCTTTCTCCAAACATAACCGTTAGCATAAATGCATTCGAGGATGAACGAGAATCCTGACAGAGAATATGCTCGCCATAGCTTGAACTTCTTGCCCCATGCATGCAAACTCTGAATAACACTTATTTTTGTTTTGTGGCGGTTTTATTTAGTATTACAATTGTTTTATTTTTATATTTTCAGTTTTCAATATAGTAATTTTATGATATGATTTTGTCATTATTATTATTATTATATAATAATTATGTATAGATTATTTTTTATTTTCAGTTTTATGTTTTTAATTGCTTTATTTATTATGATCGAGTGTAATGTGGGACACTGACTAATGTGGGACACCTAAGTTTCAGTGCGTTTATCTCTTCTTTTACAACATTAAAGTGAACATGATTGGTGTTGAATTCAAGCAGTGGTGTCAAGTTGTGAAATCACTACTCAATTGTTCTGGAAAGTATTGTCATAAATGTGGCTATGAAATTCATCAAACAGGAAGTACCTCTTGTGAAGTTCACTCAAAGGTCAGTGACAGGATTTAGACAAAACTAATGTTAAGGATATAAATGTGTGATGTAATTGTACATCAAATTTTGCAATATTATTATTAAAATGTGTTAAGAATATTTTCTATTTGAAGCCATCTGTGTCCTCCCACTTTAGAAAAGGATGTTTCAAAAGTGGGACAGCATGTTTTGACTGGGACAGCCAAATATACTATGTTATTCAATTGATAAAATGTGCATTAAGAAAGTTAAATGACATACATGTATATTTGTTACATTTTTGGGCTTATAATGCAGCGATATTATTTGTTTTAAGGTCCAGATTCAAAAATTAGAGACTAGAGGACAATGGGTTCCTGGACCACGATGAGTCCATGGCGGCAAGGACTACTCATTTTTGTTATGAAGTGTTTTTATCATTACAGTTTGCTTTTGAAAATACATATCCCATATTCTTAGTATAGAAGTTTTTTTTTTTTTCTTTCAGTTTAACAGTTCTAAAGACATTCCATGTTCCGAAAGTGTAAATCTTTTTGAAATCATTTATGAAATTATTTTGCTATCATTAATACTTAATAACGTGGTCATTATTATTTTTTAATAAATATACACGTATTATATAGTTGTATTACATTAGAAAATCCACAAATTTCTTCAGATTTTATAAGGGAATATTATAATTTTATAATTATAAGAGATTTTGATTTATTGTTTTGGCTTCATATGGAAATATGAGACGCAAGTCAAAATTGCAAAACGTGGTAGGTTGTCAGGTAATCTGTGAATACAGAAAATTTGCATAATGTGAAAAGTTTTACATTTTATAGCTTTAATTTATTTGATAATTTGTATGTATTTTTCTATACATTTTAGCTATTTAGAATGGAAGCGTAGATTTAACATGCTGAACATATCCATAATTTGTACAAACGTTCTCAGTTTAAAGCCTGTTTAACAAGAATTCTAAGAATCAATTATGTTTCAAAATGATGGTAATTGCTTTTCATTTCATGCAGCCTTTTTTTTTTATAAAGCACCCCAGAACAATTATTTAATTTTCTGATAACTCAAAGCATCCTATATTGTTTTTGTGGGAAAGAATATTTACACATGTGAAAGAGAATATAAAAACCCTACAAATACATAAACATTCAGCCATGCATAATGATGAGCTTTAATTATGTTTCCATGTATTCCACCTCTAAGGCTTTATGTACAGCAAGTGCTTCTGTCTCATCTGTAAAAGTGCTGCAATGAGAAATATATGACACTTTTTACACATTTAAAAATCATGTGGAAACACAGTTCAACCAATAGCTATTAAAAAGAAGCTGCTTAACACTGCCAATAGCATAGACATTCATTGCACCGATTAACAACATTAAAATGAAGTGACATTCTGATACAATTTTTTGCAGGCAAAAACTAGATCATCATGCAAACCCTGTGACCGTCCATCATGTTAAAGGGTTAATGGACAAACTTAAACAAAAGAGCAACATGCATTTGTGATGTGACAGCTGTAAAAGTGAAAGAAATGCAGAAGAGACCAAAGAAAGCCTGAAATACTCACACTGAGGGCAAAACTTAGTTGACAAAGCGAGTTATACATTAATTATGCTAATTAGTGTCTTAATACAACAGAGGCACCACTTGTGCAAAAGAAAACAAGACTGTTCTACTAAATGTTCTAAACGTCACTTATTGCTTTGGTGCTAGAACAGAAAAATGGAACATTCCATCTTTTTTTTTGTTTACATCAACACTAATGCATTTGTAAAACAATCATGTGCTCTGCATGATAACATTCACAAAACACACATTATCCTACCATATGTGGAAAGTGAATATTTGATTTTAAGCTCTGCTTCTTGGCAACATGTAGTCTACAGTATGTACTGTACGTATGTGACAGAAGAATGAGATTCAGAATATGAGAGTGACAATAATGGTTATGAAATTCTGAATGAATAATCATCTGTAAATACAGCAAGCTGAAATCATTTCCATTTTAAGGATTGTTCTGGGTTCAATGCGAGTTAGACGTAACATTATCTGTGGGATAATGTTGAATACCACAAAAATGTATGTCGACTCTTCCCTTTTTTTTAATAATAATAATAAAATCTGGCTTACAGTGAGCCACCCACAGTGGATATGAATGGGGCCCATTTTAAAGTGTTTAAAAGCAGAAATTTGACACTTATAATACCATAAAAGCACTAACATGAATTCTTCTGATAAAATGTATGTATTATTTGAGATGTCAATCTGTTTAAATCATCGTATTTACAATTGTTTTAAGGGTTGTCATGCCAATAATGTTATAAAATTGTAAATAACTTTACACAGAAAAGGTTAGTATTTCACACTGCAATTATACACGTGTATCTTCTTATGGCTACAGTATTGGAACAGTATTTTAATATTTACAAATTGGCCCCATTTACCTACATTGTAAATGTCACTGTAAGCCAGATTTTGTTTTTTTTAAAGAATATTTTTGTCGCAATCAACATTATACCAAAGGTACTGTTGATTGAGCTTAACTTGTACTGAATCTTGAATATTCCTTTAAAAGATTTACAATAATTAAACAAAGGTTATCTTTAATATAGCAGCTCTGAAACTGTATGATAGCGTATACAAACAATGGCCACCTGTTTCTAAGTGTGCCTGGTATCAGCGCAGCCTACTGTGGTGGATGTGGGTAAAAACTCTCGCGCACCTGAAGCTCAGTGTCTTACCCAATACGTACCAACAGCTCTACCTACTGGTGGATAGGGAACTTTGTCCTATCGGGAGAGATCTTTCTCCCATCCACATTCAGATAGCTGTAAATATCACAATCAGTGTGAAAGCTGTAAGGTGGTGATCTGTTGCCATGCACACGTACAATCAACATGGTCTTCAGCAGTGCTGGTGATCTTCAGTAACGTTGGGTCGGATGGGCTGAAGGAGACATTGGTGTGAGAATGTGAGAAAGAGACCGGCTAAGCAGTTGGCAGTAATGTGACATGGGCTTTAAGGATGAGGAGGTGAAAGGTCATGAGAGTTGAGACGAATGAGAAGCTACAGGTTGACCAGGTGAAGGTCAGAGGCAGTGAAGTGAGGACACAGTGCCATGTCAGGGTTCTTCAGCTGCTTCAGGACGTGCTTGTGGAACTTGGTGCGCACGCAATTGAACTCCATGATGTCACGTGGATCTTCCTCGATCCAGAATCTGTGGAACTCCTGCATCAGATAACCTAAGAAAAATAAATTATAATTAAAACACAGAAAACAAAAAATAAATAAACAACAATACACCTTAAATAACTGTAATATTATATTACAGTTTATATATGAGATTATAGTAATCTATCTAAATTATACAAAGCTGATCATTTTTTTTAACAAATGTATGTAAAATATTGTAACGTATATATATAGATACAGATAGTTAGACTGATAGAAATATCATATATTGTATTTGTCATGTAGTTTTATTTTAATATTTTTTACAGTAAATTGGTATAATTTAAAAACCAGAAATTTTGAATAATATCAATATATAATTTTTCCACAATATATAATAGATAACTATTATTTATTATTATTATTATTATTATACTCTTTTTATTGAAGCTTTATTAATAATTTTACTTATATAATTTACATGAATACATAATTATAATGTTGCAATATTATTTAATAAATCGCCTACAAGAGTTGTTTTCACAAGGACAACAATGGCAACATTCTAACACTCACAGAAGGTCTGTTGAAAGTGCACTAGACTTGGCATCTCTGGTGCCACATTGTACAGATGAGTCTTCAGAGCCCCGCTCACCAGCAGGGAATATGCCAGGTCTGTGATGTTTATGCCAACTATGGCAAAGGAGTATCTGCGCCACAAAAGATTTGGGTCAGCACAAAACACAATGTAAAAGAAATCCTTGTTTAGTGTAAATAAGCATCATAAAAAGTTAAGACACTGCCAGTGTTTGTCTGTGTGATTCCATCTGTTCTGTGCTTTAATTGTGTCTGTGTGTGCACATGTCTGCAGCGCAGTGATTGAACAGGCTTCATGCTACCAGTGGCGGCTCGTGGGTTTTAAAATAGAGGAGGCACACTAATTGTATTAGTCTGGGATCCCTGCCGATTATTATTATTATTTGCTTAACCACTTTAAAATGGCTTTTTGGTTGCTTTTAGTCAGAAAACGTAAATAAAAGGAAATGCATACAGCAAGATAATATAACTTCACTTACCTGGCCTATCACTTGAAGCAAACATCCATCCCTTCTTAAAATTCTGTGTTAAAAGAGAGCTGCCTGTTGTGCCATTTAATTAAGTCGACTGCTGTAGCCTATATCCAGCTTAGGCTGTTTTCCCTAAATTTGTATATATACTGTTTGAATGACAGCTTAGTAAATTTGTTGGCAATCAAATACTCAATATCGCTACTCATCATAAGTGCTTGGTACATTATCAGCGCAGCGGCAGACGTTCAAACTAATATCACGTAATTTACGTCTCTGTGATGATTGGTTGATATCAGAAGGGAGGCTAGCCTCCCCTGCGAGGTTTTTTTTCTCATCACTTCTCAGCGCTGAAAGTGAACACTTGATGCTGATTGGCTATTTTTTTTTTTACCAACGGAGGCACGAGAGCTCAGCTCCCCCCCGGGCTCCACCTTCTCTATTATTAGCGGTTGTAATTACATCAGCAGGTTTGGCACATTCGCGATAGAAAAGCGGCGTTTTCCAACTTCAGTAACATGTTATTACATCTGTGAAATTACAAACAAAAAATACACATTCTGAGACATGAACTGAAATTAATTGCGAATTTTATTAACATTAAATCGTCCTCCTCCCATTTTCACCTCAAAATTATGGGGAAGCTGTGCCTCCCCTGCCTCCCCCGACGAGCCGCCACTGCGTGCTACACATCAGAGCTAATGCATCCTGAAAGCTCATGACAAGTAGAAGAGCCTGATTCAAATCCTCACACAAAGCATCAGGGTTCAGGCGCTCGGCTACTAATAACTACTGCACACACAGCACAATTATTTTTAACATTCACAGATTTAAGAACTGCTTCTTTGGTTGCTTACTGGCACAAATGAAAAGAGTTTATGCAAGAGCTTGCAATATTCTGGACTCACCCAATCGCTTTGTCAAATTTCTTCTTGTCCCAATCAGCTTTGCTCATCTTGCTGTGTGAAAACCCCAAAATGTTAGAGTGTATCCACCCAGTCCTGTGCTAATAGTGCTTAAACGGTGACTATAATGCAGTCAACTATAAACGACGACAATTACACACGTAAGATTGACTGGAGAAAAGAGAAAGCATTCACGGTTACTAACCAACGTTATAATGGAGCATAATGCCTTGTGTTTAGAGTGAGGTGAGGTTGGACGTTTCGAGATTAAAAAATAACAACAACAACAACATAATACAGCCATTAGATTGAAGCAAAATGATCAAATGAATTTCTTACTGAGAGAGAAAAGATGGAGTACCTGGCTTCCTCTTTGGAAACGTTCCTGCGCATGACAGTGATGAGAATAAAAAAAGCAGGAGCAGGAACAGAAAAAAAGGAATGTGTGGGTGCATGATGTGCATGATGGTAACAGAGCATGCTGAAGGTGTGATCGACTGCACGGCTTGAAAAAAAATCACCTGTTAAAATAAACATGGTATGCACACACAGCATAAAGCATTGCACTGATAAGAGCTTTCTGGGGAACTACACCCTAACCGACATCCTGTGGCAAGATCCTGGTGCTGTGTGTTGCTTTTGGTGCGTGTTTGCTAAAGTGTGTTTAAAGCTTAAATGTGCCTTAAAGCCCATCAGTGATATCATGGGTACTTTTTTATATATATAAATAACTGAGTATATACAGTAGGAACCACTCAAAAGGATTATCTGAAGGATCTGACCTGTGTTTGGGCTGCAGAGAGTCATGAAGAACTTGGAGAGCGGTGGCTCTGTCATGCTCTGCAAAATACCTGCAAATAAAAGAGGGAAGATTAGCCATTGAATTGTTCTGTTCAAAAACCTAGTGAGCTGCCTATGTAGACTGCATTTTTAGGCCACATACAGTAAGTGCGCTCCTCCTGACATCGTGTTTCAAAAGCTAGGCCTCTTAATTATGCTACCTGAGCAAATGCTAAGGCACTGCAACAAGCTCAAAGAAAAATCTAAGGCGGCAAACAAAATGATTTAAAAAAATACATATATTTCACTCATTAGTAAAAAGTAGTGATAAAAACTAGTTTAATTTAATAAAAAAAATTATTTTACCTAATGTATGTTATGTAGGTTTTTTAAGTATGGTGTATCTATTGATAACTCATAAAACTAGTTTAGTATAATTTAAAAACGTATTTTTTCCTATGTATGTTATGTATTTAATGCTTAATAGAGTATGGTGTTGCTAGCTTAGCAACATGCTAACATCAAAATCTTTTGCTAACTGATAAAAACTAGGTAAGTCATAACCTTTCTTACCCAAAGTTATGTATTTATTGCTTAATCGAGTATGGTGTTGTTAGCTTAGCAATATGCTAATGTCAAAACCTATCGCTAACTGATAAAAACCAGTTCAGTCTAATTTAAGAATTATTTTATATAATGTTAGTTATGTATTTAATATTAGCCTATTAAGATATTATGTTGTTAGCTTAGCAACATGCTAATATCAAAATCTATTGCTATTATAATAGCACAAGCCTACAGTACGTAGTAGAGCATTTCAGATTGGTCTTTTATGAGTTTCCATGATGGTTATTATGTTTCCAGAAGGCCTGTGTAGTTACTAGACAGCAAAGACACGCTGTGTTTTGGAACAGAGTTAAGATCTGGTATGATGTAGAGAACAAAATTTCACTCTAGTACATACATTTAAATGACTATAACGATCTAATGTTTTTGTCCTTTCACTTCAGCAGATTCTCTACTCACAGTAGGTTGTGCAAACCCAGGAGACCCATGCCCCTGAAATCAGTCTTGGGGTCGTTTCCTTGGAAACCAATCTCACACCATTGCTTTGAGATGCGTCCAGAGAGAGGAGAATCAGGACGGAGTTCCTTCCACAGCTGGTGAGTGAAAAGATATTTGAGAAAGGCATCACTATTAGAGACAACATTGTGCTACATTGTGAATGGTAGCCACCTATATATATTTATTAGAAACAGTAATTAAAAGGCTGGCAACCGCTAATAGTGAATTGCTGTTGATACCTTCATGAGCATCTCCTCATGTGCTGGGTTTTCACAGGCATACGGCTCTCTACGCAGCTTCTCCACCTCCACTACTAGGTTTCGGTAACCCACGATCTGGAGCAGGCAAGCCTGGAGAGAGATGCCAAGCCTGGAAGAAGAAAAGAAACAGCATATGTGCTCAAAAAGTAAAAGTTATCTGTAAATGCATACACTGTATCAGGGAATGATGGGATCCTTACTGTGGGTTAGTGTCAGGGTTGATCTTTTTCAGGGACATTATATCATCGATAGTCTTTTCCACAGAATCTGGGTGAACGTTGATGGCAGACTGCAAAAGCTATGGAAGTACAGTCATTTAAAAAAAGAGTATTCCATTATTAGCTAATATACAAAATAACAGCATAATACAGTATGTAAAATATTTAGCCTTCTTGTAGTTTGAGATGGGCCTTAAATCAGCTTATAATTAGTGTTGTTATTGTTAAATAAAACTAATAGTATTAAATAATCATTTTAATTTAAATAAAGCTGGAATAAAATAAACGTTAGATGAAAAGTAAAAAAAACTAAATTAAAAACGATGCCTTGGCAAGCAACTGAAATAAGCTTAAGTACTAAAATGAGTAAAACTGAAATAAAAAATTAAATAAAGCTAAAGCTAAGCTAAATAAAAAAATATGTAAAATATGCAAAAATGACATCAAATTAAAACTGAAAATATTATACAAATAAAAGCTATTATAAGCAAAATATGAATAAATAATACAATAGTATTTAAATAATACTACTAAATTTACATAAAATTACAAAATACATACCATTTAATATTATTATTAAATATATCAATAAAACTCCAATAATACAATAAATGTGTAAAAGAAAATGCATTTAAATTTAAAAAATGTATTTTACTTCATAAACCTCAAGACTTACCTCATGCTTAGAGCATTTGAGTGAGGATTCTGTGAAATTAAAAGGAACATAAAATAATATCAAATTTTTCCCACATACAGCCAGGTTACAGATGTAGTGTTTTTTGCTGTAGATGTACTTTGCTGTAAAATTACTGATAGTATTTACCGATCTTGAGCGTCCTTCGAGCACCGGGTTTGTTATTGTAACAGATGCGTTGAAGCTCACATCGTCCAGTCAACTTCCTGATGACAAACTTCAGGCCCCTCCACAAACACTTACAGTACAGGAACACCAGTAACTGGGTCAGTACCCTAGAAGATTCAGAGAAATAAAGAGGCCTGAATAAAACGACACAAGTCCAATACTGATGATAGGCCTAATACACCTGTGTATTCTGTCCCAGAATAAAGCGTACTCACTGAGGTATTTTGAAAGCTCATTATATTTGAGTACTCTAAACCTGAACTGAATAACTATCAGATGTGTTTCCCATGAACACTGTTCGAGCTGTTCAAAGAGAAATGCACATTATTTTCCTCTTATAATGCTCTGATGCCTACAAAAGCTAGGCCTAATCCCCATTGTAAAAATTCGAGACAGAGACATGTGGGCCACGATGATGAAATGGGTCACAGTTCAACAAAAATCTGCGTGATGAAAGCGAAATATAATTTTGAAAGTATTATTCTTTAAACAGGTTTCATGTCCTGCATGTATCAAGCAGTATGTGTACACCAAAGGACTTACTGACATCTACTATGCATCTGTTTTGAACCAATGCATGGATGAATCCATCCATCTATATTATATACTAATCTAACTGCAGGCTAATTCACTACAGGAAACGCATTGGACTAGGAATAAACCTGTTTGAATCCGGTTGCTGATTACATTGAGAGTTACTGCTCACATGATAGACTCGCCTCCCCATCAGTATGAAATGGATTTGCGGTCAAACCTGTGTTTTGTAAAACAGGTTATTGTCTATCAAAGTTGTTGAACAGAAGTGACGTGTCCTGAAGGTAATTTCCTTTTCCAGGACTTTAATAAAAGCCAGTTCTGATATTGCATTATAGGGGTCTCTACCTCTAAATATCTAGGTGAAATACAAATCTATACTGGTACATTTGGAGCAACCTCTTATTAGGTTTAGTGCCTTTCAACATCATTTATTGTAAACAATATAATTAAGAGGAGTGGCTGATAGGAAAGCACCTAAAACTGAAAGGCAGGGGACGACTCACCAAGGAATTGTTTATTTAAAAGGTATTAAGCAGATTTTTTACTTTCATTTTCATAACATATTTTTAAAATATATAATAAAAAATATTAAGTAAACCTAATAGTATTTTTATTATATTTTTAATTAGTCTTGTTAACAATAATCAAAATACTCTAATAAAAAATTATAAAATGTGCTAAAAAATGTGAAGCAGCTAGTTCCATAATAGCGATAATAGATATATAGATATATATATAATATATAATTATTATATATCATATAATCCTATAATATCTATATCTACAGTATCCTAATATATATAATATATATATATAGATAATATTAGTACACCCACACACCCCACACACACCCCCAACCTGGTTATTATTGTGGCAATGATGCCAGGCAACTTAAACCATAGTCTTCTGATGATATTGATATTAATAAGAACCATTATTAATAATTGATCATCAATAATAATAATAATAATAATAATACCTGCTAAGATAATAATATTATTTGGTTTCTTTTTTTGTTTCAACATCCATGACTTAAGTGGGCCATACTACAAAGCATGCATTAAAAAAAAATCCGCATAACGGTAAATTGAATGTGCATCTTTAAAAATGGACAATGACAACGATGATATTTCAGCTTCTAAGCAATAAGAAGCGATGTATCACTATTAAGCACTAAGGACGTACTTACCTTAGAAAATGCTTCATCGCGATTGTCTGCTTTGCTACAACAGTATAACTCACATTCGCGAATAGTCTGACCACCTGCACAAAACATAATTCAAAATGAAAACTACAGTGTATCTATGTAATCGTTGTATTGCATTCAACCGTCGTGAATACAAATAGCGATAATGTCTCGAGGTCGTCAGTAGTGTGGCGTTAGGCGGATTAAGACGTTGCCGTGGGCAACTGCTTCAACAACCAACCCATGGTCTACACAATCCACGTTCACATATTTAATGTCTGCTGCGTTATTTCATGACAAATGAGCCGTTTATATACATATATAATACATTCAGATAGCATGGGTTGTATAATACTGACAATAGGAGTCATTTACCGTCGAGACTATTTCATCTTGCAATAGGTGTTCTTCTGCGCTCTTCTCTATTCTACACCACACATGGTCGTGTGAAAACAGCGTATCAAATAATACATCAGTGTATCTGATAAAAGATAAATAAATGACAAGAACATACGTTTCAAGATGTCGCTGGGAATGGGAATAAGCCTGTCCTCCTCTCTCTGTAAAGCAGGTACCCGTTATTCCTCCATGATGAGCATGTGAATTAGGGGAGGGCGGTCGCTTCTGAGCATCGCAATGCAGCGCTGCTGTGCCGCACGGCGAAGAAAGACCCCAGAAGACCTCTCACTCCTTCACATACAGACAAAACTCACATACTATATATATACATACATATATATTCTATAGAATTGTTTTTTCAGAATTTGGAATTTACAGGTATGTATTGGCTTTTCTAGAATCAGGGTTTGAAGAGGTCCATAAAGATATTCTGTGGTCCTCATTAAAGGGGCCTCAACAAACTTTCAAGGGGTTTCCAGGATGACTTGCTATTATTAAATAATATAAATGTATCAAAACAATCTAACTCTAAATTGAAATGCTAAAACTCTCCAACGAAAAAATGTTTCGAAATTTATTATAATATTCATTTCTTGAAACGTCTGGAAAAACAAAATGAATATATCAATAAATAAACAGTCAGTTTTGTCATTAAGCAAAAGTACCAACAATGTAGCCTTCAAAAAGAGGAGCCTTCAAATATTGTGTCAGAAAACAGAGTCTTTGTTACATAAAAAAAAATTGAGAACCACTGCTCCAGTGGGACCACAGATAAAACCTATACACTTAATTATATAATTTACATTCTTGGAATTTTATAACTATTAGACATAACCAAAAATGTCTAACTTTATCATTTTTGGAAAACTCTTCTGGTGGCAGTCACTGGGTTGGCTGAGAGTCTGGGTGAAGCGTTTGCGAGTCTTTAACGGTTGAAATCTGTTCTGTAAGCCATAAATGCTATAATGTAAAACCAGGTTAGCATATTTGACAGACACCACTACTATAGATTAACTATGAATTATAAAACCACTTTAATGATCGCAAATAATAATTTTCAAATGTAGATACATTAAACAAAATAAACAAAAGCGGATGCAATACTAACAATAAATGTAACAAGTTGAATATGAAAAGCTGAATCATTTCATCTAAAGTTATTTTTGATCTACAGTTTTGTAATCATTTCATAACTCAAATAAAAATAACACACAAGTGTTAGTTAAAGAATGTTACAAAGATAAAGAATGTTAATACAAGTAATCATACCGGAAGCAGCATCTCATATGGAATTGAGATGTTAGCACCTCTTAAGGTAATACTGTCCAGATCATTGTAGTGCATGACGACATTTTGCTTTTCTTTTTAATGTATCTGAACTTCAGTCTCAGCAGATTTAAATAACATTTATATGCAAATTGGTTTAAATATAAAAACAGACTCAAGGTACTCTGATGTGGATTTAAAATCCATAAACAACAGATTAAACACTGCCTTCTGGCAAAAATATAGACCCTTTAAAAGTAAATCTGTAAAACTCAATACTGTACTCTACACTGTAGAGATTTATATCGGAGAACAGAATCCGTTGCAATGTGCTCCGTGACTGGATCCTATCCTGTCCTCATTCTCTTGTCCTTCCTTTTGCAGCCAGTCTACTACAATGTCTTGCTGGACATCTGCAGATGAAGCCAGATGATACGCCCTGTCATTAGTGGCATACGACTGATCTGCGGTGTAGGTCGGTACGATGTTGAACATGATGAATCCAAGTGTGATCACCACAAAAGACACAATATACAGGCCTGAGAACTGTGAAAAAGGGAGGAAAGTTTCATAAACTTGTAAGAAACTGAAAAATCAATGTGAACAAGACAACTCTCAGTAGGTCAAATTAATTCATTAAAAGATTTATTATATAAAGCAAGTGTCCAAATATCAAGAATCACTGCTACCACTCAAAATGTCAACACCCCTGGCCAATTATCATTTAGCAAGAGGACTGTTTTGAAGATATTGGAAAATTTTGTCCTGGCATTTTTATTGATTTGCTGAAAATGTAATATTTCCACTCACATTGTAGCGAAAAAGGAACATGCCACAAAAGAGACTGAAGAGGTCGGCAGTCAGCAGTGAGAGGTTCACAGCTGTGGCGCTGGTCATATTTACCACTACAGGCATGAAACTGTACAGCCCATACATGCACAGAGTATATGCAACAAAGAGCAGGCCTACAGAATAAACATACAGGTATTTAGAGTATTTATCAAATAAACAAGAGAACTGGAGTTACTCAAATTTCCATAAAACTTACCACATATATTTATTGGCATTTCAATGTAAATGATGGCTAGATAATTGTATTATAAGCAAATGTCAATGAAAAAGAAACATTTAACTAGAGTTACTCACATATTGTCCAGTTCCAGCTGATGACAGGTATAGCTTTGGATTCAAGTATAGCCCTTTAAAATATAAAAATATATACATTTTAAAATGTAATTCATTCCTGTGATGGTAAAGCTGAATTTTCAGCAGTCATTGCTCCAGTTAAGTGTCACACGATCCTTCAGAAATCATTCTAATATGCCCATTTGCTGCTCAAGTCACATGTCCTATTATTATCATTGTGCTGCTAAACATTTTTGTAGATACCATACTGTTTTTTTTTTTTTTCTCAGTTCAGATCATAAGAAAATAAATTTACTTGAAACATAAATCTTTTGTAACATTATAAATGTCTTTACGGTCACTGTTTATAAATTGAATGCATCCTTGCTGAATAAAAGTATTCATTTCTTGTGCAAAAAAATAAATAAATAAATCCTACACCCAGAAAAATTTTCACAATTTTGAATGATAGTGTACAAAGACTTGGTTTTAAAAATGACAGTCTATGGCCTGGTTTCACAGATGGGGCTTAGCTTAAACCAGGACTAGGCCATAGTTCAATTAGGATTTTAAAGTCATTTTTTATAAACATGCCTTAGAAAAAAACATTACTGGTGTGCATCTAGAGACAAAACAAGGGCACTGACATATTTCAAGATCAATCAGTGCAAGCTTCTTTCAGTTGAGACAGCTCAGATTTACATTTTAGTCGGGGACTAGGTTTAAGCCTTGTCTGTGAAACTGGGGGTATATCTCATGGTGGGGGCTTTTCACTTAGAAAATGAAATGGTGGACATAACTTACATCTGCACACCACTGATGAGAGTCCCAAAGAGCCCCATCATGCCCAAGAACTCCACCCTGCTCAAGTTTTTCACTGTGTATTCCTGACAGACGTTAGATACTGCGTACAGAGCAGCACTGACCAGCACGAGTCCATCCCCCAACAACACATGACGACCTGCAGTGACAGACACACAAAAAGCCCAAAACCACAAAGATCAACTATTTTTGTGCAAGATGACATTTCAAGCAACAAAAACCACAGTCTATGATAAATTCTTCATGTAGCTTCTTTAGTTGTCCTCTTTTTATAATAATTCTTTACATTTATATAGTGCTTTTCTGGGTACTCAAAGCGCTTTACATAGAAGGGGGGAATCTCCTCAACCACCACCAGCGTGCAGCATCCACCTGGATGATGCGACGGCAGCCATATTGCGCCAGAATGCCCACCACACACCAGCTTATTGGTGGAGAGGAGACAGAGTGATGAAGCCAATCAGCAGATATGGGGATGGTTAGGTGGCCATGATGGTCAGAGGCCAATGGGCAAATTTGGCCAGGATGCCGGGGTTACACCCCTACTCTTTTTTGAAGAACATCCTGGGATTTTTAATGACCACAGAGAGTCAGGACCTCTGTTTAATGTCTCATCCGAAGGACGGTGCTTTTTATATTATAGTGTCCCCGTCACTATACTGGGGTTTTAGGACCCACACAGACCACAGGGTGAGCACCCCCTGCTGGCCTCACTAACCCCTCTTCCAACAGCAACCTAGTTTTCCAAGGAGGTCTCCCATCCAGGTACTGACAACAACACCTGCTTAGCTTCAGTGGCCAATCAGTCTTGGGCTGCAGGGAGATATGGCTGCTATATAAGATTTATATAATCTTATCTTTTGTAACCTGAATAAAATACCCTTGTCATTTGGCAAATGTTTAATGAGAAGCAAAACAAAAGAATATCTCCTAAAAGCCTCTCCGGTGTAATTAGGATTATGCCCCTTTTGCCCCCTATTATAAGTCTTCTTGATCCTTGGTCCTGTCCTGCCAGCAATCTGCCTCCTACCATCGCACTCCGACTCCAAGCAAACCACAGTCACAGCTATAAATCAATGGTCTTGAGCACAACAGCGAGTTTTCAAAAGAAGATCCACGGAGCAGCATCAGAACCGGGATCATCAAAGGCAGTCCATCACTACAACACAGAATTATTATATTAAAAGGCACAATTTGTAAGATTTTTTAATTAAAATATCCAAAAACCACTAGAACAGTGTTATATATTTTGCTGACTTGTGTACTTACACTATCCCAAATGTTTCGAAGAATGTTTAAATCCAGAGAAATAAGCAATTTTATCTAGTGACACGGACCGTTTCTATAGTGTCATTGTGTCGCCTGCAAATGACGTCATACACCCTCGATTTCCGGTTTCATGGAAACACCAAAGACGCTTTCATATATTGTGCGTTTTAATAGACCGGTGACGACCGCACAGAGTAGCATTATAACAGAGCTTTCAAATGTATCTAGTATGATAAAACAGCCCTGCTTTTTTGCCCCACATACGCACAACCGGACGGAGCGGAAGCGGTCGACCGTGGCATAATAAAAGCTCCGCTGCTTTCGAGCCGTGTGTCACTCTCGTTCAGCTGCCTCGTTTCACTTCGACGGCTTTCAGCCTCACCCTGCTTCATTCTACTACGTTAATAAATCATTAGCTCATCCATGAACATGATTTCTGCCCGAGTCCCGTTGGATTGCATCGGCTGTGGGGATGAAGACGACAGCTCCCATGATTCCACTCTCAGTCACGGCGTCATCAATCTACGCCTTTGTCTATTTGTTTATTTTGAAAACGCGCCCTCTAACTATTATTGTATTAATTTGTGTGTGTCTTTTTTTCAACTGAATGATATACTCTTACCTGTATACTTGTAAGGGTAGTGAACTGGTATGCCTTCACAACTGTGTAGTTGGCTTCCACATCCGTAAGAGCCATCAGAAAATACTTCCACCACTTTGTTTTTAGAATTTGAACAATATTATTTTCACCTAAATAAAAAATAAAAACTGATTAATTCAATAAAAATATAAGCCATATCTTTTGTACTAGCTTGCATTTCTGGAGGACAGCTACCTAACAAGGTTTTTATGAGTAGTACATTTTAATTTTGCATGTTGAGGAGAATCAATAAATAATTTAAAGGGGGCATAACATGCAAAGTTTCACCCAATCTCATGTTAATCTAGAGTACCTATAGAGTAGTACTGCATCCTTCATAGCTCCAAAAATCTTTAGTTTGATCATATTTATAAAAGAAAGATTTATGATTTACACGTTACGATTCTCTCCGGAAACAGCCGAGCTCCAGGAGGCGTGCCGTGGGCGGAGCTAAAGAGTGACGAGCAGGGAGCACTTGAGCTCCGACTGCCAACAAAACACAGACATTTGATGCAATTTCACTGACCGTCTGCAAATTTCCTGAATCGGACCGGGATCTTTTATAGCTGGACTGCTCCATCTTTCAGTATCAAACAATGTGGAAATCCAGCGTCAAACTGGTACTTGTTTATAAAATGTTCGTCAACAAGCACGCTTGTGAAACTCCGTTGCTGCCCCGGAAAAACAAACTGTATCCACTGTTTACATATTGCTGGGTTCTTTAGGAAGCTGAACAATTTTATCTTTCCTTTACAACCAAAAACACTTCTTTTGAGACATTCTTCCCAAGCGAGTCCCGTGCAGCGCTGCTGAATGCAGCGTGTTGATGAGCACGCTCTTGCTCTGGTCTATGTGTGCGCTCTTCCGGGAGAAATGCACATAAGGAGTTCCACCCTCGTTTACGTCATGAAGAGCCAAGATCGAAAAAAACTCAAACTTGTACAAACCCGGAAGTACGATTTTTAGCACAGAAATACTCCGTCATATGTCCAAATTGTTTTTTTTTTTATTTTGTCCATGCTTAGCATGAGAATCCAACTTTAACGTGTTTTTTTTTTTAACAAAAAAAAAAAAAACACACTCTGAATGCATGAAACAGCATTGTACCCCCCCTTTAAAGAATTTAATCCACAAGATAAGCCATGCAGGCATCCTGAAATAAGCAAGTTCATTTAAAATCTGGAGCAATGATAAGCATGGTCATGGAAATGATATTCTGCCCTTCTAATCATCTGATAAAAGCAGTGAGTGATTCCACGCAGGGAAGGTGTGCTGCAACGTACCTCTCCTGAAGGCTAAGACTAAAGTATAGGTGAGCAGCAGCAAGGTGTAATTGAGGAAGCTTTGCAGCATTGGCGTCTCCACCCCGGCATCTGCCAAATACTGACATGTAACTGCCGTCCCACATATCAGCATTGACAGGGCTTGACCCATTGCAATAGTTTTGCCGAACTGCCTGTAGGAACAATTCTTAAGTTACCATCAATATGACAGCTGTAACATCAAAACATGAAACATTTTAAAACCGAGAGATCTTTAACATACAGTACCATGTAAACATATCTTTAAACTTGAGATTCTGTGGACCACAAAGAAATCTCCCCCAGCGGCTGAGAGCTCCCAATCTTCCATGTTCAAAGGAGTTCTCTCCCACTTCACGATCCATATTTCACACATAGAGACCTAGAAAATCCAGAGCAAATGAAAAGAACTTTAGTGAAAGTCACAGGCTTTGATGTTGGATAAAATCTAGTGATTAATGGTGGAAATAATCTTAATCTCTTTAGGAATTTATGCACAATAATGTTGACCTCAGGTGGGCCTTTTTAATTAAAAAATGCCATTCCTTGCTTAATGTCACTTAAAGGTCATAAAATAAAAAGGAACTGGAATGCCCATTCCTTTTCTAAAACCTATACTGACTTGATAAAGACATATAAAAGCCTCTACACAAAAAAAATGACTTAAAATACTAAAGATCACCATGAAGCAATTACAAATCACTTTAAAATAATTTTAAATAAAGACTATTTTTAAAAAATCAACATAAGCCTGATATAAACTGCTGAAGCCTTTAAAAAAAAAAAAGGTTCAAGTCTGAGTGAATAACTTGTATGTGTATGAATAAAATTAGCGTTGTTTACATATTCAAACTAGAGCTTCGGCCACAAATGCGGAACATCTGAGAAGCTGTTGGTTGTAGAGCAGCATTTCTCAGAGCACGTGGCGACCGGTCAGGAACTTTAGACAATGTAGGACACAGCAAACGGTTTCTTGATCACAAAGATCAAAATAGGATGAACTCATTAATAGTAAAGCATTAATAATTTTGCGTTTTAGGCTAAAAGCTGTGTAGCTTCATTGCAAAAAGCAAATCTCATTAATGTAACCTTCTTAAGAGTTAGCCATGCTGTTAGCTAGGCTAAAAAACAAAACAAAACACAACGTCACGTGTTTAAAAGTTAAAGAATAAAACCAAGCGTCTGGTAAATACCTTGATCCGTCATGTCCGTAGTTTACGAATTATCCGCTAAAATTCGACCACAGTATTATCTTTCAATGAAAGCGAGGGATTCATAAATGCACTCGGACAATTTAAAGCCCCGCCCATTTCCCCAAACAACCAATGGGAGCTTCTTCTTCTTCTTTTCTTCTTTCCAGTTTAACGGCGGTTGGCATCCAACCAATGGCAGCTTACTCTTTATTAAATTGTGACCAATGGCAGAGACGCATGCTGTTTACGACTACACAGAAGTTGTGTGCACTGAACATGTATTTGGTCTCCTACATCGATTAGAAATTTACTTCATTGGTTATAAAGAATAATCGTTTTGAAATTCCCATATTTAACAGCTGTTAAACTTATTTCTAGCGATGATTAATGAGAACTGAGATTTCGAGACGAGTCTGTATCTGCAGCTTCAGTTGCAGCTGGTCGGCCTTCGGATTGTTATGGGAAAGATCCTATCGTGTCCTTGGACAGGGAACTGGCTCCAGATTATCACTATTCACACAGTAGTTATGATTCACTCCTTAATATAATCTGGGTGAGAAGTAACTCTCAAGGACAGGACATTTCGTATGACCCTGCTCGATTAAATGTGAATGTGTCTTATTTATTAAATATTTATCACACTGGCAGTACCTAATGGCGTGATGATAAAAGCAAACGTGTCATCCTACATCAAAAAAAAAAATTTGTATGCGCAGAATAACGTTAGAAAGCTATGTAGATGCATTCATTGACTGCTCCTTTCATTTAAAATGTGTCTTTTCATTCTTTCTTTTATTCCTTATTTCTTTCTATAAAATATAAATAATAAAATGAGAATGGAAAAATGAATAAACAGCAGTATCAGTGCTGCTGATGCAGTCTGTCGCAATGCTCCCTAGCAACCAAACCTCCTCAAACATCGCGAGACTGCACGGGGACTAAGTTGAAGAAACATGGCGACGTCTAATTTATTGAAGGTAGGAGGTCCCTGAATGTGAGAATATTTTGCATCGTTTGCGTCTCCCGTAATGTTATGACAGCGATCCCATGACCCAGTCACTGTCCGCTTCTAATTACATCGCTAAACATGAAGCGTTGACTCAAAACGACATTGCTCGAATTGCAGATTGTATATAGTGGGGTTTTGTACTATTATTATAATGTTTAGGGTTCAGAGCTGTATTTAAGGATGCCTTTTCTCACAAAACGTACTGCTATCTATCATAAGGCTGCATAAAAAAATGATGAGAAAATATAAATACATGCGTATTTTTAAGTTGCAACATTGCAGATTATTTAAATGCTACATTTATTCAGCCTGTGCATATTTATGTCAAACCTGAAGCTCACCTGATGCCTCTGGTTTCTAATCGCACAGCTATACTAATCTATCTACATATATTAAATAGAAATGTACCTTCTGTTACTGTTTTGTTTGAATACTTGACACAAAGTAAAATAATCAAAATTCTCCTGTCTTCTTTCTTTTTTATAAATGCATAAAGCCTATAATAATTTTAAAGAAAGGTTTATTGTCCTCGTTCTCCTTTCTCAGAATAAAGGCTCCCTGCAGTTTGAAGACAAATGGGATTTGATGCGGCCCATTGTTTTGAAGCTACTCCGTCAGGAGGCAGTTACTAAGCAGCAGTGGTTCGATTTGTTCTCGTAAGTTGTCTTCGATGTGAGAACACTGACGGCAGTGTTTGGGTCTGATGGTCAATAATATCAATCAGGACTAACAAGAAGTCTTAAACCATAGTTTACATGGCTTAAATGTTACACAACGAATACAGTCAGATTTAAGACTTTCTCTTAATACTATGTTTGATTTGCAGAGACGTTCATGCAGTGTGTTTATGGGACGACAAAGGCCCGGCAAAGATTCATCAGGCACTGAAAGAAGACATCCTAGATTTCATCAAGCAAGCACAGGCAGTACGTACTGTATATCATTTTTGCACATACAATAATATGAAGTAAATTCATTTTTTTCTGCCTTATTCCTGTAATCCCAAATGTTTCAATGCATATTGTTTCTATTCTTACTCTTTCTGATCTACTTCAGCGAGTACTCAGTCATCAGGATGACACTGCTTTGCTTAAAGCTTACATTGTGGAGTGGAGGAAGTTCTTCACACAGTGTGATATTCTACCTAAGCCCTTCTGCAAGTTGGAAATCACCCTGCTGGGCAACCAGGGGACCAATAAGAAGTCCAATGTTGAAGACAGTATTGTTAGAAAGGTGGATTCTCTTTCTGCATTTTGACCGTATACTTCACATCAATTTATACAGTGGGGCAAAAAAGTATTTAGTCAGCCACCAATTGTGCAAGTTCTCCCACTTAAAAAGATGAGAGAGGCCTGTAATTTTCATCATAGGTATACCTCAACTATGAGAGACAAAATGAGAAAAAAAAATCCAGAAAATCACATTGTAGGATTTTTAAAGAATTAATTGGTAAATTCCTCGGTAAAATAAGTATTTGGTCACCTACAAACAAGCAAGATTTCTGGCTCTCACAGACCTGTAACTTCTTCTTTAAGAGGCTCCTCTGTCCTCCACTGGTTACCTGTATTAATGGCATCTATTTGAACTCGTTATCAGTATAAAATACACCTGTCCACAACCTCAAACAGTCACACTCCAAACTCCACCATGGCCAAGACCAAAGAGCTGTCAAAGGAGACCAGAAACAAAATTGTAGACCTGCACCAGGCTGGGAAGACTGAATCTGCAATAGGTAAGCAGCTTGGTGTGAAGAAATCAACTGTGGGAGCAATTATTAGAATATGGAAGACATACAAGACCACTGATATTCTCCCTCGATCTGGGGCTCCACGCAATATCTCACCCCATGGGGTCAAAATGATCAAAAGAACTGTAAGCAAAAATCCCAGAACAACACGGGGGGGGAAAAGAAAAAGGAAAAAAATTGGGTGGACCTAGTGAATTACCTTCATAGAGCCTGAACCCAAAGTAACAAGGCTACCATCATCCCACGCGCCGCCATGGACTCAATCCTTAAATCCTCAGTGCCAGAGCGTGTCCCCCTGCTTAGCCAGTACATGCCAGGCCCGTCTTAATTTTGCTAGAGAGCACTTTTTTCGGGTGCATGCATCGTTCCCGCCTAGTTCAGGACTGCTGCCATCTGTATAGCGGCCTCTCATATTGGGTAAGGCAGCAGTATGAAACCAAAATAAACTTTGGTCAAACTCCACCTTGTCGTTTTGGAGGAGAAAGAATGCTAGTTCATCCAAAGAACACCATACCTTACTCCTGTAAAGCATGGGGGTTACGTCAGGAAACACCACGCTTTAGGGCTGTTTTTCTGCAAAAGGGATGGCATCAGTACACCTGATTCCGGAGTGTTGTAAACGAAAGAATGAATTGGCCGCTGTTCGTGAGTTTTGAGTTGCTGTCGAGCCTCCTTCCATCTGCAAGGGCATTGAAGATGAAACGTGGATGGGTCTTTCAGCATGACAATGATCCCAAACACACCGCCCGGGCAACAGAGGAGTGGCTTCGTAAGAAGCATTTCTAGGTCCTGGAGTGGCCTAGCCAGTCTTGAGATTTCAACCCCATAGAAAATCTTTGGAGGTATTTGAAAATCCGTGTTGCCCAGCGACAACCCCAAACATTACTGCTCTAGAGGAGATCTGCATGGAGGAATGGGCCAAAATACCAGCAACAGTGTGTGAAAACCTTGTGAAGACTTACAGAAAACGTTTGACCTCTGTCATTGCCAACAAAGTGTATATAACAAATTATTGAGATGAAATTTTGTTATTGACTAAATATTTATTTTCCACCATAATTTGCAAATAATTTTTTTAAAAATCCTACAATGTGATTTTCTGGGATTTTTTTTCTCATTTTGTCTCTCATAGCTGAGGTATACATATGATGAAAATTACAGGCCTCTCTCATCTTTAAGTGGGAGAACTTGCACAATTGGGGCGACTAAATACTTTTTTTCCCCACTGTATTATACTGCCTTATTATTTAATTGCAAATATTATTGTAACAACTGATGCATAACATTATCAATATACAAATTTATTATAATCATTTGTTGTTTTATTTTTTGCTTAAGCTTATGCTGGACACATGGAATGAGTCTATATTCTGTAATATAAAGAACCGGCTCCAGGACAGTGCCATGAAACTGGTCCATGCTGAGAGATTAGGAGAAGCGTTCGACTCGCAGCTTGTCATTGGAGTGCGGGAGTCATATGGTAAAGCTCTCATAAAATAACACTCGGTTCTGTCGAAAAAAAAAAACCTATGGACCCTCCTGATGGGCACTTGCTGCCTGTCTTCTGTCTTTCTGCTTTGTCGTAACAGTGAACTTGTGTTCCCACCGATGACAGCTCCCAGATCTATAGAGGAGAATTTTGGAGAAGGCATATCTAAATTCCACTGACTTCTACAGACCAAGCACCTTCCTATCTGTCAACAGAACTTCGTTTCAGAAAAAAAAAAAACTCTATTAAATATTGATGTGTTTTCAACTGCTGTTTGCCTAACTAGAAAATGTGGGTGACAATAGTTGCAAGCGAAACTACTGTAATTTTACGCTTTGAGTAACAATGTTATATACTAATTATTTAGAATTAAACTTATAATAACTATTTTTTTATTTAAGAGTGCACCTTTGTATTACAATGCAAGTGCAATTCTGTCTGTAAACCATAATTATTGTTATAATTTATTATTATTATTATATATCACATCAGTTAATCCCTTTGTTATAAAATTAGTATTGCTATCAAACGATTAATCGCCTCCTAAACAAATTGTTTTTTGTTTACTAATTATTGTGTGTACTGTGTATTTTATGTATGTTATATAACAATACACACACATGCAGTATATATAAATACAAATACGTGCATGTATATATTTAAGAAAAATTTGTTATGTTTATATATTAAATATATTAATATATGAACATCACTTTTTCTTAAATATATGGCATGAGTGTGCGTATTTATATATACATAATAAATATACACAGTACACACACATATATTATGTAAACAAAAACTTTTATTTTAGATGCGATTAATTGCGATTAATCGTTTGACAGCACTAAAAATTTGTAAAGTATTTTCTTAACTTACATACTGTTCAAGTTTTATACGCATAATGTTGTGGCAGGTTTTTCCTGTAGTATCAAAAATGGTATGGAATAGCAATATTATTTAAGGTATTATATTGAAGTTCAAAAATTAGTATTGTGACAAGACTTCAGATTTCTAACAAGCTTTTATGTGTATGAATGGTAAATCACAGCACATCTCTGAGGTGTCACAATATTTGAGAGTTATTCATCCCAGGTGGCACTTTTGATTGACAGGCAGATGGCAAGTTAAGAGAAGAGGAGAAGCGTGCACTTCGATATCTGGAAACCAGACGTGAATGTAACTCCGTCCAGGCAGTGAGTGTTCCCTGCTCCAAAACAAGACCCGTGGTGCCGCATTATTAAATAATGCTCAGCGTGTAGTTTGCATTTGTCTTTCTCACTTACTAACATTGGGTGCTCGGTTTGTGTCTTTTGCGTTCTTCCAGCTAATGGAGTGTTGTGTGAATGCGCTGGTGACGTCGTTCAAAGAAACAATCCTGGCTGAGTGTCCAGGAATGATCAAGCGGAATGAGACAGAGAGTGAGTACGGCAGGAGCTCTGGCACCAAAGGCTCAGCGAGTTCAGGTTGGCAATGGGATACGGTTCCCATCTATATCTTGCCAAAACCTCCCCACCCATCCCACCATCTGTGTGTTTGTGTGCCAATCATTGAGTCCACCAACCCATTTCAACTGTAAACAAATGCAACAGTATGCAACTATCGTATGTAAAGGGAAGGAAATGCCAAATGTTTGCATCAGCAATACCTAGTTTAACTCATTTGGCTTTTAAATAGGATCATGATAACAGCATTTTTTAATGTTTTGATGTTTTAATGTTACTAAAATGTGTTTGTTCTGCCACTGGTGTGTTTCCGCAGAGCTGCACCTCATGTTCTCGCTGATGGACAAAGTGCCCAGTGGTATTGAGCCAATGCTGAAGGACCTGGAGGATCATATCATGAGCGCAGGTCTGGCTGATATGGTGGCCTCAGCGGAAACCATTACCACAGTGAGTTGAGACAGTAGCTGCTTTTCGTTATCAGACAGATGCATCATGGATATATGTATCCAGTTTTTGATAGTGCGATCACTGAATGATCTAGATAATATATAATATGTTGCTGACATTTGTTTTATTTTTGCAGGACTCTGAAAAATATGTTGAGCAGCTCCTAACATTGTTTAACCGCTTTAGTAAATTAGTTAAGGAAGCATTCAAAGATGATCCACGTTTCCTAACAGCCAGGGATAAAGTAAGTATCAAAAGGATTTATCCTTCAAACCATTCACTGTAAAAGGATATATAAAAAATATATTTATAAAGTTTTTAGATTTATTGGTACAATTTATTGCAATCAATTATATAAACTATATACATAATGTTAATATACGTTACTGTTCAAAAGGCGGGGCAGTAAGTTTTTTTTTTTTTTTAAAGTTTTTTTTTTATTAAACCTGGATGCTTTAAATTGCAATCAATGCACTTATAATGTTACAAAAGATTTCCATTTTAAATAAATGCTGTTCTTTTGAACTTTCCATTAATCAAAGAATCCTTAAAATATATTAAATGTTTTCAACACTGACAGTAACAAATTACTCTTTAGCACCAAATCAGCATATCTCTGAATAATTTCTGAAGGATCATGTGACACTGAAAACTGGAGTAATGGCTGCTGAAATTTCAGCTTTGCCATCACAGGAATGAATTACATTATAAAACATATTAAAATAGATAAGTTATTTATTTTAATAATATTTCACAGTATTACAGTATACGCAATATACTGTAAATGCACCCTTGGTAAACACCTTAAAAAATGAAAAAAGAAAAAAAAATCTTGCTAACCCAAAACTTTTTAACAATAATGTACCGTTAAAGTGGAGAAGTGGTTTCCATTTTTCCATTCTTATTTTATAATTTTGTATTCGTGTTTACACAGGCATACAAAGCAGTAGTGAATGACACCACAATATTTAAACTAGAGCTCCCTCTAAAACAGAAAGGGTAAGACGTCTTAATATATACATATATATCTTCTGAAAACTAGTTTTTCTATCTGTCGTTCTAAGAATATATATTTTAAATACTGTTTGGTTTGCTTTGCTTTATTTTTCCTTTGTTTGCAGTGTGGGTCTGAAAACACAACCAGAGTCAAAATGTCCAGAGCTGCTGGCCAACTACTGTGATATGCTCCTTAGAAAGACCCCACTGAGCAAGAAACTCACCTCAGAGGAAATAGAGGCCAAGCTGAAGGAAGTGGTGAGTGAGTGGGTGGGTGGAGTGACCAATAAATATTTGTTTTTTTTGTGGCAGTATTTTCACAAATGTTACTCACACCTCTGTTTGCAATTGTCAAATCAGATACAATGTTTTAATTATTTATTTTTATGTACTGATTACAGCTCTTGGTTCTAAAGTATGTTCAGAACAAAGATGTCTTCATGAGGTACCACAAAGCGCACTTGACCCGCAGGCTAATTCTTGACATTTCTGCAGACAGTGAGATTGAAGAGAACATGGTGGAGTGGCTCAGGGTAAGAGGGCTTGAAAGCACGCTTATGATGGATGAAAGACTTTTTAGTGAATCTCTTTAAGTGATTTTTGTGTGTGTACAGGAGGTTGGCATGCCAGCAGATTACGTGAACAAGCTTGCCAGAATGTTCCAGGACATCAAAGTATCAGAAGATTTAAATCAATCCTTTAAAGAAATGCACAAACACAACAAACTTGCATTACCAGGTCAGATATGCCACTTATGAACTGATGCTTCTGAACTATTCTATTGTAACTTTGAACTACTTATTATTTATGTCTCGACACTACAGCTGACTCGGTCAATATAAAGATCTTGAATGCAGGAGCATGGTCTCGGAGTTCAGAGAAAGTGTTCGTATCCCTGCCCACCGAACTAGAAGATCTCATTCCTGAAGTTGAGGAGTTTTACAAGAAAAATCACAGTGGCAGAAAATTACACTGGCACCATTTGATGTCCAATGGCATTGTGAGTAGCAGCTTCAGCCCTTTGTATAACAGCATGCTCTACTTCCTTGGAAAATAGGGGAGACCCAAAACCAGCCTCTTCCCATTGAGACTAATTTGTGTGTTTTGTACTGTCGCCAGTAAAAAGCACTTAACTTTTGATGCTCGCAAGCTCTACTACTGTGAATTGTGTTGATGCAAACGTTTATTTATTCTCTTAAATGACAGTATTATTGCTACACTGGAGATTCTGCCTCGACTTTGACATTTTATAGGGCTTTGTTGTGTCAAGGGAACAGATCAAGATTGGTTTCATCTCTTCTGTCGCTAGATCACATTCAAGAATGAAGTTGGGCAGTATGATTTAGAAGTCACGACATTCCAGTTAGCTGTGCTGTTTGCCTGGAACCAAAGACCCAGAGAGAGGATCAGCTTTGAGAATCTGAAACTGGCCACAGAGCTTCCAGACGCTGAGCTGCGCCGGACTCTCTGGGTAATAGAGTCTTTATTTTGTTGACATTTCCACTACTGTGTTTAAATGCAAAGGACATGATCATGTGGAGTGCAAATGAAAGGATCTCATTTGACATTGACTTTACTAAATCCTTCCTAACTCTTTGTTTTTGTTTGTTTTAAACGTGCAGTCTCTTGTAGCTTTCCCCAAACTAAAGCGTCAAGTGCTGTCGTACGAACCTGTGGTGGGCTCTCCTAAAGACTTTGCAGAAGGCACTGTATTTTACATCAATCAAGAGTTTTCTTTAATGTAAGCACAATCATCACACACTGGCTGCATTTGACGAAGAATTATGAATAATTTAAATAATACTTGTGTTAATAAATCATACGAATATAAATCATAAGTCATGTGCATATTTTCATCACTTTCCCTACACTACCGTTCAAAAGTTTGGAGTTGGAAAGATTTTTACAATTACTCACCAAGGATATTTTAGTTTGTTAAAAATATAGTAAATGTGAAATATTTGTACAATTTTTTTCTACCTCAGTATCTTCTGTCATGTGATAATGATCAGAAATCATTCCATAATGGTGATTTTGTGCTTTAGAAACATTTCTATTTATGACATTCCTAATGTTTTTGGAATTTTTTGTGTATTGCTGTCACTTCGATCTATTGAATGCATCTTTGTTGAAAATAATTATTAGTTTCTTTAAAAAATCTTATTAAGCCCAAACTTTTGAGTAAATCATAATACATATCTAAGTACATACATTGCTGGACTATTAGGTTATATTATTAATTATCGCATGTTTTAACAGACCACAGTTCAATTAAATGATCTCTTCTGCACAGAAAAAACTCAAAGGTCCAAAAAAGAGGGAAGATCAATTTGATTGGTCGATTACAACTCACCACAGAGAGAATGCGTGAAGAAGAAAATGAGGGCATAGTGCAACTTAGGATATTACGCACACAGGTAATAAAATTACATTCACATGATCTTAATGATTGAAATATGTGTTTGTGTATTTATATCTATTGTGTTTATATAAGAGAATATTGGATATATATATATATATATATATATATAATATATATATACACACATTTTTGATCAATGCTCGGGTAATCAAACTATAAATTAATTCAAACAGAAGTTTGAATTAGTAGTGATTTCATGAGGTGCATCCTGGGATGCGTTTCAAACAGTGTAAGCTGGGCACTTGTTGGCTGCTTTTCCATCACCATCTGGTCCAACTCATCCATTAATTTTTTTTCTATGAAAGTGTTAGTTTTTTAAAGACATTAATTTGCAGGCATTTTAAATAGAGTAACATTTGTCTACTAAACAAAATTCAAACATTTAAGCATAAACCTTTATATCAAAACTATGAGAAACATTTCAGACCAAACATTTCTCTGATATGCTGACGTAAACATCAACTGTCACTAAGCTCTTCTTCCTCACTCTGTACAGGAAGCTATCATTCAGATCATGAAGATGAGGAAGAGGATCAGCAACGCCCAGCTTCAGACGGAGCTGGTGGAGATCCTAAAGAACATGTTTCTGCCCCAGAAAAAGATGATCAAAGAGCAGATCGAGTGGCTGATAGAACAAAAATACATCAAACGGGACGAGACGGACATCAACACATTTATCTACATGGCGTAGCCGACCACGCCCAGTGCACTCTGGGACGTTTTTTTTTGGAGGATTCCATATCTGATTTCAGCCCATTGCCCAGCCTGGCCTGCTGGGAAATTGACTAGATTTATCTCAAGACACATCTCGCTGAGAAATTGCTGACAAATCCCTGCCTTACTTCACAAATCTATGAAATTAATAAAACAAACTTTGGAAGAAATAGAGGTGTAAAGTGAGCAGAATCTGTGTGGCTAATTTATATGCATCTTGTGCAATCTTCTAATTACGTTTCACCACCTTCGACGTCAACGCACCAGGTGAAAATATTGCTTTACGTCCTGAAAAACCCATCCAGCTGTGTTCATTTTGAGTTCACTGCTGGCTTATCAAATTAACCTAGCTCTAAACATCCAATAGTAAACAACACATGCCTTATACTGTATTGCTTTAAGAAAATGTAAAGTTCAGGCCAGTGGTGTTGTTAGACATCAAATTATCCTCATGATTCACGGCATTGTTTGTTATTGCACAGAATTGCAGGCCTCAGGCGGTTTTTCCTCAGTTGTTTTACCCATCAGCTCACAGTCTCTGCTTAGTGTGTCCCTGTTTGTCTCCCCAGTGGCAAGTTAGCTATGTACACTGCCGCTGTCCATGGTGCTGATGAGATGGCCACTTGCTTCCGACTACTAGGCTACTGGAAGAATAATATTATGTTGAGTTACACGCTAATGCTCTTGAATAATGACACTCATACTGACAAAAACGACAGAATGCATCATATATTTTTGTTGCAATCACAGTGTTACTGTCAGCGTGTGTGCGTGGGTATACATTGGTGTCTACCCCGCCGCACATGCTCAGACTAGGAGTCCCCCCTCCGCTCGTAGGCCCCTCCCAGACACGCGTGAGAGTGATCCGGAGCTCGGAGAAGAGCCTCAGTTGCACGGGACCGCAAGAACGTCGCTGGATCCCGGGAGGACCGGAGAGAGAGAGACGCCACCGTGGGACTGGAGTTGTGCTCAGGTATTGGGTTATTTCACAGGCAGCGAGGCCGTGCTGGTCTGTTACACGAGCGATGTGTGACATCAGACCGCATTTGACATGCAAGACTAATTATCCGAACAAACGAGATGAGCGCGCTGATTTATGTTGCTCGTCTTGCGTTTTAAGCGCGAGAGGTAAATCTTGCCATCTGACGGGACGCGTGCAGAAGCGATAAAATAATATTCCGATTTAATTAGATGGAGATTCTTAGCATAAATGGTCATCTATTTAAAGCTAGTGTGGGAACTGGAAGCCTACTGCATCTCTTCGGTGCATTCGGGCAAAGTACAAGTAGAGTCCAATTGTTCTTGAACACGAAAGGAAATCACTTTACGTCTTATGTCGTTAATTAGTTGTTCCCACGCCTTGCGGTCCCTATTAAGATAAGTTTGACCACCGGGCTGACAGGAGTGGGCAGTCCCTCAGTCCTTAACTGGAACCTTACTAACGTGCTTTAACCTAGAACAATTAATGCAACAATCGTCTGATGAAATGTTTGTGTTTGCATGGTGAAACCTTATGGTGTAATGCCGTCAGTTTTGGGTAGTAATGTAATCTGGTTGACCTAATCAGATTAAGCATTTGCAATTAAGACTACATTACATTTTAAAATATATTTTATGAATTAGCTACAGTTATGACGGTTTTGATTACTAATCTATTAATTAGTTTGTTAAATAATTCATTGTTATCTCTAAGGGAGACCCAGTATATCACTGTGTAAAGCAATTTATGTTTTCCAAGAAATATACCCCCAAATTATACATAAATTAGTTCATTCCCCATTATAAAATCCAGCCAGGAGCTGTGTTTCAGAACATGTGGTATCTAGCTAGTCTAAGATTGTTGTTAGCTGGTCAGGTGGTTGAGGAGACACCATGTTCTAAAAACAGCTTGACCACCTTAAACTGATCAACTGGTAGCTGGTTTGTTGCTAATCCAAGTTGCTTTACCAGAATGAAAATCAGGCTGGAAACCAGCTACCTTCTTAAGATTGATTTTACTACTCTGTCGAGTTCATTAAGTCTGTTCTAGCTTGTCTAAGTTGGTCCAATCTGGTCAATAGTTGATTGACTAGTCCTTGACTGCGTACCTGAAACTGGTATGAGCAACTGGTATGTGATTTATTTATTTCTAAGTTGGTTTACCAGCTAATGACCATCTCTGACTGGCTAAAAACCAGCTACCATCTTAAGATTGATTTTCCAGTAAACTTGACTAGTTTACTACTCTAACTAGTTCACTAGTTCTGTTGTAGCTGGTCTAAGATGGTCTTTAGCTTGTTGACCAGTCAGCATGTTCTAAAAGCCAGCTTGACCATCTTAAACTGGTGTGACCAGTTGGTAGCTGGTGTGTTTACCAGCTAATGATCATTTGAAATTCAATTAGTTAGATGGCTTACCAACTAATGGCGATCTTAGACTGGATAGGAAACCAGCTACCATGTCTCAAAATAAAGCTACCATCTAAAGCTTGATTCTCCATCAGGGCTAAAGGACTTTGCTAATCTAACCAGTTCTATTCTTAGCTTATTAGCTGGATGACCAGCGACCATGTTTCATAAGCCAGCTTGACCACCATAAATGTGATGACTAACTAGTAGCTGATTTGTTAGTGGTCCAAGTTTGTTTACCATCTAATGGGGATCATCTTAGACTAGCTAGAATCCAGCCACCATCTTCTAGCACGACTAGTAAACATTATCAGTTTACTAATCAAACTAGTTCACAATTGTTTACTGAAATGAGTGTTAATTAGTACAAATTAGTAATTGAGTTTTTATCAAAACTTGCAATAAGTGATATAATAATAGGTTCATGATGATATAGTTTAATGAAGATGTTGCTCTTTGCTTTTTGTGTATAATTTTGTCGAAATAGTTCGAAATTATTCTTTGTAACACTAAAGAAAAGAAAGTGTTGAGATTACATTACCTGAAGTGTAATATAAAATATTATGTTATTGAGAACCATTGTAGTCATGCAATTTGTAGACTGAATTTCGGCAGTAACCCATCAAACACTGACTGCAGTACATTTTAAATTTAGCATATTTTGTAACAGTGATGGACTCAGCAGTGCATGTTTTGAGTGTTCGTTGTAAGTCGTGGAGTGTAAGGGGTAATTCTAGGCATACCATATGGTTTGTGCGATGACTTACTACATGTATTCATGAAGTGGCTGCAGTGACACAGCTGGGATACCCTGAAATGGTGATTGTCAGAAAGGGGAGGGTTTTTTTTATCAAGATCTTTGGTGCACTGTCTCTCTGCTTGCTTCCTCTCTAGCACTCTCTCTCTTTTTTGCCATCTACTCTACCCCTCCTTCTACTACCATAGTAGGAGTTTCTGTAGGTGGGATTCATCAATCCGTGGGATTCATACAGTGCATTTTCTTCAGGAACAAAATTTTCTGGGTCTCACTCTGTTTTTTCACATTAAGCGTAATGCTTAATAGAGCTGAGAACCACATAAACCACATCATTCCACTACCGCGCTTGTAAACTTTCATGAGCTAGCAGTGCATAAGTTGGGTGTGAGAGAGAGTCAAAAGGCCACTATCTGTCTGTCAACTGGCACATTACATCTGTCATTAGGCTTAAGGCATTGCACATTCATAAAGCCTTATGAACAGATGCATATGGTAATCACATAATATTCTTGCTGCTTCGATCCCTCTGTTCTACTCTTTGGTTCCCTGACGTGTGAATTCCACTTGCAAGCCTCAGCACTTCCTACCTGCTTTCTCCCGTCAGGAGGTAGAGGAGAGACCGTTTGCCTGTGTGGTGGTCTCACTGATGTCACGAATCAGTCACGAGTTGAGGCCAGGCACCATCTGCCGTGTTGGCTGTCCAACTGCAGTGTTTTCATTTCCCCAGGTGCTCCAGTCAAGTGTACTGCACAATCAACTTAACCGCGTTTCCAGTACCAAACCAGTCCCTAGTCGTGTACAAACACATTCTCTCTGTTTTAAAAAGTGAGATGCAATAAAGCAAGGAAAATGACAGGTTTCCGTACAAGTTAAGCTAAATCAAATGTATTTGTGGAGTAATGTTGATTACCACAATAATTGATTTGTGCTTTTCTTGGGGGGGAAACAAACAAATAAGCAAACGAAAACCTGGTTTAAAATGAGGTATACTTACAATGAAAGGGAATGAGGCCAAATTGTGAACTTTAAAATCCTCACTATAGCCTTGATTTGTAATTAAAACACCTGTAAAAATTATCATTTAAACAGCTTTACAGCTCAAAACTTTTTTAACAGAATAATTAATATAAGTACTGTTATGTAATTATGCATTTCACATTTCTGCTTTTAAATCCTCCAAAATTTGTCCCAGTTCACTTTTATAGTTAAGTTGCTCACAATAACATATCATTTAGCTTTTCTTTAAAAAAACAAAACAAAAAAAACTTTTTTGTGGTAATCAGTGTTTTTTAATATTATTTATGTAGTATGTAACTTGTTCTGTTTTTAGTTATTTTCCAAAGCACCTTTTTTTTTCAAAAGTTTGTTTTCATCTAATATTTATTTACATTTTTTTTTTATATTAGATCTATTTTAATAAAGAGAACAATTTTTAATTGTTTAAGTTTTGGTTAACAATAACCACACTCTTGGTAATCAAGATTGTCACAAATGCTGTCAAGCTTATGTTACTTATATCCAACCCAGAATATTATAACATGCATGCATAATATGATGTTGTTATTATAATCGCCAATAAATTAGATCATCAAGATGAGGAAGAAGCTTCATCCCACATTTGATAGCTTGATATTGCTTGATCATATAATGATGAAGCTGTTATTATCTAAGACTCCAGTCTTTACATTTTCACTGCAGAGCTGGCCGTAGAATGACATAAGCTAGAGTTTTCTGTCATTAGTGCAGAGAGAATGGACAGAAAGCTGAAGACATAATTAATCTTCCTGAAGGTCTGGGAGTGGAGATGAATAATTCACCGCAGCTCGGCTCGCTCAGCTCTCGAAACTAGCCTCTGAGAGAGCTGTGACTGACAGATTGCTCATGCATTTCAGAAAACGCATCGGAAATGTGCGGAGAAATGGACAGAAAGATCCTTTTCTGTAGATCTGGACAGATACGGCGTGTTGGAAGTGGTGTCTCTGGATAAGATGTTCTCAAGTTTCGCTCATCTGAACTACTTTCAAACTCTTGAATAGCTCTTATAGACTCATTCGGTCAAAAAAAGGTATTCCCCAGTCAGTGGAAGAGGGGTGCTAAACCGACACACTCATCCCAGTAGGCATTGCTTTTACACTACCAGTCACTGAGATGAATACAAATCTGTAATGATACGTTCCAGTTCAACCTGGATTTGAAGCAAAGTGTCCCAGCAGCGCCGAGTCTGCAGGTACAGTTCCTGCTGCTGACTTCATCTCCTCCTGCCAGGCAGAGTAAATGTGTGCTGCAGATTATCAGTACTAGAGGGACTGGTTCCTTCCAATATCTAAAAGAGAACAGTTGTATTGTGATTGTATATCTTTTCTTTTGTCTATTCTAATTGCATTTTTAGACTCTCTGTCTCATGAAGTCTGGCCAGGTGCACACTTTTGACTTTGCTTGGTCCACGTTGCAGCTTACTCTGACCTGGAAATGCCCACTTAGACAGGAAAAACAACATCTGACCAATATGCAAAGTGACCAGCAAGAGTTTTATTTTATTTGCCATTTAAGGTATACATTATCGTCCAAAAAGTTCAAAGATGTTTTTTTTTTTAAAGAAGTCTTTTCTGCTCACCAAGCATGCATTTATTTAATCCAAAATGCAGTAAAAACAATAATATTGTGAAAATAATTGTTTTCTGTTTTAATATAGTAAAAATGTAATGTATTCCTGTGATGGCAGTGTCACATGATCCTTCCTTCAGAAATCATTCTAATATACTGATTTAGTGAGAAATTGAATAATAATAACAAACCGAAAATGAATTCAAATAATGTCACTGCACTTAACTTGCACAACAAATTGTAGTAAATGATTACATGTAATCTGGATTACATAACCAGATTCCAAAAATAAAGTATTTTTAATAAGAGTACATTACATTTTAAAATGCTCGTAATCAGATTACTGTTACTTTTTATGGATTACATGATTACAAATTATTCACACAAATGCAATAAATTATTTATAATTTAATGATTCTCCCTAATTCTTCTTTTTCATCTTTCTAAAGGTTTTAAATGTCCATTGTTTTTCATATTTATGGTTTCTTTCTTTTCTTTTCATAAAATGCAGGAATACCTAAAAATAATTGTCAGACAAACTCCTTAAAATAAAATATTTACCTGAAATATCTCTGAGCAAGTTAATATTTCAATAATTTAACATCATATTTGCATGTTTACAATTAACTGATATCTCAGATTGTCTCTTGAAGCATCTTGGAGACGTTGCTACAGTTCTTCTGGATTTAGTCTGTCTCAGTTTGTTGTGTTTCTTCATGTCATTCCAGACAGACTGGATGATGATGATCAGATCTTTGTGTGGAGCACTGGCTGCTGTCAGACAAAAATATCACTGCATTATTACAATTAATGGCAGAATAAATGTTTGGTAATGTAAGCTGATATTTCCCACTGACACACTACAGCAATAAATACAGTTTATAATAAATAAATAAATAAAATACTGGTATATATATATATAATTCATTTGAGATAGTAAAAGCTTAGCCACTACGGGACCCCAAACAAAAGATTTGATGCTGCTAACCTGTCAAAGATTTCCAACTGATAAAACCTGTGCTTCCACACTTCCAGAAACTGCATACAGCCACTCAGTCATTTTAGAACTGGTGGTAATTTCACTCCATTTTTATGAGCAAAAAAAAATTATGCTTGAAACAGATACTGAGCGAACACAAAGTTAGAAAGTTATGCACGCGCACACAGACACACAAATGTTCCTGTTGAAGGAGCTGATGAGATCTTTACCTGAGCTTACAGGAGCAAGAGGGCTTTGTACTGTGTCTACTGCATCTGTCTCACATTGCCAAATCTCTTTCTCTTTCTCTCTCTCTCTCTCTCTCTCTCGTCCCTCTGTAGGCTGAAAGATGTTCTCCTCTGTGAAGGCCTTTGAGGGGCAGCATTACTCCACCCTCAAGAGGCAGTGTCTACAGAGTGGACGTCTGTTTGAGGACCCACTGTTCCCGGCCGTGGATGACTCCCTCTTCTACCAGGGTAACAGGATCGGCCGTGTGCACTGGAAAAGACCCGCGGTCAGTGCTCAGAACTAAAGTCTCACGGTTCTTCATTTAGCAGATGGCATAGAGAATGGGATATGCAGGTGGCCTGCATTGCTTGTGGTTCCCAGGAGGTTCTTAAACAGATTCCAGGTTGGAAAGATTTTGCTTTGTTCAAACAGAACCTTAAATAATATGTTCAGTTTCTTTTAATGTTAATCTATTTACATTTCAAGTTAAATCAGTTGTGTTTGTAAAGCGCTTTTCACAATACATTTTGTTTCACAGCAGCTTTACAGAAAATCATGATGTTAATGTTTAGAATAGTTTAATATCTTCATCAAGGATGAATTAAACTGATCAAAAGTGACAGTAAAGACATTTATAATGTTGAAAAAGGTTTCAAATAAATGCTGTTCTTCTTTTGAACTTTCTGTTCATCGAAGAATGCTGAAAAACAAATGTATTACACAAATATACATTTTTAACATTGATAATGACAAGAAATGATTTTTGAGCAGCAAAATACATACAAAGATTCCTGAGGATCACGGACCTGTCAGACAGAGAATGAGCTGAAAATTCAGCTTTACCATCACAACAACAAATTATATTTCAAAGTATATTCAAGTAGAAAACAGTTATTTAAAATTTTAAAAAATATTACTGTTTTTATTACTATATTTTGATCAAATAATGCAACCTTGGTGAACATAAGACTTCTTTCAAAAACATTAAACAATCTTACCAACCCGAAACGTTTGAACTGTAGTATACTATATGGAAGACAAAAAAGTTGAGAAATGTTAGTTAGTACTGCTTAAACAGTGCTTAAATGACTAATCATTTCAGTAACACTTTAGTATAGGGACCAATTCACAATATTAACTAGTTGCTTATTAGCATATATTGTTAACATATTGGCTTGTTTATTAGTACTTACAAAGCATGTATTCTGCCTGACCTTATTCTATATCCCTAATCCTACCTAATACCTAAATTTAACAACTACCATACTAACTTTTAATAGGCAGCAAATTAGGAGTTTGAGGCTAAATTTGTAGTTAATGGTTTGTTAATAGCGATAATTTGACCTTAAAATAAAGTGTGACCATAAATGGCCATGCATATCCAAATATATAGTCTTAGTCTTATAGACTAGATGCTCAGCAAGATGCTGAGAAATTTTAAAACAGCACAGATGTGCTATAAATGGGATTCTGCTTATCATCAATCAATATATACAGTGGGGCAAAAAAGTATTTAGTCAGCCACCAATTGTGCAAGTTCTACCACTTAAAAAGATGAGAGAGGCCTGTAATTTACATAATAGGTATACCTCAACTATGAGAAACAAAATAAGAAAAAAAAAATCCAGAAAATCACATTTAGGATGTTTTAAAGTAATAATTGGTAATTTCCTCGTAAATAAGTATTGGTCCCCCTACAAACAACAGATTCATCGCTCTCACAGACCTGTAACTTCTTCTGTAAGAGGCTCCTCTGTCCTCCACTGGTTCCCTGTATTAATGGCATCTGTTTGAACTCATTATCAGTATAAAATACACCTGTCCACAACCTCAAACAGTCACACTCCAACTCCACCATGGCCAAGACCAAAGAGCTGTCAAAGCAACAAAACATAATTGTAGACCTGCACCAGGCTGGGAATACTGAATCTGCAATAGGTAAGCAGCTTGGTGTGAAGAATTCAACTGTGGGAGCAATTATTAGAAATTGGAAGACATACAAGACCACTGATAACCTCCCTCGATCTGGGGCTCCACGCAAGATCTCACCCCTGTGGTGTCAAATATTCACAAACGGGAGCAAAAAGCCGCAGAACCCACGGGGGAACCCTAGTAAATACTGCAAGAGCTGGGACCCAAATTAACAAAGGCTACCATCAGATACACCCTGCCCCGCCAGGTCTCAATCCTGCAGTGTCCAGACGTGTCCCCCTGCTTAAGCATACAATGTATGAAGTTTTGCTAGAGAGCTTTGGATATCCAGAAAGGATTTGGATTGTCATATGGTCAGATGAAACCAAAAATAGAACTTTTTGGTAAAAACTCAACTTGTCGTGTTTGGAGGAAAAAGAATGCTGAGTTGCATCCAAAGAACAACATACCTACTGTGAAGCATGGGGGTGAAACATCATGCTTTGGGGCTGTTTTTTCTGCAAAGGGACCAGGACGACTGATCTGTGTAAACGATAGAATGAATGGGGCCATGTATTGTGAGATTTTGTGTGAAAACCTCCTTCCATCAGCAAGGTCATTGAAGATGAAACGTGGCTGGGTCCTTTCAGCATGACAATGATCCCAAACACATACCGCCCGGGCAACGAAGGAGTGGCTTCGTTAAGAAGCATTTCAAGGTCCTGGAGTGTCCTAGCCAGTCTCCAGATCTCAACCCATAGAAAATCTTTGGAGGGAGCTGAAAACCCGTGTTGCCCAGCGACAGCCCCAAAAAAATTACTGCTCTAGAGGAGATCTGCATATAGGAATGGGCCAAAATACCAGCAACCGTGTTAAAACCTTGTGAAGACTTACAGAAAACGTTTGACATCTGTCATTGCCAACAAAGGGTATTTAACAAAGTTTTGAGATGAAATTTTGTTATTGACCAATACTTATTTTCCACCATAATTTGCAAATAAATTCTTAAAAAAACATGCCCCCTACAATGTGATTTCCTGGATTTTTTTTCTCATTTTGTCTCATAGTTGAGGTATACCTATGATGAAAATTACAGTCCTCTCTCATCTTTTTAAGTGTGAGAACTTGCACAATTGGTGGCTGACTAAATACTTTTTTTCCCCACTGTACGTTGATCAGTAACATACAGTTGGTAATTCATCATCAGTCTAATCAATTACTGTCAAGCCAAGGCAGAGGGAAAGGTCAGTCTGAAGCATTCATCCGTAACGGAGGTCTGTCATCCATCACCGGATGACACAGAAATTCCAAACGAAATTATAGTTTTTGTTTTGTTTTTCTGAAAATCATTAGACAGGTTTGTCCGCACACTTTTTTGACCGTATAATGTCAATGTTAGTTCACAAGGACACATTAGATTTGTGAAACCTCATTGGCTGAGGTGAAATAGACATCAACAGGCTTCTTGAAGCATCATGATGGTTTCCTGCGCTTCATTACTCTTTTCTGAGTTAATGATACATTGCAGCTTCCTAAAAACTATCTGTAACAATTTGAATCCCAGGGATGCTGTGTGATACTTTCCCCCTCCGTGCCCGTGAAGCCCAGGGGCATACTGAGTGTCAAGCCTGTCCAAGTCAATTATCCCTTTCTCTCAGTCACTCACTCACTCACTCCTGGAACGATGCCCGACCCAGAATCTCATTCGCACACACACTCGCTCAAACACACCAGTGAAGTGTTCCAGTCTGGGCCGTCTGAATTGCACCCACAGCAGCTCCTGTCGTCATTAATTCAGGTTATAATTGAGGCGGATACTACAATTGGTTCTGTCTGTACTGCAGTTCAACACTGCAAAGCTAAAATCTCCACCTTCTTAATGGTCATAGGAGCAGCAGCGAGAAATGTGGGAATATAGGAATCAAGTGCAGACAGTGCTAATATCACATTCATTGTGTTTTAGTGATAATTAAGACTATAGAGACTGAATAATGATGCTCAGACTGTCTCTTCTATCTGAATTCATGCTTTTTTAGATTGCTTAATGGGGATGTGAAGAATATTTTGGACTTTTAAGATTTTATGAGCTTGTTTTTTATCTGATTGCCTTAGTTTATTATAGTTTAGTCAAGCTTTGGTTGTCTAGCTGTACCTGTACTTACTATCTATGATTTTTAATTTCATTATTATCCCATTTCTGGATTTTAACGTCAACATGAAACATAATTCACAGCCCATTTGCACTGCAAAACAAGATTTTCTTACTTAGTATTCTTGACTTGTTTTCTAGTACAAATATCTAAATACTTTTTGAATCAGGATACATTTTCTTGAAAAGCAAAATGACTTAAGATATTAAGTATTGTTTTCTGTAAAGTTGTAAGAAATTTTATACGTTTTTTTTTTTTTTTGCTTAAAACAGAAAAAAACGCGTGTGTAGAACAATAATCTCAAGTCTCAAGTTTTTTGCCTCTTTGGCAGGTGTTTTTTTAGTTTCAAGCAAAAAGTAAAAAAAATGTGATACATTTGTTCAGAAAACAGGGCTTAATATCTTAAGTAATTTTGCTTTTAAAGAAAATGTATCTTGATTTAAGAATCTTTAAATATTTGTAATGGAAAACAAGACAAAAATACTAAGTACAAAAATCATTTTGCAGTGTGATGTGATGTACTGTATTTCAGAGTTTATATGCTAATAATACTGTAACCTTTAATAAATTAATGTGACAAACAATAAATGGCGGTCCACTTTATTTTAATCGCCAATTCCTCGCTATTAACAACTATTAACTATGACTTTTTTCCTCAATAAACTCCTAATTTGCCTCTCCTTAAATAATAGGTGTTGTTAAGTTTTAGGTATTGGTAGGATTAAATATTTAGAATATCGTCATGACAGAATATATTCTTTGAAGTACTAATAACCACCATATGTTAATAATAGCATGCTAATACGCCACTAGTTAATAGTGAATTGGTCTCTAACTAAAGTGTTACCAATTACTGCTAAATGGACTACCATTCACGTTTTGGGTGCAGTAAATTGGTTAATATTTTTGAAAGAATCTTATTTTTACCACATACATAAAATCTGCGATATTATTAAATATTACAAAAAAAGACGTTCTATTTTAATAAAATGTGATGTATCCTTTATGCAAAGCTGAATTTTCAGCACCTATTACTCCATTCTAATATGATGATTTTGTACTCAAGAAACATTTCTTATTATTACCAATGTTCAAAACATTTGTGCTGCTTAATATTTATGTGGGAACCATTATACATTTTTTTTCAGGATTATTTGATCAATAGAAAGTTCAAAAGAACAACATTTATGTGAAATAGAAAATCTGCTGAATGTCTTTACTGTTACTTTTGATCGATGTAATGCATCTTTGATTAATACTGAATTAATAATTAATTAATAAAAAATTATGCTGACCCAAACGATAGAAAGACTTCATAGCTATTTGACTAAATTAATACTCTGCATGGCCTACGTGTAATAAAGTGGTTCCACAGAGGGGGTTGTTACATTTTGATAAAAGATTACAAAAAATAGCATTATTTTTCTTTGGAATAACATGCGCTGATGAATCAGTAGGAACATGCATTAAGAAAGTAAATTGGGCCCATTTTGATTCATTGTTGACTTCACTATCAAGGAGGATCCTAATGATTTGGCACATTGACATGTTGTTTGTTGTCCCTGAACTGTAAAAATGAAATGCTCCTGACTCCATCCATGTTTGACGTGAATGAAGACATTGCCACAAATCACTCTGACTGAGTGAACGCCATTAGGAGCTTTAATGCTGTTCACCGCAGCTGCTTCATTTTTCTCTGTCTTTTCCCCCCTTGGGTCCTGGTCGCGCTTTTTTAACCACTTATCATCCTTCACTCCCACCCACTTCCTTCCATTTCTTGCCACCTCTGCTCTCCAAAGAGAAGAAAGGCTGTGTTTTATGAGTTGAAGCCGGTGGAATGGGTGATAGACGGTCGTTTATCCAGACTGTGGGCTCACTGGTGTCTGGACTGAGCTGAGTTTGTGTTCAATGATTCTGTGATTGGTCTGGTGGTCTACTCTGTCTTATCTGTCAAAGCTGGCCAAGACATACTCGTATTAGTCTGTGAACCTTCAATACATGAGGTAATGTGAAAGAAACGCACACACATGAAAGCTTCTAGCCCCAGGAGAGGGTTGCCCCTTGGATGCCATTTTGGGCTGTGATTAAACAGTGTGTGTGTGTGTGTGTGTGTGTTCGCAGAGGTGGCTGGAGTGCTGAGCTATAACACAATGACCTTGCACTCTAATCAGTCAGCTCGCCCATCCTCTTAACACTCACACACACAATACTCCACAATAGCCACCAACCCACAGACATAGCACTGAAAATTCTGCACTGAAGAGAGCATTCGCACACAAACAATATATTTTCTTTCTCTCTGGCATCGTCTTTGTCTCAGCGTCCTTTGTTCATTGAGCGAACAGGGTAGACAATGGACTTGTGAAGGATGTTAAGATATTATGTCGACTTTCAGGCGTTCTAGCTGTGAAAGTAATCGCAAAAACCTCAGAGACAAAATGCTCTTCAAATAAAGGTTGATGTATTGCACGCTGGAGACAAATGGTGGTGTTTTTTTTCAGCCCCTGAGACAAGAGGAGCCCATTAAGGTTCTTTATAGTATAGTCTGATTGGAAGTAGTCTATTGTGAGCTGCCTATGTAGGAATAATTTAAAGGCTTCATACACTGTTGGGGGGGAAAAACTGATTTTAAAAGACCAGATTTAGCTGGTCTCCCATCCTGGCCAGCTGAAAAGGGTCCCATCTAAAACCAGTTATTTTATTTTATTTTTTTATTTTATTCAGTATTCTACACCCAAAGAATATTCGAAATGTGGTCAACCAATGTGTTTATATATTGTTTTTAATATACTTTTTCTGATATTTTTCTATTTAGCTTTATTTATTTTAATTTCATTTTAATTTTAGTTATTTCATTTATTTGCCAATTCAACATTTTGTCATTTTTGTTTTCATTTATATTTATATATATATTGTATTTTTTTCATCAATACCAATAATAGGTTTAGAGTTTGGTTTAATTAACAATAATAACAATGTATTCAGAATCATTATGTTGCCTTCTAAGATACCTATTTGTGAACAAATGAGCATTGTATGTACAGTATTAATGTATGGAAGAGTTTGGTCTGTCCAACCAAAACTGCTATAAATTGTTGAAAAAAGTAATAATTAATTCAATAAGGAAAAAAACAGTAAGCATAATTAATCAGTCTAATTAAAATGTGAATTTTTTTTACCCAGTATGTGTGTATGTCATGTATTTTTAATGCCTTTTATAAAGCCTGTGATGGCGTTAACTTAGCAACATGCTAATGCCAGAGTGAAACACTGTATTTGTATTGCCTATGTAAATAGACTAAATATGTCATATCTTGTTTTATGAGGTTTGTTTTAGTTTGGATGTTTTCTTAGAAAATAGTAGAGAGCAAAGCAGCTCATTTGCAGCTGTATACATTTGCGCTCATGCTTTTTGTTTATATGTCTCTTTCTTTATGAGTTTTTTCATTCGCACACACAAATGACATCTGTTCAGACAAGTGTTTTATTGATTAATGTGAAGTCAGAGCTTTTGAAGCTTTTAAATAGATTTGCTAGATTCGTTGCTGCTCACGTGTTAATCAAAAATCAGAATCCTAAAGAACTGTCAGAAATGAGAAGGCAGCAATGAATCAAGTTACCGTGGATTGATATTTAATCCGATCAATGAAACCCAAAATGTCCTGACATTGCTCTTAGAGGGACGACGGCGGCTTCAGCCAACTCACCACACCAAACCGAATTTGTATTCCTGTCTGTTTGAGTCAAACTTTGACTGAATAACATTGTGTAATGAATGACAGCGTGGTAGTATCAAAGGGTCTGATGGAAAATCAGTCATGCACTGTGATTGTATCAAGCTTTATATGCAGAGACCACAAACAAAAACAGAGTTGCAGTGTCGCCGTCTGGGTTTCTTGGCTCTGGAATAGAGAAGTGTGTCTATACCGTATGCTGTGTATGTGTGTGTGTGTGTGTGGTGTGTGTGTGTGTGTGTGTGTTTCACCTCGTGAATTTGACATCATTGCATTCTGTTCTCACACACCGTGGGGGCATGATGAAATATCTTATCTCTAGTGGTTTGTGTGAGTTGTTGAAGGGGTGAGAGAAGCCCAGCGCTGAAATAATGAAATGTGAGTGCAGGGCTGGATGTGTGCCGGATAGTGAGGAGAGTCCTCGCCTGCTGAGCTGTGGAAATGATTCCGGATAGCACAATGTGAAAGACAAACGAGTGTTGTGAGAGCAAGTAAATTTGGACTGTGAGAACATGTATTTTATACCTCCAGAGACTAGCCGTCCCAGCAGGGGTGTCATGCTCATATGGTTTTTGAGGGATCCTGGCTCAATTTGTACCTTAGGTGAGATAAGACATGACCATGAAAAAAAAGACTTTTTAACAACTTACAAATTCTTAAAATAAGTGTGAGACTTGTTAGACTAGCAGGTATGTCTGGATTAAAATGTAGATTTCATGTACATTCTTAATTTTTGATTCTTTAAATCTAAGACCAAAAGAAAATTTCAGGCTTCTGAATTGCATGCAAGAAAAAGAAAAGTGTGTACTGCAAAATAATGACAAGAAAACAAGTCTTTCTATTAAGCATGCATCACCAGTGTAGTCAAATAATTCTTATCAACAGTGCAACCAATGTAGTCCGATTCATGACCAAATGATTCTTATGAACGTGCTCATTTAAGTGAATCAAAACCATAAAGTGCAACAAGTGTAGTCTGATCATGGACAAATGATTCTTATGAACTGGTTCTTTTTGTAAATCAGATCCATTCCATACAGCGCAATAGGTGCAGACTGATTTACAAACAAATGATTCTTATGAACTAGTTCATTTTAGTGAATCAAAACCATACAGTGCAGCCAGCGTAATCTGATCATGGACACATGATTCTTATTAACTGGTTATTTTGAGTAAATCAGAACCATACAGCGCAATAGGTGTAGACTGATTTACAAACAAATGATTTGGTAACACTTTAGTACAGGGACCAATTCTCACTTTTAACTAGTTGCTTATTAGCATGCGTATTATTAGCATATTGGCTGTTTATTAGCACTTATAAAACACATATTCTAATCCTGCCCAATACCTAAATTTAACAACTACCTTACTATTAATAAGCAGCAAATTAGGAGTTTATAGGGGTAAAAGTCATAGTTAATGGTTTGTTAATAGTGAGAATTGTCCCTTAAAATAAAGTGTGACCAGTGATTCTTATGAATAGTTAATTTTAGTGAATCAAAAAACCATACAGTGCAACCAGTGTAGTCTGATTCATGGACAAATGATTCTTATGACCTGGTTCTTTTGGTTCTTTTTAGTACATCAGAATCATTCAGCGCAATTGGTGTAGTCCAATTGACAAACAAATGACTCTAATGAACTTGTTCACTTTAGTAATAAACAACCTGCTGCACAATCAATGTCTCAGTTTGTTTCCTGAACAGGAATTACTGAGCTTGTTCTTTTTAATTAACTATTTGAAAAGACTCATGAATTCAGGAGTTAAGATGCGTCACCTTTGTATGGGTAAAATTCCATAATAGGAATACAAGTGACGTGGATTTCACATGGGATTCAAACTAATTTTCCTATATGTTTTTCAATATAAAGCTGCCTGTTTTGACATTTGAGTAGATGGGGATTCATGCAACTATACACCGTAAAATTTCACCAAAGTTTCCCTAATGTGACCTTTACTGTTGAATCAGTTTGATAAACTCACTTTATTATTACTTCCAGTGATATATATTTTAGTATATTACAGCATGAGAAGGTATGTTATTTTTCCTGCCATGAGTTGTCATCATAAGAATCACCCCTAAGCTTTTACAAGGCATTACGGGTTTGTTAAGTGCTTATTAAAGCATTTAGTCTTTTTCCAGGGCTCATTTGTGGCAACTCCTCTGAGAGATAGTCAACACAGAAGCTAAATGAGCTATAGCCTGTGAGTCGCTACATACCTCTCAGCTTCTGTCACTGTGCCCAGTGTATGTCAGCTGTTTAAAGTGACCCAGACCTTTATGTTTAGGTCACGCAAAATCTCTGGCTGCCCATTGTTTCTGGGCTGTGTGTCCCAGTGGTTGTGATAAGATCGGTGTAAAGGTGTGCTAGATGCTGTCAGAGCAAAGGAGAGTCATTTGATTTATAACAGCTTTCAGAACTGTACTGCTTCATCTAGATTCATAACTATTATCAAATTAATTAAACAGCCTGTGCCCTGCTTCTGTCTCCAACACTTTTACAAGTACTCGTTTTTCTCTTCCTTTCATTAATCAAGAGTAAAGCTAAATGTACTAGGCCTATATTTTTTGAACAAACTACTTTGTTTTTGGACATGCTTGCTGCAGTCTTTCTTAAAAGATATATTTGTGCATCTTTGCTATTCACACTGTGCTTTTTGTTGTTGTTATTTTACTTCTCACCAATTTTTCACTCTTATTTCTCTCTCTCTCTTTCTGTCTGTTTCTCCATCAGGAGCTGTGTGACGATCCTCACTTGTTTGTGGATGGGATCAGTGCCCATGACCTGCACCAAGGGCAGCTGGGAAACTGCTGGTTTGTGGCGGCCTGCTCCAGCCTGGCTTCCCGAGAGTCACTGTGGCAGAAAGTAAGTCAGTACAGTGTGTAAACATGCATCTATCCTGCATATAACATTCCCTCTAAGCTACGATTTTGCTGCTGCTCCAGAGTAAGAAAAAAAAATCAGTGCAGAAGCAGATACCAAAGTCATTCAGGAAAATTCTAGAGATTTCTTAAATGAGAGTTTCAAATGGTTTCAGAATTGTTTTGGATGGAGTCCATTTTAATGTGCATTGGTGTTCATTATGAAAGTGCAGCTGTGAGAAGATTTGTATGCAAATTCCCAGCACTGATTAATTTGCAAGATAATGAGAGCATTGTAGAATTTGGAGGCCGTTATTATTGTTATCTTGTGACCTTAATAATACAGAAGGAAAAAAATATTATCAGTATTATTTTTGATTTATAATAATTGGATTATATTATTATATATATAGATAAATAATATATAATAGAAAAATATAATTAAAGAAAATTTAGAAGATATCCAATATACTAAGATTATATTTTTCTATATATTATGTATCTATATTTCTTTAATTATCTTTGATTAACTGTAAAATAATTGTTATAATTTATTTTGTTTTTATTTAGATCAACAACTAAAATTTGTTCATACAGACATCGTGGTCAGAATTGTTGACACCCTTGGTAAATATGATCAAATAGGCTGTGAAAATACATCTGCATTGTTAATCATTTTGATCTTTTATTTTTTTTAAATCACAAATATCTAACCTTTCATTGGATAATAAGAATTTAAAATGGGGGGAAATATTATGAAATGAATGTTTTTCTCAAATACATGTTGGACACGATTATTGGCACCCATAGAAATTCTTATGAGTAAAATATCTCTGAAGTTTATTCCCATTCATATTTACAATTTTGAGCATACCAGGGTGATTATGAACATTAAATTGTCCAGCCATGACTTCCTGTTTTACATGAATATAAATATGAGGGAACACAAGGGCCAAATTAATTTTATCATCCATCACAATGAGAAAAAACAAATAATATATTTCTTATGTGCAGCAAAAGATAATTGAGCTTTACAAATTAGAAAGTGACTTTAAGAAAAGAGCTAGAGCAGTGAAAATTCCCATTTCCACCATCAGGGCAATAATTAAGAAATTCCAATCAACATAAAATGTTAAAAATCTGCCTGGAAGAGGACGTATGTCTATATCGTCCTAATGCAAAGAGAAGGAGAGTTTGAGTGGCTAAAGACTCCAAGGGCAACAAAAAGAGAAAATCCACGGAAGATGAAACAAGAGGAACAAGAAAACGAGAAACAAGGATCACAGCTGGAGAACTGTAGAAAATAGTTGAGTCTCGGGGTCAGAAAAACTTTTAAAAAAATTGTCAAACAGCATCTACACCACATGTTGTTTGGGAGGGTTTCAAGAAAAAAAATCAAGAAAAAATGCTCTCATCCAAAAACAATCCCTAGCATATTCTGTTGTCAGACATGACTTGAACTTCAAATGGGACTGGCTTCTATAGTCAGATGAAACTAAAAAAAAAAAGCTTTTTGGCAGCAAACACACAAGATGGGTTTGGTGCACACGGATAAAAAGTACCCCATGTGTACAATGAAATATACTGCTGTATTTTTAATGTTGTGGGCCTATTTTTCTGCTGGAGGTCCTGGACATCTTGTTTAGATACATGGCATCTTTGATTCTATCATATACCAACAGATAAAAAAATCAAAAAGTGTCTGACTCTGTTAGAAATCTTATAATGATGGCCATGTTTGGATCTTCCAACCGGATAATAATCCAAAAACAAACCTCAAAAACAACACAAAAATGGGCTATGGCCATTCCAGTTCCCTGACCTCTGAACCCTATAGAAAATGAGTGTGGTGAACTGAAGAGAAGAAGCACCATCATGGAGCTGGATCGGAAGGGTCTGGAGAGATTCTGGATGAAGGAATTGTCTCTGATCTCTTGTCAGGTGCTCTCTAACCTAATCAGGCATTATAGGAGAAAACTCAGAGCTGTTATTATGCCAAATGGAGGTTTCAAAAAGCATTGAATAAAAGGGTGCCGTTAATTGTGGCCATTGTGTATTAGAGAAAAACATTTATTTAATAATGATATTTCCCCCCATTTTAAAATCTTATTCTCCAATGAAAGGTTAGATATATGTGATTTTTTTAAAATAAAAGATCAAAATGAATAACAATGCGCTTTGTTCATATTTACCAAGGGTGTCAATAATTCTGACCACGACTGTATGTGACATAGGCTAATTAATATTATATCAAACTACTAATAAAATTAATTACTTATACAAATTTACTTTGAATTTGTATAAGTAATTTATTTTGAATCAAATACAATAATATTTAGATTTGGTTTAAAATGACTTTTGCCTTGATATTATTAATAATATTTTATCATATATTTCTTTATTAATGTATTTTATAAAATATAAATGTATGTACATTTTTTACAAATGTTCACGTGTTATTTTTATTTTGTTAATTCATAAAAATATACTACATAATTTTCTGGTAACACTTTAGTACAGTGACAATTCTCACTATTCCTATTTGCTTATTAGCTTATTATTAAATTTGTCTGTTTATTAGTACTTACAGAGACATCGCATGACCTATTCCGACATCCCTAATTCCTCCCCCAATACCTACACTTAAACAACTCCCTTCTAATTCTTATACGCCGAAATTAGGAATTTAGATCAGCAAAAGTCATAGTTATGGGTTTGTTAATATTGAAATTGGACCTTGAAATAAAGTGTCACCTAATTCTAGTAGATAAACAATTATATATATTTATATAATTATAGAACTCATTAATATCACTTTATGCGAATGGTGTTCCATGAAATAGTTTTTGCTCAGGAAGCACGCACAAAAAATATATTTTGCCTACAGTTAGCACTTTTCCCTTGATACTGCAGAGGTTACCCATAGACTGCCTGTGGGATTTAAAAACGTACAGATTCCTTGCATATTTTATATTTCAAGCTTATATTTAAATATTTTTATTACCTTATAATAGAGTGGTTTAAGCAGCGATGAGAGCAAACGTCTCCTCTCTCTGAGCTCGTTGAGCAACTGTAAGTGGCACCTCCAGAAGGATCTGGGTGCTCTATTAGGAACATTACCTGATTATTGTTAAACAGGGGAGAGATCCACATCACTGTGGCTTCATGAGGCACAACACACAACACACACACACACACACCCTGTAGTTCCAGCTGGTGTAAACTGTATTTCGGTTTCTGTTTGTAGCTTTGTTGGAGGTAGACAGGTAAAGGGTGTTAATGGTTAATGGTTTCTGAACTGTTATTTAGCTTAAATGTTAAGCTTCGGTCCCCCCGCATCCTCCCCCGGGCGTGAGGTGTTGTCCCCTGCCTAGGGAAACATTTCCTCTCCCCTAGAAACACACATCATCATGAAGGGGTTGACTTATAGGGCTTTCCCATGTGACTCCTCTCCCCCGTCCTGTCATTTGTTTTCCTGACACGGTCGGGCATTGATAAATGAAGGTGTGTGTGTGCTGCTATCCTTGCCCTGTGTCTTTGCAGCAACCTTTTATCACACCCAGTCACATGCACCCAGCATGGATACATAAGGTCATGGTTGACTTAAAATTATTTAAAATAAGACAAAACAAGCATTCATATAAGCCTTTGAAGAACCAGGATTCCCACAGTTTAGAAAAACCTGGATATATGAGGTAGTCTGATTTCAAAAATGTGATTTCCAGACCTGGAAAGTCATGAAAATGTATAAAATGTTATTACTCCATGGACATTTGTATATATTTTATTAATATACATTTTTGTGTTTATACCAAGCCCAAAATATTTATCAGGAAGAAATTGTGAGTAAAATTCCTTTTTAATGTATCTATTGTATCTATTTTTAATCCAGAAAAAAATGGAATAGTCATGGGCTTCGAATATTATCGTGGACATTAAGGAGCCTTGAAGTATATAAGATTGAGAACCACTGCTCAAGGGCACTCCCATTACACCCCAGTACATTAATTATTTAAAGAACTACAACCACTAAAAGCACAGGTTTTGCTTTATTCATAAATAATTTTGATCTTCTTGAATTATTAGTGCGATTTATCTTGGGTTAAAGTCTCATCACACTCACAAAAACAGCTAAACATGAACAATCAGACAGATAAAGCTCAAGATCTGGTCATAAAATACAATTTTATTGTAATATAATTTTAAACTACTTGGTCTAGGTTAAGTAGACTCAACAGAAAGCCGCCGTACCCTTAAAGTTCTCTCACATCTGGAACTCAATGGAGCACTCGATGTTCTCCGGACTCAAGCCGTCTTCAAAGGCGAACAGAAAATACATCACCTTGCGAACCTTGGCCAGCTCGGCTATCCTCTCGCCAAACTCCTGAGCGTCAGCCTCGTAGCATTGGATGAGATCATCGTCTGCGCTTTTCCAGAAGAGGCCTGTCGGTTCGAGGAGCTGGCGGGTCATGAGGTGGGTCAGGTCGGGCGTCCAGAGCTGGGAGGTGGCGATGATGTTGAGGCGGCCGGGTGCGGACATGCGGATGTTCCAGCGGGTGAAATGCATGGCCTGTTCGGAGAAGTCCAGATGGTAGACGTGCTCGTTGGACTTCAGTAGACGCTCTCCGTCTTGACGTTTCTGGCCTCGCTGCTGCAGAGACTGTACTCTCAGACGCATCATCTCCGTCAGCTGTATATCAGGGTTGAACGTCAGCTCAAGAGACATGTTCCCAGTGAAGATGTTTTGAAACCTGATAGCTTAGGGCTTCTTCTCTTGTCTGGCCGGATTAGGCTTGTTATCCACCGTGTGACTTCTGTGGTATGAGTGCCACAGTGAGACCTTGTGCTCTGAAACCAACTTATTTCACAGTGTGGGTTTTTGTTTAGATGTTTGTTGCTCTGGGCAACAGCAATGCTGGGCTCTCCAAGAGGGAATTCGAGACATCTGTGTTTGCTACATGTGTTTGTTTCACATTCACTGTCGATAGAGTTTACTCCCAACTGAACAGAAGTCACCTGCAGTCAGCATCACAATGTGTACCTGAGCCCAGATAATGGACCTGCTCCTCTTGGAACAATTACCACAGAGGTGTACTTGAAATCTAATCTCTGTTCTGTCCCAGAGGACTCGCTCAGGATGAAAGAGATGTAGTTGTCCTATACAACATCCAAATCACCCTGGTGTCCTTCCCTCAATTGTCTTTAACATTCAGGAAAATGCTGCTTTTTTGACCTGCATCTGTCTGTATTTATGAACTTTTAAATTGATAAGCAATGACATGAACCTGATCCACGAAATATTACACGTTATTGGAAACTCGTCGAGTTTTTGTTTATATTTTTTTTCTTTTGATGAAAATATCCTGTAAATGTAGACAGTATTTTGTCATGTCATTAATTTTAGTTCTTTGACTAAAATGACAAATGATGAGAAATAAAATAAAATAAAATATGTGATAAAATATTATTTATCAACAAAAACTATATGTGACCCTGGACCATAAAACCAGTCATAAGTGTAATTTTTTTGAAATTGAGATTTATACATTATTTATTTATGAATAAATAAGCTTTCCATTGATGGTATGGTTTGTTAGGATAGGACAATATTGTCTGAGATACAACTATTTGAAAATCTGGAATCTGAGGGTGCAAAAAATCTAAATATTGAGAAAATCACCTTTAAAGTTGTCAAAATGAAGTTCTTAGCAATGCATATTACTAATCAAAAATTAGGTTTTGATATATTTATGGTAGTAAATTTACAAAATATCTTCATGGAACATGATTTTTACTTAATATCCTAATGAGTTTTGGCATAAAAAAATCAATAATTTTGACCCATACAGTGTATTTATGGCTATTGCTACAAATATAATATACCCGTGCGACTTATTACTGTTTTTTTTTTGTGGTCCAGGGTCACATATTTAGTTGACGGTAATGTGAAAAATGAAAAAAAAAAATTAAAAAATCTTAAACAACATTAGAACGCTATTTTGTTCTTCAGTTCTTATCTTCTTATTTTCCTGCACAGGTTTGCAGCAGTTTGACAAAATGCACTAAAAACATACACTCTTATACATTACTTACAGTAATTGTTCAGTACTTGTACAGTACTTGTATCAGTTTAAGATCAAAACACAAATAAATTTAATTAATAGAAAAAAACTAGAGGTTATTATGCAAACACAAGAATTTTGTCTGCCTAATAGGTCAAGTGTATTGTCCCTTGTTTAAAGCTGCAGTCTGTAAGTTTTGCCTTTTTGTCGCCATCTCTGTTTGAAACCTGGAATTGCAGTTACTCGCTGAATTATCTTCCTTGCGTGGGTTGTACTCCGGCATCAGTCCTAGTATTTCCCGTGTGAATCCTATCCGTAGTACTCAACAGATGCTAGCCCTACGTCTGATAATGACCCAAATAAGAATTTTCACCGTATATTGCCATTTGAACAAGTAAGTATCAAGTCTGCCACATTTGTTCTGACCAACTGAGGAAAAAGCATTACAATAAATCGTGCTACCAATGGTGATTAAATCTGAAGATAGGTTTGCTCATATCACATCAAACCGTTCAAAGTTTTATTATTGTTATACTTTATTCTCAATTTATTAATGTTAACAGCATCAACATTGCGTGACTATGAGTATAGTGTGTGTGTGTAGATTTCAATTTCTGTACAGTCTAATCTCTAGTTGTCATACCATTCGAATTTCATATAGAGAAATTATTTTAACCTAAAAAGCAAACTATGCTCCCTTCGAACGGGTTGTCTTTAAAATACAAATCTTGTGTAATTCCAGGCTATCTGTAATCAGAAACACATTTAAAACTGGAATATTATTTAATTTCATTCACATGTGTTTCATAAACATACTTTTTTGGATTACAATCTGCCATCAAAATGATTTTTTGACATTCAATTATTCTAGCTGCTGTGAGAAAAACGATCGGCCACCTGCAGGATCCTCACATGCGATAACCTAGTAGCCGGGACAACTTCTTAATGTTTACAGACTTTACGTAATGATGCAGCAGCATGCTCGAATTTCCCGCAAATTCCTACCAGTACCACTAAAATAGAAAACATTATTATAAGCTAACCGTTGTGATTCGGGCTAAAGTAAGGCTGTTACGGGGCTGACGAGACGTGAGACTTGCGGATCCATTCGCAGAGCTTTATTAGACAAAGGCAGAGACGTGGTCATACAGCAGGCATGGGTCAGATGAGAGCAAACAGGTATATGGTGGGCAAAACACAAGAATAGTCCTAGGGCTAGCACAGGTCGACGATCGGCAGACAGAATCAAAAGGGGCAAGACAAAAGGGGAGAATCCAGGGAACCAGGCAAAGATCAGAAACCGAGAAGGCTAAGGAAAATGACAAGGGCTAAGCTAAGGCTAAGGCTAAGTAAGTAGCTATCGCTATGTATAGTGATAAATGCTGCACAATACTCCAGAGGGAAGGGTAGAGTGGAGTGTTCTATTTGAGGGAGTGATATGAACATCTGGGTGGCAATCAGTGTACACCGGTGTGTGCAATTCGTGCTGAGTTGCAATCAGTGCCATGCATGATGGTAATGTAGTCCGGGTGCATGCAACCGTTTATGTGGTGCGCGAGCAATGAAAATGGAAAGTTCATGGGCCGGGATTCCGTTACAAGGCGATAGTATTGAACACTGCTGGTTATGTACTTGGCTCAATTTTTTTCGTGACATTTTTAACACAAAGAAGTTCTGACTGCAGCTTAACGAAACTATTCAAAATCATTAATCATTTAATACAATTATTAAGAAATCTTATTTTATCTGTAAAAGAACACTTTAAATAAATATGGATGAAACTTTGGTAACACTTACTTAAAGGGTTTCTAGGTATGCTTTTTCACTTTTTTAATTTTAGAGTCGTGTGTAGGGTGTATGTTTGGCATGATCAAAGATCTAACACTACAAATCTCGAAGTCCTTTTTTGTAAAAAGCCCTTTTCAAAACTACACGAACGGTCTTGTTGGACTACAACCATTGTTTTCATGCCCTTAGAATATCATTAAAATAATTCCCACCTACAGACATTGTAATGGTTGGGGGGTGGAGAGGGGCGAGCTTGTGGTTAGAACCAGTGGAACTGTATAAAAATATGGCGTGTCCCCGTACGTTGCCATAGGTTTTCCGAAGAGGCGTTTTTGAAGCCTAAATGGTAGTCGGAGCCGCCCGTCATCATGTGGCAAGCCGCGTCACTCCGGATAATCAAAATGGCCCATAGGCGGGAGCTGGTTTCTTCTGAAACCCACGCCCACCTAGCTCGATGGTTTGTGACAGCGCGCAATCCACCTGTGCACTCAAGTGGCCCGCCCTATTTGCAGAACTTTAGGTTAAAATAATTTAAAACGGATGATTATAAAAAAATTTCACCCCCTCACATTTCATGAAGGCAAATTATCTATATGACCAAACCACTTTTGTACCAGTCTGAGACATATGTTTTTCTGCTGTAAATTTTGGCATTTTATCATGGGGAGTCTATGGGACTGACTCCCTTTTAGGAGCCTCTAGCGGCCAGTCGATGAATTGCATGTTTTAGTCACTTCCGTATTGGTTTCACGAGAGAGACTGGAAGGTTGCCGCTTGGTTGAGTGCATCAGACAAGAAGACGACAAAGTGCTGCTGTAGCCTCAAGTTTTAGCAAGTTATTACACATGCACCTGAATAAATATGTATGTAAATATGTATGTTACAATTATGAAAACGTTTTATAATAAATTGCTAACAGTACAATACTGGACAATGATGTAAACTGCAGAATTTACACTTCAATTATGATACTAGTGTTTCCCATACATTGAGTGCAGGTGTTTTTATATCACTGAAGGAAACCGACTGTCTTCAGAAAAATGAAGTCATTTTCATTTAATCTTGCATGTAATGTCTGATAAAGCAGTGTTTTTTTGAGTGGAGCGCTGCTTTGTGTACAGCCGTTACTGGGGAAACCTTGATCTCTACCACTCCAGAGAATGAGTTTGCATATACAGTATATGCCGCCTGGGAAACACTGGACTATGGTATAAATAAATTCAACTGTATAACAGTTTCACTGCAATTCATTTTATAATGTTAGAATTAAAGAACAATAAGACATATGATTTATCTGTACATAGTAAATGCAGTTTTTTTTAAGCGGTTGTTGACATCCTATCAAAAACGTGATTTAGCCAAAAAAAAACAACAACAATAACGTTACATCTCTAATGTGTCATGCAATATCCATGCGTGCAAAGGTTCTGCACGATCCTCTTGTTCAATATTCTCTGGGTCTGAATCCGGCTCAAATTGATATGGCAATATTGACGCCATCCTTAACTAAACTTGCTGCTTTGGCAAGGGGCAGTACTGAAACACCATCTAAGCTGTTCGCCAATCACAACGCACTGGGACAGCTAACCAATCACAACACATTTAGTTTTTTGGAAGGCGGACCTTCATCAAAGCTGGAATTAATCGAGCCGTTTGTGCCAGGATGGGTAGAAAGGTATTTTAATAATGTAAATTTATGTGGAAAATAATGCGTTTTTCGAACACCAAGCATGAGAGCATGTTCTAGTACACCCCCAAAACAAATTCAAGACATTATAAAAGAGCATAATAGGACCCCTTTAAAGCCTTTGTGTATAATGCATAATAAAGGGTTATTAAAGGGTGTAATGCATTATAATTATTCATAATGTGCTTTGTAATGCATTACATCATGTCGTAAATAATTATAACCAAATCAATTTAAGATGCAATTTGTATCAATGAATTGATAAGTGTAAAGTTACAATTATTCATGAGATTGAACAATGCATTATAAGGTGCATTACAAGGCATAATTATTGCATTAAAACTGCTTTTATAATGCATCATACATAAAGGCTGTAAGTAAAGTGTATCCAAACATTTAAATAAAAATGAGAACGGTTGTCTTATCAACTAACCATAATAAAATAAGATTATGTTGAAGTACTGAAATTTCTGAAATTTCACTTTTGTCTCTTTCTAGCTTATCCCAGACTGGAAGGAGCAGGAATGGGATACAGAGAAGGCAGACTCTTATGCAGGAATATTCCACTTCCGCTTCTGGCGGTTTGGGGAATGGGTGGACGTGGTGATCGATGACCGTCTCCCCACAGTGGATAACCAGCTGGTGTACTGCCATTCAAATGATAGCAACGAGTTCTGGAGTGCCCTTGTGGAAAAAGCCTATGCCAAGTAAGCAGTTCAGGCTGCAGACAAATTCAAAAGGTCTATACAGAGATTAACATTCAAGTAGTGTGATAACATAGTGATGCTAAGTTCTTTCTCTATACCATTCAAGAGTTTATGGCTGCTATGAGGCCCTGGATGGTGGAAACACAGCTGATGCCCTGGTGGACTTTACTGGCGGCGTGTCAGAACCCATGGACCTTCTGGAAGGCCAGTTTCCTCAGGATGAAGTCGCCAGAAACCAACTCTTTGAGAGAGTGCTCAAGGTCCATAATCGAGATGGCCTTATCAGCTGCTCTATCAGGGTTGATAAGGCCCTCCTACTTTATTTTAGTATATTTTAGTACAGTATACTTTATATATATATTATAATTTTACATTTACTCCTATATTTATACACTATGGAAACACATGTAGTACATATTATTGATCAGCATTTGTGTCACGTCTGTCAAGATTTGTATTCAGACACTCATCCATCTATTAATCCAGCCATCCATCATTTTTTCTGCCTTCATTTATTTTCTTTTATAAGACTGTACCTTCCCAGACTCAAAGCAATCTTTGATTGTGAGTGACTTGCTTATCAATGGTCTGTGATTCCTTTCATACATGGGGAAAAAACTAAGTTTTTGAATATCTTCATAGCTGGAAGTTGTTTTTCTTCACTAGGATATCAAATAAAATGCCTCTCAGTGCAAAAGAGAACTCAATTGAGTGTTCAGAAACATTTAGAAATTCATTTGAACAGCATCATCTGATGTGCCAGACAGGTCTGTTATGTAAGCAGGTTATCTGGGGATCATAACAGAAACAACTTTATCAAGTTTCACCACAACTTAAGGGCTTTTGTTCAAATGTTGAGGAGAAAATTAAACGGTTTGCATTGATTTATAAATGTTCTGTTAAATACTCAACAAAGTCCTTTCATGTCCAAGTTCAGTCACTCTGTCCATTCTTACAACTTAGTCTTGATTATGTCGACACAATTATTCATGTCACAGAGCCTACAAGTCTATGCATATTGCCAGCTTCATTTGCACAGCAAGCACTCTGCTCACTGGAGTGTGATAAATGGGCGTGGCTTGTCTCCTACTGATTAACATCACCATATTTCACTGTACCATGAAATAACGGCCGATATTTTCATAATCGATAATTCACAGACAGTTCATGTGCTTGCATTCTAATCATGGATAAAGATTATTATGCTTTTGGATAGACTTGAAATTGGTGTTCAGCAAACTAACTGAAATTTGACCTTTGGTGTACAGGCAACCACAGTTGAAGACATGGAGGCAAGACTGGACTGTGGGTTAGTGAAAGGCCATGCCTATGCGGTGACCGACGTTCGCAAGGTCCGTCTGGGACATGGCCTTCTGGCGTATTTCAAGTCAGAAAAGCTACACATGATTCGCATGAGGAACCCCTGGGGTGAAAAGGAGTGGAGTGGACCGTGGAGCGATAGGTGAGACTGCCCCCTCTTGGATTGGAGGTATTACATACAGACTCTATAGCAGGGGTATCCAATCCTGTGGATTTTAGTTCCAACACACTTGCCTAGAAGTTTCAAATGAGTCTAAAGAGCTTGATTAGTTGGTTCAGGTGTGTTTAATTGGGGTTGGAGCTAAACTCTGCAGGACAGTGCCCCTCCAGGATCTGATTTGGACACCCCTGATCTAGAGCATGGTGTATGACAGGGTTTGCAAATGCCTGTGGATTTGTGAGGAAACTGCAGGGGGTATGAGTTGATGGAAAGCTAATAATAGGTCATAACCATGTAAAATTAAAATATATAAATCATTTTAAAATAAAAACAATCAAAATAAAACCCTTACTAAAAACATGAAACATTTAATTAGTTTACCTGCATGTGACCAATAATCTAAATTAGAGAACTGTGAATATGTAGATGTGTTGTTAAAGGATTGAAATATTATTTGAAAATGTCATGGGGTACTTCGGGTAAACGTAAGTAAAACTAAAGGTTTGGGAATAATTAGAAAGAAACTGAATTATTTTTTACATTTTTTATGATGGGAGATAAGGGAGCTAATGCCTTGTTTAGACTGTCAGTCCAAATCTGATTTTGGTGCACATCCATTTGGAGAATCTTGAATCATAATTTAGCAAGGTAACCGCAAAAAAAAAAAAAAATCACAATTCAAAGGTATATCACACGCAAAAATGTAAATTCTGTAATTAATTACTCACCCTCATGTCGTTCCAAACCCGTAAGACCTTCGTTCATCTTTGGAACACAAATTAAGATATTTTTGGTGAAATCAGAGAGCTTTCTGACCCTCCATAGACATCACGAGAACTACCACTTTAAGTTTCAGTTCCGTTGAATTGACTTTATACAACAATTTCTCCCCTTCCAGGACAGATTCCGCCTCCATTCACAAGAGTACCAATGAATAGTGGCGAAGACTGACATGGAAGAGAAAGAAATTGTTGAATAAAGTCTTTTTTTTTGTTTTGTTTCTTTGCATACAAAAAGCATTCGCGTAGCTTCATAACATTACGGTTAAAGCACTGATGTCACATGAACTATTTTAACGATGTCCTTACTACCTTTCTGGGCCTTGAACGTGGTAGTTGCGTTGCTGAAAAAGCAGAGTCAGAAAGCTCTCGGATTTCATCAAAAATATCTTAATTTGTGTTCCAAAGATGAACGAAGGTCTTACAGGTTTGGAACGACATGAGGGTGAGTAATTAATGACAGAATTTTCATTTTTGGGTAAACTATCCGATTTTATAATACGTTTTTGTTCGACCTGCACTTCCCAAAAACACATTGTTTCTGCACCAACTGTCAGCATGTTTCCTACAACAATGTCTGACATTTTTACATTTTAAGTGGCAAAAAAAAATGTTAGAGCGGTCAGACTGAATCAGATTTTCTGAAATGTCATTTGAATCAGTGTTTGCAGAAACAAGGTTGTGTTGTTGTGAAGTGCAGGTCGAGATAAAAATAACAATATACTGCTAGTCGGCACAGTTTACACTCCTCTTTAAATTTTGAGACTGGTGGAGATGGCAGCATGGAATAAAGCCACATTTTTGGTGTAGGCATAGAAATGCAACTTCACTGACATAGAAACCAATGCAGATATTCCAGAAAATGAAAGAGGGACCCATCTGAACCCATCTGGGATCTGAACCATTGCGATACACAGTGTGGACAGTCAGTCATTTAGAATCCGATACACAATAATCAGATTTGGACTGACAGTGTGACAGTAAGCCCTAGTTGCAAGCCAGACTCAAACCCAAATTTCCAAATGAGCACCAAAATTCTATGTGTTGAAGCACTTGCTATATTACGACGTGGCGTTGTGATCAGACATTTTTCATCAGACACACATCTTCCCAACACTCAATTCTTTATAATCTCTACAAAAACAGAGTGAAAGCACATACAGAAATGATTTGTCCTTTTGCCTTCTCTAGCTTCCTGCAGTGTAGTGCTATACTTCCTCAGAGGCTAGAGAAAACCATTTCTCTCCTTCCTCTTGAGATGATTTCAGTATAAATAACACATAGCCGAAGTGTCCATTCTAAATCGCTGACTGGTGTGAAATTGAGATATCAAGCCAGGCAGGCTGGTATAAAATAGGAAGCTGCTGTGATTGAAATGCAGAGGTCTGAGGGTGTTAAGAAGACATCCACCTCCTTTCATTTAAATAACTGTGCTCTTGTTTGATGACACCTACCCTAAATATCCACCACTGCAAGTAGCAACATACTATTAAAATGGGGCTGTGTAATTGCAGAGAGGAAAATCTTGAAAATCCTTCTCATCAGTCTTTGTTCAAGTGCTACAACAGACAGGGTTATATTTGCCTCTGAATTATTTACTGGCCAGCCAGAAGACTCTTATTGAGGTGAAGGCAATCTTTCTTCATATTTCTGCTTGATGAATTATTTATTCTGGGCTTGATTAGAAATACTTGGTTAAGTGCTCTATTTCTTTCACAAAATTCTAGGAAATCTTAGTTGATGGTTATTGGACGCAGGCTGTTGTCAGTGAGTATAGTCGTGTGTGTCGTGTGTGAATGTTTATTTCTCTCAGTCTGGTGTACGATGAGTAATCACTGCTCTGTTTTGTAGCTCAGAAGAGTGGAAGAAAGTGAGCAAGAGTGAGAGAGAGAAGCTGGGCGTCACTGTTCAGGATGATGGAGAGTTTTGGTGAGGCTCGCTGTACTCTTACCTTCTAGATCAGTAGATCATAGTGTCTTAACACAGATGGGTTCCAGAAGTCTGAGACTACTAGTCAAAATGCTTCTGTTTTGCATATACTGTGTGTGTTTGTGGGTGTGTTTGTGTGTGTGTATGTGTGTATGTGTGTATATATATAGATATATAGATATATATATATATATATAATAATTATATATATGATGTATTTGGGGTTTTTTTTTTTCATTATAAGCAAATAACTAATATAGCAATAACTAATCTGAATTGCTTGAGGATGGTTAAAGCATACACAATTTCTACACAAGTTATTATCTAGGAAATGTTCAATATTTGTGTATTCTATATATTATTTATATTATATATTAACACTTTGCAGTTATTTGCAATTTGCATTAATCTAAAACATATCCCAAAATCTTAACTATTAGTACTCCTTACATATAGGACCTAACAATGAAAAAATTGTTTGCATTTATTAATCTAGGTTAATGTTAATTTATTTGTAAATATATGTTTATTTTTACTCTCTTTTTTTTTACACAGCATTTGTAAATCTATGTTAATGTCAATTAAGAAACATACTATTGTAAATTAATGTTTGCATATAATACAGTAATGTTAATTAAAACACCTTGTAATGATAGTAATGTATTAATATATATGGAAATTAAGCTATATTAATACAGTAAATATTGTAAAGAATACTTCTCATTGTTAGTTCATGATATACAGTATAATGCAATGACTAATGTTAACATATTTAACCATTTTGTATTACCTTCAAGGGTTAAATTGTTAAACATTTTGTAAAAAGCAGATCAACTGAACAAAACAATTTGATAATATCTTAGTGTTTGTTGTTACCCTGTTTTGCTTCAAAATCTTTATTTCTGTGTTTAAATCCGATTTTATCCCAGATTTAAATCCGATTTTATCCGGATTATTAAATCCAGGTTTTATACTATTGTACCCCAATGCATCTGATAAACACCTAAATTCTCCATTTATCATAAACTTCTGTTCCCCAACTGGCTGTAAACTGCTTCACCAGGATGAACTTTGAGGATTTCTCTCACTACTTCACCGACCTGATCCTGTGTCGACTGATAAACACGTCTTACTTGAGCATTCATAAGACCTGGGAGGAGGAGGTGATGAGGGGCTCCTGGATCCACCGAGACGACCCGCTCCGCAACCGCGCCGGAGGCTGCATTAACCATAAAGCCACGTTTCTGCAAAACCCACAGGTCAGTGTACCTGTGTGCATCTGCCTTTTTAAAATGTTGTTCTTGTCCTGGAGGCATTTGATGCTTTGGGTCTTCATTGGACTGAGTTTAGTGTATGTTTCTGCCCACAGTATGTTTTTGATGTGAGAAAAGTGGAAGATGAGGTGCTGATCTGCCTGCAGCAAAAGGAACGCAGAGCTACTCCAAAGGAGGGCAAAGGCGAGCACCTGGCCATTGGATTTGACATCCATAGGGTACAAAATTACATTCCAACACAATACAAACCTTCACATCTGCCTGCAGATAAAGCCAATGATATAAGAACTAAAAATATAAGTACTGTATGGTATCCTGTCAACTTTTCTACCACCAGGTGGAGTTGAATAGGAAATACAGAATGCACTCAGCTCAGCAGAAGGTCGCAGGGTCAATCTACATCAACTCTCGCTGCATCTTTCTGAGGAAAGAGCTAAAGGAGGGACGTTACGTCATCATCCCCACAACCTTTGACCCAGGTCAACATGGAGAGTTCCTGCTCAGAGTCTTCACTGATGTGCCTTCAGACTGCAAGTAAAGTAGCGTCCAAAAAAAGTATAGACCACACTTGTTGCTTATTAGCATGCATATTACTAGCATATTGGCTGATTATTCATGCACATATTAATGCTTTATTCTGCATGACTAAATTCTAGATCCCGTAACCCTACCCCATACCTAAACATAACGTCTTGGTTACATATGGTAACCCACGTTCCCTGATGGAGGGAATGGAGATGTTGTGTCGAGTGTACGACACTAGGGGTCGCTCTTGGGAGCCCCAATCACCTTAATCTTTGAGAAAAGGTCAAGGAAATTGCGTCTCAACCCACTCAGAGGCAATTCGGAGTTGTGGCATGAAGGACACAACGTCTCTGTTCCCTCCATCATCCTCACTCCCAGTGGGCAAGGTAGGCCTCTGGCCTGATAGGCCGTTAGGATTACATCCACAATCCAGTAGGAGATCCTTTGTCTGGAGACAGCATTCCCCTTCTGCTTTCCTCCAAAGCAGATAAAGAGCTGTTCAGAACGTCTGAAACTCTTGAGTGCGATCTAGGTATGTGTGTAGGGCTCGCATTGGGCACAACAGAGACAGGTTAAGGTCCCCTTCTTGGAAGGGGATAGCTTGCAAGTTCACCACCTGGTCCCTGAAAGGCGTGGTGGGAACTTTAGGCACATATTTGGGCCGGGGTCTCAGAACAACGTGAGAGTCTGCCGGCCCGAACTTCAGGCATGATTCATTAACGGAGAGGGCTTGAAGATCCCCCACCCTCTTGACAGAAGTGAGTGCAGTCAGGAGGGCCGTCTTCATAGAGAGGGCACTGAACTCAACTGACTGAAGGGGCTCAAACGGATCTCTCTGTAAGGCCTGCAAGACCACAGTGAGATCCCAAGAGGGAATCAGACGTGGCCTCGGGCGCCTCTGAGGAACCTAATAACCAGATCGTGCTTCCCCACCGATCTGCCTCCCACGGTGTCGTGTTTAGCCGCAATCACGGCCATGTACACTTTAAGTGTAGAAGCAGACAGGTGCCTGTCCAGGCCCTCTTTGAGGAAGGATAGCACAGATCCGATGCCACATCTCCAAAGATCCTTCCCATGGGAAGAACACCAATTCACAAAAACGTGCCACTTCAGGTCCTACAACCGCCTCGTCGAGGGGGTTCTGGCCTGAGTAATGTATTCACCACAGCTGGTGAAAGGTCTCTAAGTTCCTCCTGGTCCCATCCAGGGACCAAACATGAAGGTTCCAGAGATCCGGGCGCGGATGCCAAATTGTGCCCTTCCCCTGAGAAAGGAGATCCAGGGAGGAACTGATTCGCCAGGGAGGAACTGATGCCATGAGCATGAGCTCCGAGAACCAAGTCCTGTCGGGCCAATAAGGGGCAACAGGCAGGAGCTGTTCTCCGTCTTCTCTGACTTTGCACAGTGTCTGTGCAATGAGGCTCATTGGGGGAAATGCATACTTGAGTAGGCTCCTGGGCCAGCTGTGAGCCAGTGCATCTGTGCCGAGGGGAGCCTCGGTCAGGGAGTACCACAACTGGCAATGGATCGATTCCTACGAAGCAAACAGGTCCACCTGTGCCTGGCCGAACTGATTCCAAATCAGCTGAACCATTTGGGGGTGAAGCCTCCACTTGCCCCTGAGCGAGACCTGTCACGAGAGGAGATCCGCTACACAATTGAGGTCGCCCGGGATATGAGTGACATGCAGAGACCTGAGTCTGTGCTGGCTCCAAAGTAAAATAATATGGCAGGCGAGTTGTGACATGCGATGGGAGCGAACACCACCCTGGTGGTTCATGTATGCAACCGTCGCTGTGTTGTCAGTCCGGACCAACACGTGCTTGCCTTGGATCAAGGGTCAAAACCTCTTCAAGGCCAAAAGCACAGTCAACAACTCTAGGCAATTGATATGCCAATGCAGCCAAGGGCCTGTCCAGACCCCTGATGCTGCATGCCCATTGCACACAGCGCCCCAGCCTGTCTTGGAAGCATCTGTTTTTACAACAATGCGTCTGGACACCTGTTCTAAGTGCACTCCTGCCTGTAGAAAAGAGATGTATTCCCAAGGACTGAAGGTATGGCAACACAACGGTGTGATGTTCACACAGTGTGAGCAGTGACGCCATGCCCATCTCGGGACTCTGGAGTGTAACCAGTGCTGAAGTGGTCTCATATGCATCAGTCCCAGTGGTGTAACTGTGGCTGAGGATGCCATATGTCTCAGGAGCCTCTGAAAGTTTTTGAGAGGGACCGCTGTTCTCTGCTTGAGAGCCCTCAAGCATTTCAGCACCGACTGAGCACAATCCTGAGAGAGAAGTGCAGTCATCGAAACCGAGTCCAATTCTATATCCAAGAAAAGAGATACTCTGCACAGGGGAGAGTTTGCACTTTTCCCAGTTGACCCGAAGTCCCAATCGGGCTAGGTGGTCGAGGACCATATCCCTGTGTGCGCAAACAATTTCCCGTGAGTGCGCTGGATCAGCCAGTCGTCGAGTTAGTTGAGAATGCGAATGCCCGCTTCCCTGAGAGGGGCAAGGGCAGCCTCCGCGATCTTCGTAAAGACCCGAGGAGACAGGGACAGCCCGAAGGGAAGAACTTTGTACTGATATGCCAGTCCTTCGAAGGAAAACTGAAGAAATGGCCTGTGCCTTGGTAGGATTGAGACATGAAAGTACACATCCTTCAGGTCTATTGCCACAAACCAATCCTGATCTCTGCCACATGTTAATATGTGTCTTGTAGTGTTTAACCCTCTGGGGTCTGAGGGTGTTTTTGGGCCCTGGAGAAGTTTTGACATTTGTGCTTTTTTCAGTTGCTTACAAACATTTGAATGTCTTAAAGTTTAATAACACCGTAATCAGCACAAACTGGGCTACAATAATATGTGAGCAGCATGTATGTACGTGATTGTGTTTTTGAGAAAACAACGTTTATGCGTGCTTAGTGAAAAACAACAATTTTAAAGTCACTGAAATAAGGCCATAAAACACATACAGAACATTTGTTCACAATACTTTTGAGAACTGATCTTGAAGTCTAGAGTTTTTGCTTCAAAATTATGTTAAAATCATCTTACTCATTCACAGAAAACAATATATTGATTTAAATTTTCTAAGACACTTTTTGTGTAGAAAAGGAATATGCGAGGGGGTGTGAATGGTCATGGATAATGCTGTGATTCACACTTGAGAAGACAAAGGCCTGCATAATGAGCTGCATAATGAGGCTTTCAGTAAGGTGTGTGACTGAGAGGGAATTGCTACAAGAAAGAATGTGAGAAATACATTTATATTTTTTTTTGTTTGTAGTTTATTTAGAATACATAAAACTATCACATAAAATAACTCATGGGAGTGTGTGCTTCACATGGTCTTAGCTGTGGTTCAGGTTCTTGTGCAGGCAGGAATCTCCATTTCCATGACCAAGTGGGCTGCTTTGCTTTGGCTCTCTTTGCAACAGGTTCTTTTGCACTGTTATTCTCACATCTGAAATAAAAAAAAGTAAGCATGCTGTTTACACAAACTACATTATTAACATTATTGTGATGTTCACTGATACTAGTACTAATTTATCGAAACAAAGAACACAATTACCACATAGCAAACATATTTTACCACGAAATAACTAAATCAAATGAAAGTAACATCTCTAAAATAGTGAATGCACACTTACTCTAAAAATCTGAATGGAGTTGAAAACTGAACGAGTGTCCCCTTCATATGAGAGATGCAGGTGAATGCAAGAGTAGTGTATTCCCCACAGTACCTTAGTATAGTATGCATACTTCATGAGAAAACACAATGCCAATTCTTACATTTTAACACCACATATTCTAGGAATAATACAATTACTACACTGTGCACTTACTCAGTATGATTTTCCAGCGAACTCAAAACTGAACGACGTGCGTGTGCCTTTCTTGTGCAAGATCCTGGTGATGCAGCCACAGTCCTAAACGAAAATTGAAACGGTTTCAAACATTTCAGCGTCATTACTCCATAAGACATGGGTATAACGAGGTAATCCAAAGCTTCTTGAGGTGGATTCTGTCTTATTCCTCTCAGCGCGACGCGAACAGTAAAACTTGAGGTCTTGCTGCTTTGTTTGCTGTGATGTGGGCGTTTACACGCTTCACGTGGGCGTGGTCGCATTAGATATAATGAAGGGAGACATGAAAGACTGGACATCGCGTTTGTTTCATATGGATTACTTTATCAGAATATTTGCTTTCGATAAGACTTGCTTAGTTTAAAAGTAGTCATGTCAAGCTTTCTATAGATATATCTCTCATGTCTCTTTGTTGAGTATTTGCTGAGTTACAGTTCATTTTAATGACGCGTTTCTAAATAAAGATCACGCAGACCAAGGTGGCAGACTGCGCACCCTGTTTGTTTTCTTTATTTTATAAATGCACAAAGTTTTGTTGTTATTATGTGTGTATACAAATAAAAGTAGACCATTTACAGATTCGATTGATGTATTGATCTTATCTGTAAGATCAAAACTGAAAATGTAATTTAAGTTATTTTCGGTGTGATCAGGAGAAGATGCATCAAAACGCGTATCCACGTTAGTTGACCCCAAAGGGTTAACATTCTGAACGGAAGCTTGTGAAGGGCCCGGTTCAGAGTCCTCAAATCCAGGATTGGTCTGAGTCCCCCGTACTTCTTGGGTACAATGAAGTACGGGCTGTAAAATCCCTTCTTCATTTCGACCAGGGGGACAGGCTCAATTGCACCCTTCTCAAGAAGGGTTGCAACCTCTGCCCGAAGAACAGCCACATTCTCACCTCGTACTGAGGTAAACAGAATGCCCCTGAACTTGGGCGGGCACCTGGCGAACTAAATCGCATAGCTGAGCCAAATGGTTCTGAGGAGCCATCGGGAGGGATTGGAGAGGCTTAACCAAGCATCCAGATACCTTGCCAACAGTCTCAAAGGAACCATGTTTGACATACCTCAGGCAGGGTTCCTGTGGCTGAGCGGAGTGGAAGGCGCTGTGGTAGGAGGTTAAACGTCCTGTAAAACAAACTGCGCCTTGTCCGCAGGGTCTGTCACATGTGCCACGGACAGATGAGGGAACATGAGTTCGCCAGCATGCATCGTGTTGGCTGAGTGATAGACCCTTTCCATCTGAACGTGAGGAGGTCTGTTTCCAAACAGGTTCTGATGCATGGTTTCAGCGTCCGGCCGTCACAAATGGGAGGGCCAAAAATGCTGTGTGTGTGACCCAGAGAAGAAGGAAATTGCTCTTTTATTGACCAGGTGGTGGCTATCTGCCAGGTGGCAGACAGCCATGATGGAGACGAATCCACCTCCCATCCCCCCATCAGAATTGGATTCAGGCTGGCCAGATGGTCCCTCCTCCCTGGGTCGCCTGTCTCAGGAACGCTTTGAAGCCTTGCGAGGGTTCCTGGTGCCCTGATGACGAGTTGGTGGTGCCACCTTCCTGCGAGTGGTGGGTCGTTGGTCAGGCTTGACTGAAAGCCCAGGCTGTTGCGAGACCTCAGCAGTACTCGCAGGGGGCCATACCCGGCGACGTGCAGATGGGGGCTGCTGACTCCAGGGTGCAAGAGCAGGACCTGACCCACGCAGAGGCAGGAAGTGTTTGATGGCCTCCGTCTGCTTCTTCACCATGGAGAACTGCTGGGTAAATTCTTCCACAGTGTCGCCAAAAAGACCAACCTGTGAAATGGGGGCATCAAGAAAACGTACTTTCTCTGCTTTCCGCATCTTAGACCAACTCAATCGCTCAATCAATCCAACAGCAGAAAACGGGAACGGAGCCACCTGGAAACACTCCAATAGAGACTCGAGATGTCCGATTGCTAGGAATTAAACAGTATCACCCAACCCAGACGACACGCAGGAATGAACATATATAAATGGCGAGATACGAAGCATGTTTAGCAAGCGGCAGCGCTAATTAATTAACCGGAGCAAGACTACGCTCCTCCACGCTGGACCCCCATCGAGGGTGGTGAGGGCAGAGGAGCCGGTGTACCGTGTTCTGGCCGAAAAAGGGGCCTTCCACGATTTCGTCAGCTCCTGGTGCACTTCTGGGAAGAAACTCTTCCACTCCAGCCCGATGCTCTTGGATGCCCGGGCAAGCACGGCTGCCATCTCAGCGTCAGCCTCGGACTGAGGCTCTGCGCCCGTAGGTGCTTGCTTAGCCGAGTCATCTGCTTCCGATGGCTCAAGCACGCCCTCCAATGTTGCGATCGACAGTTTGTCCTGCTCGCGAGCCCCGAATGAGAGATTGAGCCCACCCAGGGACACTCTCAAACTCATCCGAAAACTCGACCAGTAAGCACGAAGCAAGGGAAAAACGGGAAGCTTGTGGGGATTGCCCCGGCGAAACGAATCCCTCTCCAAATTTTTTTTTATACTAGATAAAAAAGATTTCTGAATAAGAACATATTATTTGCAGTGTGCTTGTTGTCAAGTCAACATAAGTTTAAGTTTTTAAGTTTTTCATGTAATGTTACTATTTTATTTGTATATTTTAGCTTTATTTTGGTTCAAAATCAACCAAATTGATTTTTAGTCGTTTTAGATTAAAATTTTGTTAACATTAACAACACTGGTACCTTGCTGATATTGTTCCTGCGTGTGTTTCCTTAGAGAATTAACTCTGGACGAGCCTCCACAGACATGCTGGACTGGGATGTGCGGTTACCCTCAGCTGGTCACCCAGGTGCATGTGTTAAGTGCCGAAGGCCTGCAGGGCCAAGATGCCAATGGAGGTATGTCTAGTATTTCTATATATAACAGATATATTGCAATGTGTGTTTAGAGGGACAAAATCCAATAGCTGAAGATCAGCACTTTTTATTTACCTTAATAAAAGTTTCATTTATGATTTATCCTTTTGAAAAATATTCTTTCTTCTGGATGTGATTATACTAATAACAATGTGCAGTTGATTTCTCCCCGTAGACCCTGAAATCAGTGCTCTATAATCTGCAGTCATGTACATTTTTTAAAGATAGTTCACCCAAAAATGCAGGTTTTTGTGTCATTATTCGGTGCAGTAAATTACTTTTGGGTGAATTATTCCTTTAAGCCATTATAGATTCAGACACTTATGCTGCTTAATAAGTCTAGAGTTTTTACATACAGAAATCTCTTTTGACCGCACACAGAGCTACAGTGCTTGATCTCCCACAAGACACGCTCTTGACTTCTGCACTGGAGGTACTGACTTTTAGCTGCTGCTTAGCATCTAAATGTATCTCCCTCCCCTTATAGAAATGTGAGCATGTGATAAGATTAATCTGAATTCTGAAATGTGTCCAAATCTGCCACACCGTATCTTGTTTATTTGTAGCACTGAATAATATATTTTTTTTAAATGCATGTTTTTGGTGTGACTAGCATTACTTAATGCTCCAGTGTCTTTAATTCTCTAGTGTCAGTTTGTGTCCTTTGTTACACCTCAGTACTCTGGTTTTAGATTTGCATTTATGTACTTAGTGACACTTTCTTACCAAAGTGAATTATGATAAAGTGTACAAATCACAAATAACAAAATGTGCAAAGATAGTCTACCAAGATAAAATCCACAACAATTCCAAAGATATGACAGTGAGTCTCTAATGACATGTTAAGTGAAAGAATAAATGAATGCAGGGAGTTTTATGGAGTTTAGATGTTTTTTTGTTTTGTTTTTTTGATGATGATGAATGAAAGGTGTTGGTTTGAAATCAGAGTTTAGTTTGTTTGGTTGTTCAAAGAAAACTGGTGTTTTCTCCACCCGAGTTGTTGCTTAGCCTCAGTGGTAAACAGGTGGTATTCACAGTGGTGATGTAAACACAGTAATGATGGGAGAACTGGGTGAAACTGAACTCAGGTTCAGTGCAAGCTATTTTTTATTTCCACTTTGACTGTTTTCAGTGCATTTGCATTGTCTTTGTTTCTTTATGGTGCACTACAAAAAGGATTTTTGTCATTAATCATCTGTTGAACAAGACATTTATTCTAGAATTGTTTTCAGTGAATATATATCAAATATAAATATATATACACTACTGTTCAAAAGTTTGGGGTCAGTAAGACTTTTTTATTCAGCAAGGGTTCATTATTGTTTAAAAGTGGTGTTAATTATATGTATAATGTTACAAAAGATTTCATTTAACTGCTGTTTTTTTTACTTTCAATTCATCAAAAAATTCTGAAAAATGTATCTCAGTTTTCCACAAAATATTAAGCATCACAACTGCTTTCAACTTGATAATAAAAAAAAAAATTTTCTCGATAAAAAAAGTTTCTCGAGCACCAAATCAGCCTATTAGAATGCTTTCGGAAGGATCACGTGACACTGAAGACTGGAGTAATGCCTGCCTGCTGAAAATTCAGCTTTGCCATAACAGAAATAAATTACATTTTAAAATATATTCAAATAGAAAAATTGAAATAATATTGAACAATATTACTGTTTTAATTGTAGTTTTGACAAAATAAATGCAAAATTGGTGCGCATATAATAAATAACACTCTTACGTCAAATAGAAATATCTTGTTAAAAGTTGTTTAATTTTTTTTTACTAGATAACAAAATTACTGATTATGAAAATATTTTTGCAGTGTGTAATTGGTAGAGATAGCCTATCCATGCTTTGAACGCTATCATATAAAGTGTGTTGCTGTCTCATGTCTTTTTTCTTTAGCCTCTGACCCATATGTGATCATCACCTGTGAGGGGGAGAAGGTTCGCTCCCCCGTGCACAAAGACACACGCTGCCCCAGTTTTGACGTTAAAGGAATATTCTACCGCAGAAAGCCAAAGGAAGGCATTCACATCGAGGTGAGTTGGAAGTATGTAATTACATCTCTTCCTCCTTCAGTCCTTTCCACAAACTGCTACAGATCTCCTTCCCTGTACTGGTATGTACACTGATCTGTTCCTCTCACCTTATTTCTGTTTTTCTTCTCTATTTCTCCTGCTTAACCCTTCTGACTGCTCCATGACGAACTCAGATCTACAATAAGAATGTGATTGTTGACACCTTCCTGGGTCAGGTGACCCTCTTTAGTGACCCTAACGACCGCCAAGAGCAGCACACGGTCTACCTTAAAGACAAGGGTGGTCGTCAAGACAACAACCTTCCAGGCACACTGACTGTGCGCCTGATCACCTGCACCACTTTAACCAACATCTGATCATGCATCCTACCACTTCACTCTCTCTGCTTGTGTTCCTCGTTCACCCACAATGCCTTTAGCCCTCATAATTTTCTACTGATTTTTTTTTTTCAATGAACGGTTAGTTGACCCTAAAAAAAAAAAAAAAGTATAATTCTGTCACTATATCATGTCACTTCAAACCTTTTGCTGTTATTTTTTCAGTGGAGCAAAGAGGCAGAAGTTTAATGAATCTTAATGGCCACATCCATAAAGCCCTTAAAGGTATAGTTCACCCAAAAATGAACATTCTGTCATCATTTATTAAGGCTAATGATACATGGGGCAGCTTCTTTTGAGCCTATTGAGAATGGGTAACAAATTTTTATCTGGATATCTTAGATTGGTCGTGGGCCCTGTGTCTCACCTGGTTGCCCATTGACGGCAACATTGCTAAAAAAGTTGCCCTGTGTATCATCAGCCTAATCCTCAAGTTGTTCCAAACCCGTATGACGTACTTTTCTTCTGTTAAACACAAAAAATAATTTTGAAGAATGTTCACAACCAAACAGTTGACGGTAGCCATTGACTTCCATAGTACTGTATATTTTCCATGGTATGGAAGTCAGTAGCTACCGTCGACTGTTTGGTTAACAACATTCTTCAAAATATCTTCTTTTGTGTTCAACAGAAGAAAGAAGTTTGCACAGGTTTGGAACAACTTGAGGGTGACTAAATGATGACAGAATTTTCAGTTATCGGTGAACTATCCCTTTAAAAGCATAATTAATTAGTCCATTTGGTATTTTTCAAATCTTTTGAAGCCATGTGAGGCATAGACCTTAGTCAGAGTAGCACTACATTTAATCTTTGACAGAAATGAAAGCAAGGTTGTGAGGGATAGAGGTACAGTGCGTTCAATGGATTGTACTGTTGTTTAACATCATACCGATTGTTCAGCTGACCAAACTTCTTTCTGAAAAGCTTTCAGTAGACAAAAACTCCATAAAACTGTTTTAAAGTTGTGAGTTGTGAAAATTATTATGAAAATGTATCATTGCCCTTAAATAAAAGATACTGTATATACCTCACAGCCTCGTTTTCATCCATGTTAAATTCAATATGGTGTCTAGTCTGACTAATGTCTATAGAAATGTAAGTCATTATTCAGTGATAATCTTCCGCTCCAGTGAGCTTTTATCTTGAGAACTCCTGTGACTGGATTGAATCAGCGAGTTGAACTTGTTCATTTTGATACATGAACGAATCGGTCATCTTTTGAACCTGTTCTTTTAATTGAACCGTTTGAGCTGATTCACAAATCAGTTCTTGGGTTCTAACTGAATGACTACTGATCCATGATTCATTCATTCACTTTCCCATGGTTCTCGATTTAACGGTTCACTGGAGTGGAAGATTATAGGTGAATAATGAAATTATTTCAGTTTCGCTCGATATGGCTATTGTTTCAATTCAGAAGATTTCAAATAAGTTATATGGACCACTTTTATGAGGTTTGGAGATTGACAGACTGTTGTATGAAAAAATAGCTGCATTAAGATTCCAAAAGTATTCTTTCATATTCCGCGGCAAGTGTGCAACATGACGATAAGTAAATAATGACAAATTTTTAATTTCTGGATAAACTATTATTTTAATTCCACCCAATCGTGATCTGATATTGTAATAAAGGGCTATGCATTGTGTTTGCATGAGCAGCTGAAGTGGTCTAAGGTAGAAGTAGGTCCTTTAGGAGTCCTAGTCACATGATCGGCCACGTCTCGTATGCCAGAACACTGAATGCAGCCCAGTCCTGGGAAATGATTCAAATTAGATTTTTCCCTTATCTCTCTTTCTATCCCTTCTCTCCTCCACACATTCAGTCATCACATATTCAGTCAGTGTCAACACGTGTGCCCGTTCACACAGATGCACAGTGACATGGAGGTCCACCTGATTACAGAGACCTTGAGGTTAGCAAGACCTGATCAGCTCTCATTTAGCTGAAAGATTTCAGTGACCGGTGGGCCGCAGCAGGCACCTCTTTGGATTCTCTGGGTCATGTCGCTTAGCAACAGGAGTCTGGAATAGAGCCTGCTAGAGCGTGAAGACTCCAGTGGACCCACAATACCAAAAGCCCACCCGGACTATCTGCCATGCCATTCTTTGCCTGAATACATGGATGGGCATTATAAAAATGCCAGGAAGTTTGATAAGCATTTTACCTTTTTGTGTGTGTGTGTGTGTGTGTGTGTGTGGTGTTTGGGTGACCAGATAGTCCTGATTCGATGAGTCCTACATCTCGACAGAGTTATATTTAAGATTACATTTTTCCTAATAATTAGTATTAGCTTTAGTTAAACATCTGTTTCTATCATTAGAAACAAGCAGCACTATATTGGTTTTAGTAATATTTTCAAGTAGCATTTAGCCTTGATTTCATTTTAATTTCAGTTTAAGTAATTTTGTTATTTGCTTTTATATATTTTTGTTTATTTGTGTTCTAGTTATTGGCTGCCATTTTTACAAGTCATCGTAAAACATTAAATGGAGAAATCTTAAGCTAAAAATGTTTGCTTTTATTTATACCATGAGAGTTAACGTTTAAGTTTTACTCATTGTAGTGTGACCAAAAGATCAAATATATCTAAGCCTTTTTATATAACCGAGTTTATTAAATTTACATCTGTTTTTAAAACCTTTTGAGTTAAAACAAGTATCAAATCAAGCCAAAATGTGCTTATACTGTATTCACGAGCATGTATCCCTATATTGTTATTGTAGTTGTCTGGTCACCCTAGCGTGTACGAGTGTGTGTGATCCAGACTCAAAGTAACCTAAGGATCATTAAAGGTTATGCATGTTTAAATAAAAGGGGAAACTCTATCAGTGCTAGCGGTGCTCAAAGGATGAAGAGCAGGCCTTTGGACCCACAAATATCTCTGGGTTTACCTCACTCTTGCTCTGAGGATCGCGAGACTGTAAAACAAGGATTTCTCTGTGTCTTAATGACTTTCTAGTCAGACTCCTGCCAAACAGCATGTGCCATTGTTTGAGATACGCAACAACTGCTGCACGATTGCATCAACAGATATTCTGTACTTAAGAGAAGATCCCTCGTTTTTTCTCTCTCAACTTCTCTTGACGATGAAGAACTACACTTTAACTACAGACACATGGTGACTATCTTCACCAGCTTTGTGTCCTTTCCAATGGCTAGTTGTGCTGTTCCACCAGAGACTGCTACAGAACTCTTTGTGCACTACAATGTCTTTGTTTATGCTTTCAGTCACTATAAGTGAGTTTTGGAAAACAGAAATAAGTCCACATCCATCATTTATCATGGTTGGATATGTTTTAGCATCCTCTCATGTGTCTTTTTATTTGAATGACTGCTACACTGCTGTGATTTCTGCACTTTGTTGAGCTGAAAATTTGAGGATTTATTCCTTCATAACTCATGTTTGCTAATTTCAGTTCATATTAATTTATTTTAAATTGCCTCTGAAGTATTATTTTTGTTGCCTTGTGTAAAGTTTCTTTAATAATCTGTCTGAAACAAATGTGAAGGCCAAATGGTACAACAGTTGCCATGAGCCTGTTTGGCGTTTTTAATATTTTGTGTCAAAATGTAGCATAAGAATCTCAAACATTAGGTTATAATAACTAATGTTTATAAAGTTTGTAATGTTTATAAAGTTGAGCCACTGATCCAAATGAGTACTGACACTCAAACCTAGTTGAGCAAGAAAAGATAGGGAAGTAGGAAGAAGAGGAACATAAAGAGGCCACACAGTGTTATATAACAGGTTTGTACAAATGTTGTGCCAATCAGAGTATCAATGTTGGATGACAAGTCCGCGCTCAAACCCCATGGATTAGCCTTTGGCAAAATATGGTACATCGGAGACAGACTGATTTTATTCAAGGATGAATAAAGCTTTTTCTTTAGCTCCATTACATTTCAGTTTTTATAAAACCAGATTGGAAATCCACAACAATGGCCCAGTCATTCTTTTACATCATTTGTACCTCCACAGGTCAGATTATGACAGGTAAACAGGGGATTTAGCAAGGAAAATGTCTTGTCTTTGAATAGATTTTACTTATCTCCATTTTGACCTTTATGACTGACTGATTTAGATCACAGAAAGTAATTTGTACTGAGAAGAGAGGTGTTATATTGATAGTATAAATTCAAACAGCAGAGAATTCAAATGAAGCATAAGGTAGCAATTTTGCTCAAATGTGTATTTTTTTCCCATATATTTATTTCCCTTAAGTCTAGCACTATGGCTCTGTGGCGCTATCAAAACATTGCTCTTTTTGTTTGAGCTTAACCAATGGGGTGAGTGTGGGGCGGGGCTATCTGTTTATCTGGCCAATTGCAGACAAGGGCCTTGTTCTGGAATTTGTGCAGGTTCTCAAGATACTTTTGTTATTTTAGTTGCCTTATATATTTATTTTGTTTTTTTTTTTTTGTTTTTGTGTTTTTACTTTTCGTTGTTTCAACTTAGTTCATGTTGGTGTTTGTTTTAATCATTTCACGGGCCGAGGGTCTTAGGGGATTATTTTAACCTTTATTTCCAGATTGTTATATCTCGTACATATATTCTGCTTGTACATTAGTTTCCCTCTTGTTTTCTAATAAACAGCTTCTACGGTATGCCTTCCCTCTTTAACCCCAATTAATTAAAAATACAACTTTTTTTAACAACTTAAGTAGCCTACTACAAGTACCACTCTGTTCGGGAATGTGTGCAGAAAGCCAGCCTTTACCCGTGAAAGCGGACAAACTAATATACATAGCCTTAAGTCTCGTAGGCTGTTAAGGGAACACAAAGCGGTCAGGCGTCGTGTCTCGTTGTTTCAGCCAAGCTGCACTGGGAGGTTTTGGGGGGGTGAGTTTTTGGTGTTTTTGGATGAGAATGCTGTGAAGATGCCAATGGTGCCAGTACAGTTGAGTCATATGCATTTCCTGATGATTTTTTTCCCCTGCTATTTGCCAAATCATCATACAGTGACTCACGGGCAGTCAAATAAGAACGAACTGGTTTGAAGGGCAAACTCCTTGTTTAAGCCAAAAGTGCTGTGGTTGCAACGTTTTTTCTTAGTTCTATTGCAATTTTGGTTTGGATTCACGTCATTCGTATAGTCATTACTGACACCTAGTTGAAAGTTGCTTGCTTCGGCCCGGCCATATGGCAGAACAACATCACGGTTAAAAATACTATGAAGAGGTCCTTGGTTCTCTCTTATGATTGTGTGTGCATGCTTCAAGCCCTAAATAAGGTGAACTCTTTGCTCCAGGCGTGGCAGGGGAGCTGGATCTGTTCCATGAGAGATGGTAGTTTTCTGACATGGCAGTGGCGTGTAGCTGGGGTGACTCGATCAAACAGTATTTATAACGCAGTGAATTGAGACAGATAACTTATCACACTGTTGTGCGCAGCTAATGCAAAGTATTTATACGGAAACAAACAGATGAGCAGAAGATTGCCCAGGGCACTGCAATAATTTATTCACTACGTTAAAGGTTTTTTTAGGTTGTGAGCGCGCGGGAGCGGACGGGGGAACGGGGCTTGTAATCACGAGAGCAAGTTCAGTGGCCAAGTGAAGCACTGCTGGGCATTGGGCCATGCACAGTCGACTGACGTTCCCGCAGAGAGGGCGCGGCTGCTGGATTGGCCGCGCTGGCATGTTACTTGCTCGGGGGCCGGACAGCTTAGCATGCGACTACTGGTGGCGGAGGGAGAACCGCGGGGGGCGGCACACTACGCCGGGCACCAGGGGGCCGAGCCAGAGGCCCAGGGGGGACGGTCGCGAGGCATCTTGAGAGAGATACAGGCCAGGAACCTAACCACTGAAGCTGGGGGGAGCGAGGCGGAAGCACTACCTCGGTGGTCCATGTGGGGAAGCGGACAGATACACCAGAGAATTTGAGCTAGGGATACGTCTGGGAATTTGGGGGCGGCGGGGATTCGGGGGAACGGGACAACGGGACGAGGTCATACTAAACAGAAATAAAATTCGGGCCTGGGGATGCAGTCTAGAAACAGAGCGGTGAGGAGCGGGAGAACAAGGATCGGGGAGGCAGCCGTGGTGGGGTAAGGTAGCGGCCGGGGGGGGGGCGGGGGGTTAGACGACTCCTACCCTGAGAAGCTGGTGCTGCAAAACGACAAACATAACAGGCACAGACATACACACGTACTTACTCGGCTCGAACGGGGGAGGGGGGGGGGTACGCGAGGCGAAGTGCGCTCGGGGAAAAGGGTGTGAGGTGAGGGCGGGGTGGAAGGCGCAGCCGTGTGGGACAGCGGGAGGAGCGGGAGGCTTTCAGTAGAGACGTGTGGGACTGTGAACGTCAACGGCGTCTGGGGGAGGTATCGTGCTCACGGGGGGTGGGTCAAGATCGGGTGGGAATAGATAAAGGAGAAAAAAACGAGGCATGTAGGGAAGGGAGGGGGTGCCAGCGCAGACACTGCACAGCGGGAAGGGGGAGAGTGAAAAGGGAGGTGGGGGCGGGTGGGGAGGGGTGGGGGCACAACGGCACGGAGGCGCACTGACTGGTCGAGGCTACCGGGGGCAAAAGGAACAGAATAGCGAGGAAGGTGAGAGCTGAGGGGGGGGTGGTAAGGGGAAGGGGGTGGGTGGGGGGGGGGGGGCGGGGGGGGGCTGGGTACGGGGGGGGGGGGGGGTGGGGGGGACCCGGGGGTGGAGCGGGAAAAGGACGGGGGCGGGCCGGGAGTGGCGCACCGCACGAAGCTGCCTCACGGGCCAAGGAACGCGGGGCCAAAGCACAAGCGAAGGGGAGGGAGGGAGGGGAGGACAGAACCCAACGGCGGGGGAAGGAGGGGAACGGGGGGGGGGTGGGACGGTTTGGGCAGGGCGGTGGTTGGGGTGGGACGGCCTGGGCGCATCATGGCAACATAAGCGAGGAAGGAAGGGGTTTATACAGTGGAGGCAAAGGAAAGCAGAGTTGAAAAAAGGATGCAAAGTGAAGGCCAAGGCCGGATAGTGTGACTGCAATGGGGGGACAGGGGTGGGCGGCGGGGAGGAGGGTCGGCGATGTAAGGAGAAAAATAGCACGGGAAAAAGCAAGGGCGACGGGAACAGAAGACAGTGGGCAAACTATGACAATAGCCTGACGAGTATGCAATGGGGCGGGAGTAGTGACCGGAGCACCGGTGGACGGGGAGGGAGGGAGGGGGACACCGGGGGAGGCAGCCATAACCAGTGAAAGGGGGAGAGGCATGGCAGCAGTACACACCCAGCAGACCATGTATAGATCAAAAATCGTGGAACCGTTCAAGGTGTGAGTTTTACAAGAGGAGCTGGAGGCAAGGAGAGAGGAACAGGGAAAGCGAGCCCGCCAGGCGCTCGGGAAGATGAAGTGACCCACAACCGGTGGGGGGCAAGCCCAGGACCTACCTCCACCATCAGTGCGACACTCCACGGCTAACCCCGCCTCCCTGTAAGCTGGATCAGGAGTGCCATTGAAGGCGACGCTGAATGCTGTCACTGCTCTCCTCCTGCATTACCCAGCATCCCACAGCAACAGGTAGCCCACAGTAGGTCATACATAAGAGGACAACTGCAGTGACTGCGGAAGAGTGTACTTTATCGTCTGATATAATTTACACCTGTCAATCATCTGACTGCAGACCATCTCTTGAACCTGGACGTGTGGACATACATAACAATTAGAGACAGAAGGACGGACAGATAGAGGTGCAGAGATAGAAGAAGAAGAAAAAGGGAGAGCGGGGCGCAATACAAACACTTAAGTCACTGTAAGGTGAGTAAGTTTTCATACTCAGGGCTTAGCCGTACAGCACCTCATGCTCTTTTAAGGCTTTATGGAAAGCTACTTACTGCTGACTGTTTTCTGCTTTGCCGCGCTCTGTACCAGGCCTCAGGAGAAACCATTTATGCCTTGCTATAGTTAGCTGAGAGTGAGTGTTATTTTACTGTCAGTAGACAGGTTTTTAGGGTTGTGAAATACCTTAACATAAGGTGAACATAATACCTTAACATCTTTTTCTTAGTGTTTTTGTCTTGTTTTCCAGTAAAAATATCTAAACATCTTTCAAATTAGATGGATTTACTGGAGAACCAAACTGTGTAATAATTATAAGACATGTTTTCAGAGAAATTGTACTTTATTTTATTTTTTTAATTAGCTTATTTAAATTAGCTTTTTGTTGTTTTGTTTTAATTAAAATATCTTGAATTAAATTAAAATGATTTTTCTCATTAAAAAATGTCTAAACATCTTTAAAATGAGATTGATTTACTGGAGAAGCCAAATTGTGTAATAATTATTAGACATGTTTTCAGAGAAATTTAACTTTTTTTTAATTAGCTTATTTTAATGAGCTTGTTGTTGTTAATTTTAATTCAAAATTATTCAAAATTATAAAATTTAATTCAATTAAATTTTAGCCCATTGGCAAATAGATTATTCTTGTTTTATTCATGACTACAATTTAGCAAGGTTTGTGTAAAACAAGAATAAACAGCCTGTAAAGTGAGAAACATTTAAGTATTAATTTAAGATATAGTCTTAATATCTCACACAAGTTTGCTTCAAGTATGTTTATATTGTTGGGATATATTATAATACTGTATATGTAAGTATATTTAGATATATTTACTGTAAACCAAGACAAAAATAACCATTATTTATTTATTTATTTAATTTCATCTTGGTTTTAAAAGTTTCAAAACTTTTTTAGAGATTTATTTCAAGTGTAGAACTATCTTATAGTCATCCTCACGTGGATGTTGTGTGGATGGAAAGAAACATCTTAAAGCAAGAACTGAATTACTTTGACATGCTGCTTTGACACAGACTCTCAGCTGACAGACACAGAGGATGTGACTGTGTTAATCTGCCTCTGGCACTCACTGAGGTGCTGGATAAAGCAGTTAAGAGTTTAGAGGGGCACAAGATTTAAGACCTTTAGTGAGTCTTGGCCCAGGGCAAACGACCGCTTATGAAACAAGCCAAATAAACACCTGACCTATAAGTCTAGAAAAGCATGAGAAATAGGAAACACGTTCATTGGTTATTCAACATTTTACTGTTAAGTTATTCACTGATTTCAGGAGCATTAATTTGAGTATTAATTTTATGCATCCTATGTGCACGATGTTCTTTGTTACAGTCACAAGTGCATTGTGGAATGTAATTATGGCAGAGTGCTCCTCAAAATGTGTTTCTGCATTAAACTGATCCCATAAAGTGTGAGATTAGATGTAGTTAGGCGAGAAAATCCAGACAGTTTAAGATCTATAATCTCTTCTTATGTGCTAGAACAATATAGCGGAATGTTTTCATTTTTGCCAGATGCTTTTTTCTCTAAATTGCCAGTGTGTGGGAGCAAATAACTAAAACATGGTTTGTGAAAATTTTCAGCAGTGATCTCTAGTTTTCAGTTATGTATTTCCAAATGTTAAATGCTATGGTTATTATTATGTTTTCAACTCAGTTATTAAAACTAGCTAGTGTAGCTAATAACTGCAACCCCAATTCCAGATGTTTACGTTGGTCAGTGAAAACTTTTCGTTTGTACTTTTGTCAATTAAATAAAAGTTAAAGAGAATGAACAAATCACAGATTCTTGATTTTATTACATTTTACAAAATGTCCCAACTTCTCTGGAATTGGGGTTGTATTTTAATTACTTAAAAGTATGGATAGCGTGGCCCAGTTGTCACGACACACACACACGAGGAATACAGGAACTAAGGAACGAGGAATATACGAAACAGTCTTTAATCCATGGAACGCAGGGTACATAAACACAGGAGACAGCAGGACACACATCCACGTAAACGAGTAGACCAGACAAAAGGGAAACTGAACAGGCAGGAACTTAAATACAAGGGTAATTAATTTGAACACAGCTGAACGGAATCATAATTAAACTAAACAAGGACAATGAAAATGACCTGGAAACACAGAAAGCCACATGAGGAGCAAAACACACACAAAACACGTACCAGAGTCTGACAGCAGTAGCCTCACCCTGTATCCCTTGACAAAATCCCAATAGGATTTTTCCATTAGCTTTTGGATTACTGCAGAAAATACTGTTACCAACAAAAGTTTATGATTCTCACACGTTTTGTTCATCATGATAATCATCACAAATTAATTTCTTCACAGACTTTTATAAGTTTTGTGGCCAAAATACAGTCTCCAGCTGTGAAGAGCTAAATGTAGGATATAAACGATCTACAACAAAAACATCTGTTAGGTATGTCTATCATGTTGAAATCATGTGTTTTAAAGCCATATCGTTTTAAACTTCTGATATAGGTTTTCTGAGCGCACACATCTAAAACACGCGCACAGAAAGAGGCTGTAACTCGGCATGTAAGTTCTCTTTCACGTCTTATTGCGCTTAAACTGTCAAATACACATGTTTATGTGAAAAACACATATTAGTTACAGAAACACAGTTGGTTATGTCTGTAAAGGTAAACATCTGGGAAAGAAATTGCATGTTTTATTAGATCTGTGTATTAAATGACAGCAGCATAATGTACAGTATTGCTGTCTATGCTGTTAATATAATAAAATAAAAACAGAAAATCACTCACTGCTCTGGACTGAATAACATCTATAGCTTTAATAAGAAGACATTTCTTACTTGAATGCTGATTTTAAATGCTTTAGCGTGAAGATAAACATTGCGGATTGTGTGTGGCTCACTCAGGGTGGGATCTATGCTAATACGGCAGTGTCCGTCAACAGTCATGGATGGGGCTTGTAAAATTTGACATCACATTTTACGGATTCTGAGAACGGCTTGTTCTGAGACACTGCTTATGATTTATGGGGGTTTAAAAAAAGGAGCAGGTGGATTTTTATAATTATATAGTGGTTGTGTACACGCACTGCCAGCACACATTTATGTTCAAGCAACATGTAAAAGTGAAATTTGCATAAAATTTCATAAAAAATTACATAAAATAGTTTGTAAGAAGGATTATAAACACAACAAAACTGTGAAAGTGGACTAGTGAGTTTATCCATTCAGAGTCATGACGTTTTATGATGATGTTTCCAAAAACCTCTGTAATCCCATTTAGCCACTTGTTAGCAACCCCCGTTTATAAGACAAGTAAAAGCTTTAAAAACATCACAAGTGGCTATTATTGATGTGTTTATGTATTTTTGTAGAATAAAATGTGAAAATATATTGAGCCTGTATTAACCATAGACATTACGTCAGGCATTTAAACAAAAATCCATTCAAAAAACCCTTTGACTTCAGGACGATTGAACCAGAAGTGCTAAAATGTAGAACTGTATATAAGCAGGTAGAAATGGACACAAATCCGTATTCTTGTGAATAATCTCTTGTGAAATCATTTCTCAGAGTATCCTATGTGCATTTCAGTTTAGAGGACAATGCTGAGAGCAGTTCTGTGTTTGACCATGTAAGACATACTAATACTGTAAGTCTCTCAATGATTGAAAACTCAAATATTAGCAAAAGCCAAGTGCATCTCCCGGCATATCTATACCAAAACATTAATTCATTTAGGCATTGTATCACTTTTCCGATTTTGGTATTTCATTAACCAATATCTTTAAAAGCAAAATTGGTCTTTATATTGTGCTTAATCTATGTGATTAAAATCCATGCTAATCTTCTTATTGAGTGTGCAATGAGGACAGAACATGAGGAAACACATGCCTCAGTCTCACTCCCCAAACTACATTCTCACATCTAACCTGATGATAGTGACATGAACCTATCAAATTCTAAAAATAGATCTGTGAGGCAGCTAAGCCAGGTATTGTTTATGATGTCTGTTCATGATGCAGGTGAAGTAGTAATAAGTTATGCAGTGTTGAAAGACAAAGCTACACATAAGGAAATGATTCAGCTGGAATATTCAAATGACAGTTTGCTTAGTGGCAAGCTTATCCAGAGGAATCTGTGTAAGCTCCTAAAGACTCCCACTGCTCACCTGACCTGCTCTGGGCCACATGGGTGCTGCTCTGCTTAACCCTGTGGAGTCTGGAGCATTGAATCAGTTATTTTATTATGTAATATATCTGCCATGTTGATGTGTCCACTCAGGACAATATAACTGTTTCTTATGTGAGCTAAAAATGGGGTCAAAAAGACCATGTTGAAAATCTGAGACCAAAATCTGTTGTTTCAAGTTATTTCAACTTAATTTTAATAGTACAGGAACAATTAACAAACATTATCAAAAAACAAGCAAACTTGCTAATAAACAATATACAAATGTTTTATATACAGTGGTGGCCAAAATTATTAGAACACTAGTATTTTCACTAGCTAAAAATGGTTTTAAGCCAGTTATTTCTATCTTTTGCTGTAGATTGTCAGTAGGAAATATCAATATATATGTATATACAGTATATGTGGAAAATGAAGTAAATTAGCATGATATTAATAATAATAAAAAATAATGACAATGTAATAAAACTAATCCATTTGTTGATTTTAAAGGTATATTCTATGACCAGGTCAAATTGACTGCATTTTTGGCTTAACGTTGATTACCATAATATCTATCTACCACCCATCCATCCATCCATACACACATACATATGTGTGTGTGTTTGACCTGGCCATTGTTTTCTTTAATTACAGCAAGTAACTTGCAATGGAAGTGAATAGGGCCAATTTTGAGATAATTTAAAAGCAGAAATATGAAGCTTATCTTTTTTAAAGCACTTCAATTAAGCATTCTGTTCAAATGTGTGTCTTATTAGCACTGCAAAGCCGTTTAAATAATTTTTTGCAGTCATTTTAGGTACTTGGGGATCATGGTATTGCATTGTGATGGCAACAAGGTTGTATAATTGGAGTTAGTAAGCGATTTTTTTACACAAAATTCAAATTAAAACTCACATTATTTACATCTTTTGGTTATGCTATTGAAATAGTAAGTATTCACTTCCATTATATTTTACTGTAAAACCCCAATCTTTTCTTCTTAAAAGAAATGGCAGTATACATGCTAATTAATTTCTGTGATAATCAGCATTATGCCACAAATGCTGTGGACTAAGCTTAACTTGAACTGAACCCAGAACGTGGAATATATTTCTTTAATGCATTTCTTTCATTCATTGATCAAAAGAGGCCTCGAAGATCAACAGGGGCTTGAAGTTTCTGAGGTTTGAGATCTGATTATTCTTAGTGATCAGACCTTAGACTGCATTTGAAAAGCATTCAAAGGTGCACAAAACCCTGCCAATACAGAGGACTACAGGGTTATTCTTGAACGTTGGCACTTAATCACGGTGGTGAAAAGCTTAGAGACGAGACTGTGTGGGGTTGACAGTGCAAATTGTCCCTTTGACCTACTCGGCAGGCCAATTAGCAGAGTGCACAGGCTCATCTAAGCTGTCTATCTGCACTCCTGACGGCTCTTTCAGTGATGTTATAATAGGGACAGTCATGTCATTGCCTCTCAATCATAGAAACGTTCAATCCATTAGCTTCTTCCTGTCATTGTAAGTGACTAATTCCAGACCACAGTCTATTAGCCTTTAAATCAGTGAGGGAAGCTCATTGTCTTGTGGGTTTCATGGACTGTGCTTCCTGCTGGTTGTACTGACATGTAGTGTGTAAGGATTTGAGGAAGCTCTCCCTGAATAAAACTATTATTCCACAGCTGTGTAATTATCCTCAGTAGCACATGGTGTTAATACTTGCATCAAGTATATTTGGTATCAGAAAGTTGCTTTAAGCAACTACAAGAGGTATATTATTTAAAAGGCATTCTGAATGATATCCTGTAGTTCTGATAATGTCTTTCTAACTGCCATGGTGTGGACCATCTCAATCTTATCTTAAAATAAGCCCAGATTTGTGGTGTTCATTGCAGGGTGGGATGCCACAATGGCTGATGATCTAGCATCCTCAACTGTACCTGATTGATTATTTCCTGTGATACAGAATTTGCTCAGGGTGTCATGTAGTGCTTAGAGGAAATGTATAGTGCATTTCCATTCCAGCGTTGAGGATAAGTAAGATTTTTTATTTTTTATGTATTTTCATGTTTTTATACAGCAAGGATGCATGTACAGTAATTGATTAAAAGTGACAGTAGCGACACTGGCATTGTTAGAATTTTTTTTGCAAATAAATACTGTTCCTTTGAATGTTCATTTTGTGTTCATATTAGAATGATTTCTGAAGGATCATGTGACACTGAAGACTGGAATAATGTCTGCTGAAAAGTCAGCATTGCCACAGGAATACATTTCATTTTATAATATATTAAGTTAGAAAAGACATTAATAAGAACAGAAAAAAAATTAAATAGAAAATATACTACATCAATTATTTTACATTGTAATATTTCACAATATTACTCTTTTTACTGTATTTTTGATCACATAAATACAGCCTTAGAGAACATTAGAGACTTCTTTAGAAAACTAAAATCTTACTGAACTCAAACTTTTGGATGGTAGTGTATGTACAGTAGAGAAGAAACAAATCTTACGAGAGATATGTTGTTTACAGAGAAGTAGAATACAAAAATCGATAAGCTATTGTTGGTCATCTAAATGTATCAAATGAAACATAGCTTTTATAAATTGATTTGTTCATTTGTTTGTTTATTTTTTATTTGCAAAAAGTTTTATGGCTTATTTAAAATGTCAAATTTTGAAACCTGTTTTTACGGCAATTCGATCACGTGAAAAAAACATTCCTACGCTTTTGGATAATCTAAAACCTGAACTGCCATTACTAACAATGTTTTTTTAGATTAATGTCTCTCTTGTTATCATACATGATTTCACAGATGGAAATAGTAATGAACAATACTCATCAATTTAAAATATTTGAATGTTTACTAATACACAAGTGTCACGCCAGAAGCAGCAGTGATGAACTTTATGGGCTTAGGAAACAGATTCATTAACTGTATGCCTACACTGGCTTGTTCCTGGTGTTTAATGAATTGTGTTCCTTTATAAAGTAGTGTTAAAAACAGAAATTTTAGCTCATGGAACAGTTCTGCTGACCTTTATGTATTGTATGTTTGGTCTAGTCTGTCTGGGCCAGTGTCTTTGTAGTTTGACCCACATTGGTAATAGAATTAGCTCTTTAAAAAGTTAAAGATGTTTTTGGTCTTTAATATTCTTTCTAGTAAAGCTATATTGTGAAAGTGTTCCTTCATTGTAATTTTCAATGTGCCCCAACAGGGTGGTTTTAAAATGTATGGTGCAGTGAGAATCTCTAATCAGATTCTATAAAATGTATCTTCAGAGTACACTTATGCAATTCTGATACAGGCTCACAGGTTCTTGCTTTTGTTAAAAAGATCTTAATATCTTTTAAAATAATTGATTGCAAAGGCCTAGGGTGTGGAACGTGCTGTCACGTACAGTCTGTTTCTTTCTTATAGATATATTTCTTCATTTCATACAGTACAGCAGGTTTATTTGACCTTTGCTTTGATCTTTTTTAATTCGATCTAACTTTACATTTAATTTTTAATGTGTTTTTTTAATCTCCTTCTGCTTTTATCCTGTATAGGTCCCACACATGGTGACTTCTAATGTCAAAACTCTAAACCAGAAACATGGTCATTCTGCCCCCCCCCCCCCCCCCCCCCCCCCCCCCCCCCCCCCCCCCAACCCCACCCCCCCCCCCCCCCCCCCCCCCCCCCCCCCCCCCCCCCCCCCCCCCCCCCCCCCCCCCCCCCCCCCCCCCCCCCCCCCCCCCCCCACCCCCCCCCCCCCCCCCCCCCCCCCCACCCCACTTGGTAATTCGGCAACAGTAAGGTTCTTATGCTCTTGCTCAATGTTCACCTCTTTGAGTTTCACCCAAAAATGAAAATTCCATCATCATTTATGTGTTCCAAACCTGTTGGAGTTCCTTTCTTTCTTTCTTTTGTCGAACACACAAGAAGATATTTGGAAGAATGCTGGTAACCAAACTGCTGACAGTAGCCATTGACTTCCATAATATGGAAAATAATAACGTGGAATCAATGGCTACCATCAGCTGTTTGATTACCAACATTCTTCCAAAAATTTAGTCTTTTGTTTTCAACAGAAAAAGAAACTCGTACAGCTTTGGAACACGTGATAGTGAGTAAATGATGACAGAATTTTCATTTTGGGTGAACAATCACCAGTTTAAATGATTGTTTTTGCAATCATTTGTGAATTTTTCCAATGACAAAGATTTGGTTTTTGATGGGTTGTCCCATAGGGGGACTATGTCTGGTTGGACCTCAGAACAGGCCGTGAGTTTGACGTCCCTGTTGGCGCCGTGGTCAAACTCTGTGACTCGGGTCATATCCAGGTCTTAGATGATGAAGGAAAGGTGGGCCTTTCAGTGTGTACTACTCTTAATAGTGCCCAACATGTGAGAAAAAAAAGTTAGTGAACTATAAATGCGGAAAGTAACAGATAAAAGAAAAATCAATAATTTTGACCCATACAATGTATTTTTGGCTATTGCTACAAATATACCCCAGCGGTCACAAATGTTCTTTATCTACTGATCAGAAAGGAAGTTTAATTGAATTGTGAATTTTGTATCTGTTTTATTAGTAAAAGTCTGTATTTTCCCATTATGTAGGAGCACCGGATCTCTCTTCAGAATGCTACAAACATCAAACCTATGCACCCAACCTCCATTCATGGGGTAGAGGACATGATCCGTCTCGGGGACTTGAATGAAGCTGGTATCCTCAGAAATCTCCTGATTCGTTACAACGACAGGGTCATATATGTAAGCGTGACCTTTAACATTTCTCTGTCTGGTGATGTTCATTTTATTACTGTGGAATCTAAGGCAGCATGGGAAATTTCATGATTAGGTTAAAAAAAAACAAAAATGAAAATTACCCCATGATTTACCGTCAAGCCATCCTAGGTGTACAGTATATAGCTTTGTTTTTTCAGACGAATACAATCAGAGTTATATTAAAAAATGTCCTGGCTCTTTTAATATTTATTATGGTAGTGAATGGCTGTTGAGATTTTGAAATCTAACAAAGTGCATCCGTCCATTATAAAAAGTACGCCACATGGCTCTGGGGGGGTTAGTAAAAATATACATATTAAAACTTCATAAACTGTAATCTCTAGCTTCCACTAACTGTTGTACGTGGTTCTCGTTAGACTAGCATATTCTCACCGGAGCTTATGCTACACCGAACCCACCAGAGCCGTGTGGAGTATTTTTTATGATGGATGGATGCAGTTTTTTGAGCTTCAAAATCTCAACCCCCATTCACTGCCATTATAAAGCTTGGAAGAGCCAGGACATTTTTTTAATATAACTCCTACTGTATTCGTCTGAAAGAAGAAAGTCATATACACTCAGGATGTCTTGACGGTGAGTAAATCATGGGGTAATTTTAATCTTTGGGTGAACTATCCCTTTAACATTCCACATTACATCTTTAGCATAATGTTAGCCTATAGTCAGATTCATATTTAGGGCTTATTTGGTCAAATTCAAGTTAATGTTTTTCCCCTCTTTTACAAAGAATTACATCAGATTATTAAAGTAAAATGGGTCGAAAAACAGCAAAATGCTGACTTTAAATGGCAGATGGCATTGGCTTGTTTCTGCTTAGCATTAATTCTAAGTCGCCGAACTTACATTTTTTAAAGATTTTATGCTCCAAAGCTCATTCATTCAGAAATATAGACTGTCATTAGACCATTGGCATTGATTTATGGCATTGACCAAAACATTTTACCTTCGTTGTAGCATTTGCAGAATGTGAAATCAGGGCATGTGTTTTCATTCCGCTAAAAGCTTGAATGAATGATTTGTTTTGGTCTCTTAGATGGTATAGCTTTTTTGCTCATTGTTTTTGTTTCAGGCTGCAGAAAATTGGCTTCATGAAATGTGACCTTTTATTTTGTTTCATCAATGAATCCCCTTTAGCCGTTCTCACCACTAGAATACCTAATGTAATGCATTGTAACTTTGTCATAGGCTTTTAAAATAATGCTTGAATCAGTTCAATCACTTGGCATAGGCAAAATGTCCTAGGGTCATTCCTCTTTTCATGAGGTACACCACTGCTAGGATTCATTTGTATGTAAATGTGTTCTAGCTGCTCCGATTTATTTACTTTTTATCTAACTAGAATGTCATAGTTTTTTCGATTTTCTTGTCACTTGCTCTTTCTTGATGGTATGAAACACATCATTGTAGTAAATTGATGGGTCTGACTGATTCATAAAGAGCACCAGTTGTCACCCACAATGCCTAAACTGTGCTTTGTCCAAATTTGTATTTTGATGGTATTAAAGATATATGTTTCAGTGATGTTATTCAGCTGAGCAAAAGAGCTGAAACATGGAAATTGTGTCATGGCATCAGTTTGACAGTTTGAAAGAGGAACAGGAAAAACTATGATGTTACATGATGATAACAGCATGTTGTGCAAATGTCTTGGATGATTATACAGTTAAAAAATCAATACAGTTAATATTTAAACTTACTTATAAAACTTGTATCTGCATATTGAGGAAAGTATTTTAACTCCTTCACTTCCAGTGTTTTAAAAAAAAGTTTTCAACTACTGCCAGCATTTTTTTATCATTTTCAGAAAAAAATCATTGCCCCCAGAATATTTTGTTGTATGAATATCTGAACATGCATTTTGTCAAAAGAAAGAACAGAGCCTCTTCTTTTAAACAAAAGAAAATGTTTTATTCTAGCTTCATACATAGTTTTTATCAACACTTGAATGTGGGCAAGTTTCATGAAAAAAAAGTCACATTTGAAACAAAAAGCTTGTGAAAAGATTACGTCTGAATCAGATTCAGAATGATGATCTAATCATAGATGAAGTAGATCAGAAAGTTTCCTTTATGTAATGATACATAACCAGAAATGACTCATGGGAGTCAATTGTGACTCCAGTAATGACAGTCATGAATGATTCACTGACTGAGCGAGTCTGATTCAAACTGCAAACAAGTTCAAGGCTGTTTTGTGAATATTTTTGTCAAACTTATTAAAAAGAGCAGACTCATAACAGAACAGACACGTAAGGTCCATTAGTTTATTAATCAGATATCAGGGGTTTCTGTGTGTTCGTTGCTACATCGCCACCTCAGGAGATAGTGAAACTTTGTGTTTACACATGCAAATGTCTCCCGATCGTCACCAGCAGATTTTAAATTATTGTAAATTATTTTTTGTTTTTTTTCCAGTCTGGAGCCCTGTAACCACTCAATTATGTGTTTATAATAACATATTTCAGACATACACAGGATCAATCCTGACAGCGGTGAATCCATACCAGCTCCTCCCCATCTACACACCTGATCAGATCCGCCTCTACACAAACAAAAGGATAGGAGAGATGCCACCACACATCTTTGGCATTGCAGACAACTGCTACTTCAGTATGCAAAGAAACAACAAGGACCAATGCTGCATCATCAGGTAAATCACAGCCTATAAAGGTTTAGGGTAAGTTTAAGTGTTTTTTTATTTTTACCACAATGTAATTCACTGGTTAGTGCCTATAACTGTGTTGACTATGTGCGTGTTCAGCGGTGAGTCTGGAGCTGGGAAGACGGAGAGCACCAAACTCATCTTACAGTTCCTGGCAGCTATCAGCGGCCAACACACCTGGATTGAGCAGCAGGTTCTGGAAGCCAACCCTATTTTAGAAGGTCAGATCATCTCTAAACCTAATGATATAAACCCTACCTGTCTGACACTAGTGATTGCCAGCGGTAGCTTCAGTGCTAGGTCACAACACGGCCCTGTGATCTGCTCTACACCCTATTAGTAAAGGAGCGTTCACACTGAATGCGATGTAGAGTGACAAGCCAACCGGACATCATCAATTTTTAATGGGAGTTGGCGATTTTCCTTGATTTCAAGTGGCTTGTGACCTCCAGCAATTTAATCACTGTCAGTATGAGCGGGGCTTAACGCTTCTGTGTTATCAGTACTTATGGATTCATGCCGAGCTTCTCACATGCATAAGCCTCATGAGCAAGCTTCAGGCTTTGAGCCAGAACTCAGGCTGTTTGTTTACCAAAATGTGTTGATAAACTCTTGTGTCACTTGTTAATTACACTGTACTGTGAAAGGAGGGAGGTACGCCAATCAGAAGAGAATTGAATATTCCTTTAAAATTAGTAGGAAAAAACTTTTGATGTAGTTTTATGAAAGTAGGAATAAAAATCAATTTTAATACAGTTCAGTACTTTTTAATACAATAATAAAATAATATTCATTAAGAAAAAGTAATAATATATAATTTTTCTGAATTAGTTGTCACACATCAGTTATTATTCATACAGTAGCACTCATACAGTAGCATGTCCAAAAGCATTACATTATATTAATAACTGATGTTTGAAATTTAAAATGAAAGAAATTTATGTCAAATTAATATACACATACATATACACATGCGTGCCGCATAAATGGGCCATTCTACAAAACTGGTCCAAAGTCAGAGTTGGAAAGGTCTTGAAAAAATGTATTTTTCCAAAAAAAAATGATGTATGCAAATTGTATAATATCCAACGTACACATTTCTATTAATTGTGCAGTAAATTCTCATATTGTATTTTCAGAAAGTTTTGGAATAATTGTCCTCTCCCCAAATTTTTCACTACCGAAACAGTAATAATAATTTAATTAAAAGGGTTATATTGACCTATTAAGGTTTTGCTTACATCTACATTGTAAATATATTTTTTAACAATATTTCAAGTGTAATTTATGAAATTTGTGTATTTGACATAAAAATTTTCTGTGTAAAAGGCAAAAAGTTGATCATACTAATTTCAAAGTTAAGGATTCATAGTTTGAATATACATTGAACAAAAAACTATCAAAACCTTAGTGGATAAATTAGTATACTTATTATGACAAAAAACATCATCCATGTTTCAGTAGTGATATACAGTTGTGTTCATAAATTTACATGCCCCTTGCAGAATATGCAAAATGTTAATAATTTTAACAAAATAAGAGAGATCATACAAAAAGCATTTTGTTTTTTTTAGTACTGTCCTGAGTAAGCTACTTCAAATAAGACATGTTTATATATTCTCAGTTCTAATGATCAAGAAGTAAGACTTACTGTCAGAGGTACTAGTGATTCAATCACTGCCACCCTCACATCCACCACTACCCTGTTCTATGAGACATACTATCTCGACCAGATGTCAATAATTTTTTTATGTTTCCATTTCCAGGCCACCTGATTGGTATGACCTGTTTTGTTATTCATTTGTTGTGCCCTTGACCTAGTCTTTTTGCTCCATGAGTCCCTCCGTTGGCCTGAGCAGATCTAACTGCCTGCTCGTTCTTCAGAAAAAAAATCCTCCTAGCTCCTGCACATTTTTCGTTTCCAACCTTTTCTGCATATTTGATCCCTTCCAACAGGGCATGTTAGATTTTGAGATACATATTTTCACATGGAGGGACAATGGGTGGGGTACTTCATACATAACTATTATTAAGATGAAATATTTACTGATGTCAAGATGGCCAACAAACAAGGCATTAAGGCGGGGTGGTAAAGTGTGGGTTGAATGGGGATTAGGGTGGGTAAATTGTACTTATTTTATATTCTGGGAAACATTTAAGTACTTATGTAGTTTTTTAAGTGCAGTACCAAATGAAAAAAAAGATCTTTAAACAAAATAAATTTACACATCATCATCCTATTCAAAAGTTTACACCCCCTGCCTTTAATGCATTGTGTTTCCTTCTTGAGCATCAGTAAATGTTTCCATCTTTCGTAATAGCGATGTATGAGCCCTCAATTGTCATCAGTGTGAAAAGATGGATCTCAAAATAATACAGTCACTGTTGGAAAGGGGTCAATATGCAAAAGATACTTGAAAACTTGAGAATGTGCAGGAGCTGGAGGATTTTTTCAGAAGAACAGCAGGCAGTTGAACTGCTCAGGACAAACAATGGACTCATGAACAACTATCACAAAATATATAAAAACAGTCGTGGATCATCCAAGGAAACAAACCACAGATATTAAAGGGGTCATAATGATGCGATTTCAATTTTTCCTTTATCTTTTGAGTGTTACAAGCTCTTGGTACATAAAGAAGATCTGTAAAGTTGCAAAGACTAAGTCTCAAATCCAAAGAGATATTCTCAACCACGCCTACCTAAAACGGCTCGTTCAAACACGCCCCCACATGTCTAAATCACGATGTGGGAAGATTTGCATAACGTCGCCCCCAAATGTTCACGCAAGAAAGAAGGCGTAACTTTTATTCTCGCTTTAGTATTGTTGCTGCCACCATGTCGTGAAGACGTGTGTGTTCTGTGTGTTTCGTTGTGAAAGCGAAAATACTTTTGTTTGGCCTTCCAAAAGAGGACGATTATCCGCTTCGTCATGCAAGAAGCTGATCCGTGCTTGGTCGCTGAGGAAATACATCAACTTTGAGCTGTGGATCGCCGGATCGGCTTTCAACGTGGACAAAGCGGAGTCCAGCCCGGGATCGTCACATGTGGCTGCCGGCAATGCAGTTCTAAAGCCTGCCTGCCGCCGCTCACTTAGCCTACCGTGTTGAAATACTTTGTTTGCGGTCTTCCAACGAGGATACGACTAGGAATCAGTGGTAAGGTGTATTAACAACACTGTTCCAGAACAGTTCAACCCAAATATTCAGATGTTAACAGCGCATTTTATGGAGGACTGTTTACTGATCCTATGTCGCTGTAGACTACAGTGCCGGCTGTTCTGACTCACATATTGTAAGTATGTTTTTTATATTTAAATGATTTGCCACTGATGATTCAAACGAGAATTTTGGGCTGTAGAGTAGCACTTGTTGTTTGTCAATACTCCGACCACAAATGCAGATATGGTTTTATGTTTACACGGCGCGATGCAACGCAACGCGTAAAAAAAGACAGTATAAGTCATTATAAAATTAGTAATTATGTCCCCACTGGATACAACAAATGCCTCTTTTATAATGGGTTTTAATGTTTTTGTCTCGGCGCTCCCCTCTTCTCACCCTCTGGCCGGAAACGGCATACAGTTGGGAGGCGCGTAAAATTTCCGTCACACGCTGTTGGGTATTCGGCAATAAACAACGCACTGATAGATGGCAAGCAGAGCACAGCGCGTTTCAGAACGATGAGCTTTGTAAAAATCAACACGTTGCAGAAAGCGCGAAAAACAAAGAGTACAGTTAGTGGGGAAAATAATGTTTTTGTTTTTTAACCTGAAACTGCAATATAAACACATTTCATTACACCAAATACACAAAATAGTGTTATTTTTAGCAACATCATATGACCACTTTAAGATAAACTTAACGGGGTAATTTTTTTTTTTATGAATTCTGTTATTATTTTGTCTTGTGGAGTATATATAAGCATCTGTTATGTGAAATATCTTATTCAGGAGAGTACTAAATAAGAATAACATGCAATTTTCATGATCCCTCTTATTTAGTTAAAATTATTAACATATTTGCATATTCTTTAAGGGGTATGTTAATCTTATGAGAAGAACTTCATCATATATATATATATATATAATATATATATATAATAATTATATATATAGATATATATATATTATTGATTTATGTACAGTATATATGCCAAAGAAATGTAGATTAATATGTAAATTAAATTCAAAGTGTGTATATACTGTATAGAGAGAGGAATTAGAAAATGTTTTCTGCGGTGTATTCTCAATTCAAATTTAAACTCATGATTGGAAAAAAAGAGCCTTGAATTCACAAATTTGTTCAACCATGTATGAAAGTCAGCAGGGCTTTGTAACTGTAGCAAATACTTTGCTGTTCTTCTTTGTCTTCAATAAATGTCTAACACCGTGGGATGGTGATTTGTTCCTTTGTTTACCCTGTTCCCACAGCATTTGGTAATGCCAAGACTATACGCAATGACAACTCCAGTCGGTTTGGAAAATACGTAGACATTCACTTCAACAAGCAAGGAGCTATCGAGGGGGCAAAGATTGAGCAGTACCTGCTGGAGAAATCAAGAGTTTGCAGACAGGTGAGAGAGGATCGGCAGAACTCTATATCATGCTATTGATTATGGTGATGTGATTATATTTAACTGTCTTTGCAGGCAGCTGATGAGAGGAACTACCATATATTCTACTGTATGCTGGCAGGCATGAGCCCTGATCAGAAGACTAAATTAGGCCTGGGCCTGGCCACAGACTACAATTATCTTACTATGGTGAGGGCCTGTTTTTATCAGACCACTAATGCACTTTTATGCATTTTCTTGTACCTTATGAAAGCATTTGAATAGATCTTTCCATTACAGAAATAGTTCACCCAACAATGAAAATTCTCATGTAGTTCTGAACCTGAATGACTTGCTTTCTTCTGTGGAACACAAAATGTAATTATTCTGAAGAATATAAAAAAAAACTGGGTCTGTCTTTCTCCAATGACAAATTAAATGGCATAAAGTTGTATATAGGTGGCCCATATGAATTGTGTACTGTATTCCAAGTCTTCTGAAGTCATATTGACTGCTTTATGATACTTTTATTGTGCTTTTTTGTCATTTTGGAGCTTGACAGCGCCAACTCCCATTCACCTTCATTGTGTGGAAACAAGCAGCCAGGACATTCTTCAAAATTTCTCCTTTTGTGTTCCATTGAAGAAAATAAGTCATACAGGTTTGAAAGAGTAAATGATAACAGATTTTTGAGTGAACTGTTCTGTTAATATAACAAGAAAACATATCTTGCTTGTTGATATCTGTCTAGTGGCAGTAGAGGAACCAAGAGAGTGTGTAAAAGGCTTGCGTGTGCGTGTCCGCTTTATTTTTCTAACTTGGCCTGTCATCCAGGGAAACTGTACAGTGTGTGAGAGGAGGAATGATATGAAGGAGTACTCCAGCATTCTGTCAGCCATGAAGGTCCTGATGTTTACTGACACTGAAAACTGGGAGATCTCCAAACTGCTGGCTGCCATCCTGCATATGGGCAACCTGCGCTTTGAAGGTGGATAGTGTTAATGGAACTTATGAAAGATGTTATTATTAATTATTGTTCACCCACAAGAGGTGACAGATGAGCTAAATTGCACATATCGTTTGTGTTACCCCAACAGCTCAAACGCTGAAGAACCTGGATACCTGTGTGGTGGTTCGCTCACCTGACCTGGCCAAAGCAGCCACGCTGTTGGAGGTGAGGTTCATGTGAATGCACGAGAGAGCTTTAAAGTCACATGAATGGCCATTTGAAACCCTTTTTTTTTTCTACTGTGATATTCGTTTGAGTGAAATTTCCACCTCAGAGTGAAAAAAAATAAATAAAAAGGTAACTGTCTGCAACTATATTCCTCGTAATATGCGACTTCATATCTCACAAAGGGAGTCTTCCTTGATTTTATGACTTATATCTCACAATGTGTCTTATTAATCATTTTAGTTATTGTAATTGCGACTTTATATCACAAAATGTGACTGTTGCACATTATTGACTATATTTAACAACTTGGCTTTGTATCTCACAACTGATATTTTATTTATCATAATTGCGACTTTATATCGTGCATTGTGACTTTATCTCACAATTTGACTGTTTTGCATTATTGTGACTTTATATCTCAACTGTATATTTTCCATCTCATAACTGCAACTTTATTTCTCATATTTGTGACTTTATATTTCAACAATTTGTCTTCTGTACAATTTTAGTCCTTGTAATTGTGACTTTATATCACGGAATGTCACTGTTGCACATTATAGTGACTGTATTTAACAATGTGAATTTGCATCTCACAACTGAAATTTTATCATATTTGTGACTTTTATATCTCACAATGTTACTTTATATCTCGCAATAGCAACATTTTTCTTGTAATTACAACTTTATATTTCACAATTATGACCTTATGTCTCATAGTGTATATTCATATCTCATTATGTGACTTTTGTATTATAAACGTTATATCTAGCTTCCATAGAAACAAGATATTTGAGTCTGAGACTTTATTTTAAGCTATGAAATGAAGTGAATGGTGAAAAGTGGGCTTTCATTACTACAATGGAGCGAGACTTGAATGTGAGTTGCTAAAATTATGCTCAAATAACATTAGTTAACATTAACCAATAGACCACACAACCTAAGTAAGGTCAGGTAATGTTCACTGAATATTTTCCACTGAAGAATTGTGTAGAATAACAAATGTGAATAAAGTAAAAGGTCATTGCTCTGCACTAACTCTGTACACGTCTATTAGCTTTGGTTTAATCACATTTTGCATCCATTTATTGCCATCTCAACGCTGCTGTTACTTGAAGGGGTTTGTTTCTGCTGTCTTGTTCAGATTCATCTCTCTCATTAGCTCTGTGGTACTGCGTTATCTGTGTAGTTGAGGGAGGGGAGTTCGAGATAAATGTAGTCATTAGTGAGCATCAGACTTTCATTCTAATGTTATTATCGTAGACAGTGGCACATTGTGACGAGTCTGTTCAGCCTTCCTGCCGGCAGCACTCTGCTGTCAGTCTTTATGATTTCTACGTCTTTCTGCATATTTCCACTGTCCACAATCTTTGTTCTGTTTTCAGTTTGTATTAAATGGCTGTGGCTCATCTTAAAATCATTTTCTTTGCTTACGTCTGCCCTCTGGTGGTAAGATATAAAACATCACAAGCATAATCAGAAGGGACACTTGAGAATCAATACACTTTTCAGTGCACCATATTTTAATTATTACACTGTAAAAAAAATTGAGTGTCTTATTGCTTGTAAAATTTCTATTTATCTTAAAAGTTCTGTAGTTATCAAATTTGACTTTCAATACTATTATGAGTAAATTCAATATAAATATTTAATAATATGTTTTGTGGGCTCAATTAGATTTTGCATCGACAGATGTAAGAACATAAAGTAATGTTATAATTTATGCATTAGTCAAACACTTTCAATATAATCAATTTAAAATATAGTAGTGTATCAATGAATTGATAAGTGTTATAATGTAACTGTAGCTATACTTATTCATGAGATCGTCCAGTGCATTATAAGGTGCATTACAAGGCATAATTAATGCATTAAAACAACTTTTATAATGAATTATACATAACGGCTTTAAGTAAAGTGTTATCCAGAGGTTGTTTTTTTTAAATAAGGTCATTATAATGAGCTGAATTCGACCCTATTAATCAAATTTGATAATACATAAATCAATAAATGAACCAATTTTAATCATTTTTCACATCTATGCTGTTACAAAAAAGAAATTATTTATTTCGGAACATTAATTTTAACAGTGTATTGCTATATTAAATAAATATATTAATATTGTACTCCATGACCTTTCTGTATTTTTTTTTAACGTAGCCTTCATATCGTAATATATTTACCGTTGACCAGTTATTGAATTGGTCGGCTGTCAATGAACTATGCTGGTTCTTTCTGCAGGTGGACCCTCAGGACGTCATGACATGTCTGACAACACGTACACTGATCACCAGGGGGGAAAGTGTGTCTACCCCTCTCAGCGTGGAGCAGGGGCTGGATGTCCGTGACGCCTTTGTCAAGGTGAGATTGTTCCCAATCAATAAACGGCCCAGTTTTGATTTTCAGTTTGTCACAGAAGTCATCAATATCCACTAAGTGAGCGATTTCTGTCTCCATCAGGGAATCTATGGCAGGTTATTTGTGTGGATAGTGGATAAAATCAATGCCGCCATATACAGGGCTCCTTCCACAGAAAACAAGACTGTTCGCAGGTCTATAGGCCTGCTCGACATCTTCGGCTTTGAGAATTTCACTATTAACAGGTGAGTACTAGTAAATAAAAAATTGTAGATTGTTTTAATTTCTGCAAACACAACCCGTCTGCCTCAGGTCTTTCACCTAAAAGGCATTTTTGGTCAAACTGGTACTAATCTTATTAATTCCTGCTGTAGTTTTGAGCAACTGTGCATCAACTTTGCAAACGAGAACCTGCAGCAATTTTTCGTTCGCCACGTTTTCAAGCTGGAGCAGGAGGAGTACAACCTGGAAGATATCAACTGGCAGCACATCGAGTTCACCGACAACCAGGATGCCTTGGATATGATTGCCATCAAACCTATGAATATAATTTCCCTTATTGATGAGGAGAGCAAGTTCCCAAAGGTAAAGTTTGAGGTTGTTAATATGCTGTGCATTTGGACTTTCCATAGAGCACCACAGAACATAGCTGGTTCATTTCTGAGTACCTATCTTACATCATTTTTTTTATTTATCAGTTGAACAGTGGATATCTAGCCATGACTGTGTGCTGTGTTTCTGTTCATGCTGTGTTTCGTAGGGAACAGATGCTACCATGCTGAACAAGCTGAACTCCCACCACAAACTTAATACCAACTACATCCCTCCTAAGCACAGTCACGAGACCCAGTTTGGCATTCAGCACTTTGCTGGAGTGGTGCACTATGAAACTAAAGGTACACATTACTGAATTAAACAGTTACTGATAATTGTAATAATAATAATACATTTATTTGTATAGCTCTTTACAACAAAAGAAGGCACAACAATGTAAAAACACTTTAAATACAAAAAAAAAAATCGAATTTCTATGTATAATTTCAGTTTCTAATCTCTAAAACACTGTCCTTGCAAATATTTGAGAATACAGTAGTTTCTCAAAGTGAAATAATATCGTTGTTAATAATATGAGTTATATGATTATTCAGCAATTTATAAACATAATATATAAATATATTTTTCATACACTAAAATATACACAAGCATGGATACATTAAATTGATCAAGAGTGACAGTATTTTATGTTCATCAAAGAGTCCTAAAAAATGATCGGTTTCAACAATGATATTAAGCAGCACTGTTTTCAACATTGATAATAATAAGTTACTTGAGCACAAATCAACATATCAGAATAAGTTCAGAAGGATCATGTGACACTGAAGACTGGAGTAATGTCTGCTGAAAATTCATCTTTTCCATCGTAGGAATAAATTACATTAAATTATGTTAAATAAAAAAAACAGATATTTTAAATTGGAATAATATTTCACAGTATTATTGTTTTTACAGTTTTTTTTTGCTCAAATAAATACAGCCATGGTAAAGAATAAGAGGTGTCTTTGAAAAATATTAAATGATCTAACAGACCCTAAACTTCTGAACAGTAGTGCAATTTATATAATATTATACAATATAATTATTTGCCACTTTTCAGTCTCTAATTTCAACTCAAATCAACACTTCATGACTATTTTCCTTATTTTCTAAATAGCTGCTTAATAAGCAAGCAAGAATAATATACAATCAGTCTGTCATTATAGCATCATAAAGCCCTATCAGGATGACACACTCTTTTGGCATCAATTTTGCAATAATAGCCATCTAGCTGTACTTTATCCCATATTCATCATATTAAAAATGTTCATAAAATAAGAATGAAAATATTTATGTTTCCATTGAAAAGGTAACATAATCTCCTCCTGGTTCATTGTTCAGGTTTCCTGGAGAAAAACCGAGACAGCCTCCACAGTGACATCATCCAACTCGTGCACTCATCCAAAAACAAGTTCATCAAGCAGATCTTCCAAGCTGATGTTGCTATGGTGATGCCCTTTTCCAATACCGAATCCATATTTGCTCAGCATTAATATGCTCACGACACGCCAGCGAGGCCGCAGATCTCTGAGGGCCAAATGCTAGCCATGCAGGTTTATGTCAGGGTTGCATATTAAAAGCAAAGACGTGTGCTAGTATAATTGCCCTTGGAAAAACACACAGTGAACGAGAGAAGTGACTGCTACAAATGCTAGAACTTTAGCCTGAGTCTTTAACATGACTCAGTCTGACTAACCCTGCTGCTCTAACTCACTCTCTCTCTCTGTGGTGATGTCAGCCCTAATCTTTCTTGGCTGATTCTCAACAGACTTGGCCCAATTCTGTCTCTGTCTCTCTCTCTCTTTCTCTTTTCTATCCTCACTCTGTCACTCAATTTTTTACCTTATTTTTGGCCTCAGTTTTTGTGTGGCTATTTGGAGCCCACTGCATCCCTTCAAAAGGTAATCAATGGCATGGTTTGTGTCCCTCTCAGACTCCTGTTGAACTACATTTTCTCAATAGTCCCTTACTAAAACTCATTCCTGTGGTTTTTTTCTCTTTTGGAAATGGGTTCTGTTGAAGTAGTCGGTAAGGGCACGCTGACAGAATAATTTAATAGCTCTAACAGCGGCATTATTCTCCAGATGAATTGAGGAAAAACGTTAGTCATCACAGACAGATTCTGTTTCAAGTTAGATGCGGCCTGTTCTCATTGGTGTTTTTCAGCATTATTTTGAGTTAATCTTCTTTTTCTTTTTTTTTTTACAAGAGAGAAATTCCTTTTACTCTTTTTCCTGGCGCTGAGTGAAGTTTGAGGAAGGGAGAAACTACTAGATTTGCTTTACAATGCCTTCTTAAAGCATTTGCATGTAAAGTGTATGGAATAAAAGCAAGAGAGAGGTAGACAGAGAAGGATACAAGCAACCAATGAAGATCCCGAAGAAATGTGATGAGAGAGGGAGAGAGTATGAAAACAGTACATTTATTAAAGGCAGGAAAGAAAGAAGAAAAGATTGGACCAAAAAAGGGCCACACAGGAAGGTGAACTGGTGTCTTTGTGATGGGTGTACTATGGGTATTTGTTGTAGTTTTGTGTGATTGCTTTTGTGAGTTTAACTTATTTTTGTGTGAAGTTAATGGGAGAATTTCTGTGTTTTCAGGGAATGGAGACAAGGAAGCGTTCCCCGACTCTCAGCAGCCAGTTTAAACGCTCACTCGAGCTGCTCATGAGGACGCTGAGCGTGTGTCAGCCTTTCTTTGTGCGCTGTATTAAACCCAATGAGCTCAAAAAGCCCATGGTGAGTAAAACAGTGTCTTTGTGTGTGTTTGAAGATAAGATGCAGATAATTTAAACATTTAATTAGGGCTCAACAATGAGGATGATATGAAGGCCCGCAGCCAATCTTTCTTTCTTTACCACAGCACTACATAGGACAAATGGAATAGAGAATGGGTTGATTTATGTAACAGGGCGAACAAGACGAGAGACGTGCAGATCCATTTGAAAGCTTTATTAGACAGAGATGTGGTCAATAACACAGGCAGGGTCGAAACACCAGCAAACAGGTATGGCACAGGCAAAACACAAGAGTAGTCCAAGGACAGACGTGATCAGACTCTGCGAACAATAGCAACAGGGGCAGGGCAAACGAGAGATAATCAGGTAACAAGCAAATTTTTTTTTTTTTTAAAGGGGTTTTTTTTTTTTCCCAAAGGCAGGGGCAAACAGAGTCCGAACGGTAAAACAATAGATAATCCAAGGTACACAGGCTGGAATCAGGAAACAGGTAATAACAAGTCTAGACTAGACTATGAAAACACGAAATGGCTCCGTAGAGCAGCTATCACTAAGAGAGTGATAAACGCAGAACAATACTCGGCAGTGAGAGAGAGGAAGTCCATGGCATATGTAGGGTGTGTGATTGGTTACAGCTGTGGGTGTAATCAGTGCAATGGATGATGGGAAATGTAGTCCAGGGTAGAGTGTAAAAGTTGTGTAGGGTGGAGGCCATGTGGGTGATGCGGCAGTGACTCTGGTCGTGTGAGTAACGGTCTTCATAGACTGGATTCGTGACAATGTAGTTATTGTTTCTATCGATTTATTTATTTACACAATCCTACAGAGGACAATATGACATGAGGATGGATGGATGGATTCATTCATTTATTCATTTACCACGATCCTGCATAGGACAAGTAGTATGAGGACTGGATGATGTACATGAGGATATTGGATTAGAAAAAAATCTAAATTATTCTTTCCCCCCCCCCCCAGGTATTTTTGTCTTGTTTTCCAGTCAAATTATCAACAAATTATTAAAACAAGTTAATTTAAAAGTAAAATGATATCAAGGTTTCCTTAGTGAAAAAACTATACTTAAATGTATTGAAATACGTTGATTTTTACTTTTAAAGTGGTATACTTAAAAGTTGCTAAAATGGCACACGCTTAATTTTGTATTATTCACTTCTGTGCGGACGGTATACTTAAAGTCCAACTAAAGATATGCTGGAGTGTATTTGATTGTGTTAAAGTGGAACTATGCAGTCTACTTCAGGTACACTTTAAATATCTTGCATTTAAAGACATATTATACAAAGATCGTACAAGCCTCATCAATAGTGACATTAAAACACATTTTAGGTTTAATATTAAGAAATGTGCATTGTGCAATAAAGAAATAGCCTACTACGAGTTTAATTATAATTTTATATCAGCAAGTTTTGATATGTCAAAAAATATGTTAATGAATTTAAAGTACTTATTAGTATGAAATAAATGTTTTAAATAAATTATGGCATAGTTTGTTTTGTTTACTAGTGTTTTTTGCAGAGAATATTTTTTCTTACTTTTTTCTTACAGTTACATTTTGTTAGATATATGCTTAAAGTTTACAAAAATCTTAATTGTTACAAAAAAGATAAATTGATATATTGTACAAATCGATAATAGGATATATTGTCTTAACAGAAGATATAATCCTAATTTTGCAGAAGAAAATTTTTTTACTGAGCCCTGAATACCAGCACTCATTCTCTCCTCTGCAGATGTTTGATAGAGGACTGTGTGTCAGGCAGTTACGCTACTCTGGGATGATGGAAACTATCCGAATACGCAGAGCTGGATATCCCATACGCTACACATTCGCTGAGTTTGTGGATCGTTATCGGGTTCTTATGCCTGGGGTCAAACCAGCCTACAAACAGGCAAGTCTAAAGCATTACTGTGTTAATGCAGTCAACAGATGTGACGTGCAGGTCTGGAGTATTCTGTTTGCTTGACAGCTCTTATCAAAGCTTTTTTTCTGTGCACACTCTTAGAATTGCCATCTGGTGATTTTTTTTGACAAGTGCTGACAATTTGCTTTTAGGAGGTAGCTCTGAATCTGTGTCCTCTTACAGGAAGATCTGCGAGGGACCTGTCAGCACATTGTTGTGTCAGTTCTGCAGAAAGATGATGATTGGCAGATAGGAAAGACAAAAATCTTTCTGAAGGTTTGCCACAAATAAAAAAATTTCTGCAGATTTGGCTTTGTTTTATATTTGTGACAAATTGTATACTTGGCCTATACTTGCTGTAGGATCATCATGACATGCAGCTGGAAATTGAAAGAGATAAAGCCATCACTGACAAGGTCATTCTCATCCAGAAGACTGTGAGAGGTCAGAAAGAGAGGTACGAGAAAAAGAAGAGCAGACAAAAAAAAGGAAAAAAAATTACATGTAAAACAACTTTTCAAATTATCATCTTTGTTTTCTAGAACTAACTTCCTAAGGGTTAGAAAGGCTGTGACATTAATCCAGCGAATATGGAGAGGCTACATCTCTAGAAAGCACTACGCTGTGGTGAGTTGGCATGCTCTCAATGAAACCTAAGCAGAGATAATATGCACTGAGGTTTTGTCTGATTATAATTATCCTTTCATTTCAGATGTGTGTAGGTTTCTTGCGGCTCCAGGCCTTGTACAGGTCACGGAAGTTGTACCTGGTGTACCAAGCTTCCAGGACACGCATAACTCTGCTCCAGGCCTGGTGCCGTGGCTTCCTGGTGCGGCGGACGTTCTCAAAGCGCTTCCATGCTGTCCTGACAATCCAGGCTTATGCACGAGGATGTAAGACGAGACTATGCAAGCGTCTCAGACTGGAGGTAAATCTACATTCTATCTATCTATCTATCTATCTATCTATCTATCTATCTATTCATCCATCCACCCATCTATCCAGCCATCTGTCTGTCGATCAGTCCATCCATCAATCAATCCATCCATCCATCCATCCATCTATCCAAACACCAACCTCCACCATCCATCTATGACCATAATCAGTCCATCTGTCCATCCATCCATCCATCTACCAATCCATCCATTTATCTACCAGTCTGTCTGTCTGTCCATCATCTATCACATCTGTCGGTCCAGCCCGCCATCCATAATCACTCACCATCATCCGGCCATTCATATCCATCATCCAACCAGTCATTACCCAATTATCCGACCATCCATCTACCAATCCGTCCGTCCATCCATCTATCCACCAACCTGTCTGTCCATCCATCCATCTGTTCATCCATTCATCCAATACACCCACCCACCCATCCATCCATCAATCCGTCCATCCACCACCCACCCATCCATCCATCAATCCGTCCATCCATCCACCCACCCATCCATCAATCTGTCCGTCCATCCATCCACCCATCCATTCATTAATCCATCGATCTATCTACCACCCTACATCCATCGTCCATCCATCCATCCATTCCTTCAGACAAGCAGATACTTAACTGTGTTATAATAAAGTTTGTTCTCTCTCTGTTTAGAGGGAGCGACGATTAGAAGCAGAGCGGCAGTGTCTGGTTGAGGAGGAGCGTCTGAGGGACCAGATGACGGCACGTAGGGCTCAAGCAGAGGCAGAGAGGAAGCACCAGGAGCGTCTGGCCCAGCTCGACCAAGAGCAGAAGGAGAGAGAGCAGGCAGAGCGGGATGAGACACTGAGGAAAAAGGAGTTTCTGGAGCAGATGGAGAGAGAAAAACAGGAGCCAGTCAACGACTCTGACATGGTGGACAAGATGTTCGGATTCCTGGGCAGCGCCAACTCTCTTCCCAACCTGGAGGGCGAAGCACCAGAAGGGTTTGAGGTGCGGGACTTGATGACTATTAATCTCTGTAATTTACCTTGCCTGGCTTTCACATTATCTTAGTTTGATTTTGTTTGGATGTAACAGGATCTTGAGAAAGTTCCCAGACAGTTTGAGGAAGTCATTGATGAACATCTTCCACTTCCTGATGATGAGAGGAAGACCGATCAGAGTATACGTTTGCAAGTTTGCTGCAAACTACTGCCAGGGAATTGCACACATACGTCTCTTACGGCGGACAGAAAACAACTCTGATGTTTCATAGGATAAGGAGATCAGATAGTATGATTTATTTTGTTTAAAAGTAGTATTATACTAATCTAATATCGCTTATTAGATGTGGTATTGTTTACAGGTTTACTGTTTAATATTTACAATGCTTGGCCCATATCATATGTGACCCTGGACCACAAAACCAGTCTTAAGTTGCACTGCTATATTTGTAGCAATAGCCAAAAATACATTGTATGGATCAGTATTATCGATTTTTCTTTTATGCCAAAAAATCATTAGGATATTAAATAAAGATCATGTTCCATGAAGATATTTTGCAAATTTCCTACTGTAAATATATCAAAACTTAATTTTTGATTAGTAATATGCATTGCTAAGAACTTAATTTGGACAACTTTAAAGGCGATTTTCTCAATATTTAGATTTTTTTGCACCCTCAGATTCCAGATATTCAAATAGTTGTATCTCAGCCAATACTCGTCAATTTCGAAAAATTTACACTTATGACATGCGTTTTGTGGTGCCAGGGTCACTTATTAAGTTTTTTTATGTCTGTAGGCTGCTCTGGCTGTGTGGATCACTGTTTTGAGGTTTATGGGAGATCTCCCTGAACCCAAATATCATATCAGCATTAGTGACGGCAGTGAGAAGATTCCAGTTATGACTAAAATCTATGAGACATTGGGGAAGAAGACCTACAAAAGGGAGCTGCAGGCCCTGCAGGTGGATGATGAGGTGAGACAAGTGAGGTGGTGGGTGTTGTGAAAATGAGAATTAATCTTCACATCATCATTATTAATCATATAATAAAACACAAACATTGAACAAACATAGTACTCATATTGTACTTAACAGTGTATTTCTAAATTAACATTAACATAGACTAGTAAATACTGTCAAAAATCAATTGTTGTTCTTTGTTAGTTATTGACACCAAAGGCAAAAGCTAATGTTAAATTAAACCTTAGTGTAAAGTGTTGCTGCTATGACATCTAAGAAAGTTTCTTTATTGTTTCCAGAGTTCCACTGCTGACATCCAGAAGAGGAACAGCATACGGCATAAGCTGGTGTCCCTCACATTAAAGAAAAAATCAAAGATCACAGAGGAGGTCTGTAACAGTTAATATTTTTGTGAAAACCATGATACTGTACTTTTTTCAGGATTCTTTAATCAGTAGAAAGGTAACAGAATAATAGGTATTTAATATAAAAATATTTCGTAATATTATAAATCAGTATAATTTATCTTTGTTGAATCAAAGTAAACTATTCCTGCCTCTGTTAGGTGACCAGACGGCTGACCGACAGCGATTACAGTCTGCAGGGAAACAGCATGCTAGAAGACCGGCCCACCTCCAATTTAGAAAAGCTCCACTTTATCATTGGCAATGGCATATTACGCTCGGCTCTCAGGTCAGTACATGGCAAATGCATAATAGTTGGTATACTAGAGCTGTTGAATGTGCATTTCATCTGAATTATATTGTATCTGGGTTTGTTTCCTCTGACAGAGATGAGATCTACTGTCAAATCTGTAAACAGCTGAGCCAGAATACATCCAAAAGCAGCCATGCCCGTGGCTGGATCCTGCTGTCCCTCTGTGTGGGCTGCTTTGCTCCTTCCGAAAAATTCATCAAAGTAAAAAAAAACTACGTATTTTTTATTTTTGGTCTAGTCAGCAGGAAATAAGATTGCATGCATTTTTAATGATCCTAATGATCCTAAACCCAAAAAAATTCAAATGTATCATTCAAATCTGGCCTCATTCTTTTTCCCCCATTTAATTTCTTTATCTACAATTTCTCTAGTATCTGCGGACATTCATTAACAGCGGTCTGCCTGGTCATGCGCCTTATTGTGAGGAGAGACTGAGAAGAACATTTGCGAATAAGACTAGAACCCAGCCTCCTTCTTGGCTTGAGCTGCAGGTATTTTAGGACCCACAGAAGCCATTAGATTTCACTTTTGGGAAAATTCATTGGAAAAGATGAATTAATTGGCTGGATCTCTTTTTTTTCCTCCTCCAGGCCACTAAATCTAAGAAACCCATCATGTTGCCAGTGACCTTCATGGACGGCACTACAAAGACCCTGCTCACTGACTCCGCCACCACAGCCGAAGAGCTCTGCTATGCTCTGTCAGACAAAATCGGCCTGAAGGATCGCTTTGGCTTCTCTTTATACATTGCTCTTTTTGATAAGGTATGTTAATACATATATTTTAAGATATTTTAAAATGTAATGTATTCCTGTGATGGCAAAGCTGAGTTTATTGTAGCCATTATTCAAGTTTTCAGTGTCACATGATCCTTCAGAAATCATTCTAATTTGCTGATTTGGTCTCAGGAGACATTTTATCAACGTTTAAAACTGTTTGATAATAGCCAAGTTCAAAGACAGCACGTATTTGAAATTGAAAATTTTTAAATGTCTTTACTGTCACTTTTAATCAATTTAATGCATCCTTGCTGAGTACAAGTATTTATTTCTTTAAAAAAAAAAATACAACCCCAAACTTTTGATCAGTGTGTATCCTTATTTTTTCGGTCCAGTTTAAGACCCTCATAATGTGCATCCTCCTCAGGTTTCATCACTGGGCAGTGGGAAGGATCATGTGATGGATGCTGTGTCACAGTGTGAGCAATATGCTAAAGAGCAGGGTGCTCAGGAGCGCAATGCCCCCTGGAGGCTGTTCTTCAGGAAGGAAATCTTCACGCCCTGGCACAACCCTGCCGAGGACAGCGTGGCCACTAACCTCATCTACCAGCAAATCGTGCGCGGGGTCAAATTCGGGGAGTACCGTTGTGATAGGGTGAGAGCTGCTGTGAACATATTTCACATTGCCTTATAAAGTTAGCTGACTTGTGTTAACCAAATGTGCTGTATCATTTCAGGAGGAGGACCTGGCTGAGCTGGCCTCTCAACAGTACTATGTGGACTATGGGTCAGAAGTCCTACCAGCCCGTCTTCTGAGTCTTATTCCATCCTACATACCAGACAGAGAAATTACTCCCTCCAAGACAGTGGAGAAATGGGCTCAAATGATCATAGCAACTCACATAAAGGTACACATATGTAGTTATACATAAATTTTGTTTGAGTTTACGAATATTTATTTATATAAAAAATTAAGATAATTGTATAATTATTGTTGTATAATTTTAATCTACATATTATATTAGTGTGTCAATCGTTAAACAATTAAACTAATTATCCGCCATGTTGTTCTGAAATTGAATCCATCTTTTATTGCGAGGATCACTGATACAGATAATTTACTGATGTCTCTAGCGAAATTGTTTTTTTTTTTTATTAACCATGACTATGTAATGTTGACTATACTAAACATTCAAATGATAATTGGAGCATCAATTTAACTTTTTAATTAGACTTAAAAAAATAACAACTTATAATTAGTGAAATTAAAACAATCTCACAGAAATCCCATTATAATAAATGTCATTTACCCCCCCTTTCTTGGGGGGGGCCCCTGTCAGGCAATTAGGAAATATACAGAAATTGAATAAATTTGTCAAACACTAAATACTAAATTAAATACAGATGAATCCTTAAAGCTACAAAAGTAATTTTTTTCCTCTTTTTTTTTTCTTTGTCCTTTTATAAACAGACATCACAGCAGCTGGTTATTAGGTTATTTGGCTGCTATCACTTTAAGAGCTGCCGCTGCTGAAAGTGACGCGGATCTGACACGCATGCTCGTAGTTTCATTCATGTTTTAATTTGAAATGATACAGGCTACAGTGTGCGCCACCGTATTTGTGCATGCAATCGAAGAGTATACAGTATAACAACTGACAGGACAGGAAAATTTGTTTTTACTAACGGCCTGACAACATCTCATCTGACCACAGCTCACAGTTGCTCTACTGAAGCTCCTCGTCACCTGTACCATTTCTGCGCTCGTTTGACTAGCGCCTGTCGCTGAGTTGAAGATGGAGTGCGCGTCTGAAAAGTCTCCCATTTGATGTGGTCGTAAAGATGTTAATGCATCTAACATAAAACGCCAATATTGTCAAGAAAAAAGAGGACAGAAGCAGCAGTTGTGGGGGGGGGGGAATAGGTGGGGTGGCCAACACTAGCTACGCCACTGCATTAACTGCGTTAAATATTTTTAACACCGTTAAACTGGAAAAATTAATCATCTGCGTTAACGCGTTAATTTTGACAGCACTAATATATATATAATTATTTATGATTTATATTATGTGCATTTTTGTTGTATAATTTAAATATGCAGTTTCTACTTTTAAAATGTATTTATTCAAGTTATAAGTATAAAAATTAGTATAACCAAACATACTGTGACATTGAAATAATATGCCATTTTAGAGTTAGAGTTAATAACAATAAGTAACTTTTGGTAGTTTTCAGGTTTGTAATAGCATATTTAGAACAGGCATAAAATGTCAAGAATTAGCCCATGAAAAACACACTAATCTGAATATTAGGTGATTGTCCAATGTCAGTGATGGCTGAAGGTGGAGAAATGGAAAAATATTTAGGCACAAATGTCATTTTCTGAGAATGGGTTCACATTTACATGATAGAACAGCACATATAACTGAACAAATCTATTATTAACCTTTCATTATAGCCAAACGTTCAGTCACAGCACATACCTACGCCTATGTCTTCATTACTTTGTCAGGCTGTGTCTGACTGACCCCCCGCGATACGTTCTCAAGGACGGCTCATTATCTTAGAGCAGTACCTGTATCTCCACCTAGCGCTAATATGATCTCACAGCTATGATTAACTCTTTAATCTAAGTGTGTGCCAGGGGCGACCTTCACACCGTCTACCACCCTCACCCACAGTCTGCCGTAAAAGAATGCAATCACAGGCCCCTGAATATTTGAGACAGTTCTTTTGGCCTCACTATCATGTTATGGGTTTGTAGTTTAGGTTAGCACTCTGCGCTAGCTCGTAGCGGTTGATGGACTAAGCAGGTTGAAATTTGATTGACGGTTCCTGTGAGAACATTAATCACGTTCCTTCTCTCAAGGGTGAAGGCCGTTTTAATTACCCTTCTGCATTTCATAGGCTAAAGTGATGGACATGAATGTTTAATAATGCTGGAGATCAATTTTATGGATTGTGGTAATGCATGAGTTTGTTACATTTTATGCTTATAACCAGGTGACGAGAGCAAAGGTAATTGTCTCTGAGGTAATCAGCGATACTGTGTTACTATGAGACCAAGATATTGACGATTGCATCTCCACAGGGAATCTACACACAGAAGAGGTTTGATTCGCAGAGAGTGAAGGAGGAGGTGGTGGATTTCGCTCGATTTAAGTGGCCTTTGCTTTTTTCTCGCTTCTATGAGGCCTTCAAATTCTCAGGTAAGACTTACAGAGAATAGTTCACCCCAAAAATAAAAATTAAATCAGTGAATGGGTCAGACAGAACTTTTGACCAATCATTCAGACCAGTTTTGTGAACCGAATGAATTGTTTCATTGAAAAGATCTGATTTATTTGCAAATAAACGCTGCTACTTCAATCATGAACTCTCAGCAAGACTCCAAGGAGAAATGGGCAGCAAATAATCAATATTTATTATATTTATATTATTGTTATTAGCATTTTGTATCACCAGAATTGATTCAGATGAATAATATTTAATTAGGGTTAGAAAAATATTTTAGATTGTTATTTGAATGGGGAATAATATTTAACATTAGCAGTGGGATATTTTGGTTGTATCTGAGTAGTGGTGGTTTCTCCAATGTCTGTGGTGATCCAGCCGGATCCATTGGTTTGAGGTCCGGAAAAATTCTAAAAAAGATATATATAAATTTTGATGTACATTGTTTTATAAAAAAACATTTTTAACAAAAACAATTCTGAGAATGGGTTCATCATTTAATTACTAGAGGTGGAACGAGTACACGATGTCACGTTCGAGTACAATACCTCGGATCGTGGGTCATGGGGGTTTTTGTCTTTTAGTTCGACAAGATTTGGTACCACAGCGAAAAAAATAAATTTTAAATTCTCCCCATGCTCGGTTCTTTTAATTTATTTTGAAAAGAAAGCAGTACAAAGAATTTTCTTACACCTAGATGTGAAAACTAAATATTATTATATTATGTATAGATATATAAAATATGCAGACATATAACATACAAGAATAAAATTTTGAAACATATTTTGATGTTAGTTTACAGGATAAAAACAAGAGAAAAAACATTGCGGGAACGGAATGAGCATATATGGGAGGTTTCAGTCATTTTGTGGACAGGCTTAATTGGTTCACAGAAAGGAAATCAATGGCAGAGAGTCACACATAGGTCGTCTTCTTTATTTTACAAAAGCCACCAGTGTTTTGTTCATTGTGAGTGTACACAAATTAAAAGCAGACCCTTATTACAGTGAGTGCATATTTATTAATAAGGCAATAGTGTTTTAAAAGTGATTCTGCTGGTATAAGGAAACAGTAAAGTGATCGCGGGCGACCCCACACACCAACACACACACACACCCATCCAATCAGTTCCAGTATTGCTAACTTGACAGAGCAGTTGGTACTTTATCAAAATAAAATACAGTGCACCAAACATCAGCGCGCCCACCTCTGTGTCACCGTTGGAAGTACAAAGCCTATAATTTACATAATAAATAATAGTTTAGCATTCAGATACGTTACATCGCACATATGGAAATATTATGGAATATTTGGATTTGTGCCGAATGAGAGAGGTAGGATACATGAGCACAAAGCTCCATTTCGCGAACAGTTGAGTGCACAAGCCTTTAAAATATACTCCTTTGTCAGTCTTTGAGAGACGCATTCAGAATCAGCACATGGTCACTGTCTAGTGGGCTTTGTTTTCAAGTGCGCAACTCATGGCATTCGCTGTTCTTCTGCTGGCGGCCGGTTATCAAACAGCATTGCATTGCTGCAGGCACCCCTTTCTGGATTGGGAGTGAATTGCCTGTATTCGTTGTAAGGTCTCATGCACCGAACCGAGATGTCTGTACCGTGACGGTTCGGTACGAATACATGTATCGTTCCACCCCTATTAATTACATAATGTAAAAACATAAAACCAAGCAAATCTAGTATTTACTTGTTCATTTATAAGTCAAAATGTTGAGATGGCTCATCAGTTTTAAATATCAGTTCTGTCATGACAACTCTCGGAGGGATTGGCATGGTAATGTACATGACAATGTTAATGTAATCAGGAATAGATCTGCTACGCTGCTGCTACTGCGGCAGAGCAAGTCCTGAGACTTGCTACTGCCAATACATCCACAACATGCTGCTGTGAGAATGTAAGAAATATTGCTGCTGCAAATATAACATACATGAAATAACCCCCATATAGCATACATTAATCACCTCGTAGCAGATCTATACATGTGGAGCTGGGGAAGGTGGAGGGTTTCTGAAGCAAGCTGCAACTGCTACGGCAAGCACTAGTCATATATTTGAATGTTGAGCACCAAGCTCATTGGCTACCGATACAGGAGAGAACCAATCAGCTGTGCCTTGTGATAATGATGTCATTATGTCAGATTGAGTTACACCTATCGGACTGCGCCATCTAGAGTTTCATGCCAGAACTCTGTATTTGTCATACAGACTGTTTATGTGATACTTTTATATGCCATTTTTGAAACTTTAAAACTTCTTCAAAAATGTAAAATGTCTTTCAAATTTCTTCATTTGTGTTCCATAGTAGAAATTATTGCTGGGTGAACTATTCTGTTAAGATATTCTGTAAATCATAATACAAATTTGTAAGACATATTGATCTGATTGGGTATGATAAAGCTCAACTTTCAGCCTGCTGTTTCTGTTCATTTGCAGGGCCTAGTCTCCCAAAGAATGATGTTATAGTGGCAGTGAACTGGACCGGAGTCTACTTTGTGGATGAGCATGAGCAGGTCCTTCTAGACCTTTCTTTCCCAGAGATCACTGCAGTCTCCAGTAGCAGGTGCAGTAGCACATCCATCCAAATCCACTTCATATGCTGTAAGTGTTCTTTATATTGTAATTTTACTAGTTTTGGTCAATCTAACGCATGTATGCAGAGGTGGAAAGCTGCAGGAACAGAGCTTCACTCTGACCACCATTAAAGGAGATGAGTACACCTTCACATCCAACAATGCGGAAGACATCCGTGACCTAGTTGTCACCTTCCTAGAGGGCCTGCATTCTAGGTCAAAGTTTGTGGTGGCCCTGGTGGACAGCCATTACCCTGGTGAGCACATGTGGACAGCAGTACAGTTTAAAAGTGCAAAGGACATAACCATTATATTTGATCCAGCCCCAAGCAGACTTTGGGTCGAGACAAGAAGGTCCAGCATAATCAATAAAACATCTAAAAGATGAACAGAAACGCTTATGTTTCTCTTTGTTTTTGCAGCTGGACATGACTCTTCGTTCCTGAGATACTCAAAGGGAGATCTGATCTTTCTGGATGAGCATACTGGAGAGCAGGTCCTGAATTCAGGCTGGGCTCACGGGGTCAATGATAGAACCAAAAAAACAGGAGACTTCCCTGCAGACAACGTCTATGTGCTGCCCACCATCACCAGGCCACAATATGATATTGTAGTGAGTGTGTTTTCATTCAGTACATTCATTGTATAATCTCCTAAAATAGTGCACTTAGAGGGAAAACTTTGTATGTTTATGTCCTCCTAAATGGGTCATAGTAGTACCTTAAGGGTACAGATTGATACTCTAAAGTGCTTGTTATGCACAAAATTGTCCCTTTAAGGGTTACAAGCTGTTGTACCCCCCAAAGGTACAATTTTTGCACATTTTATTCTGACAATGTATTGTATTCACCATGAAAAATAATTTGTTCATGGTCAAAACACAAGCATTTGCACCAAAATATGCCACTAGCACTCAAGAAACACCTGAGATATCGAAGAGTTACTTTAACCTTCTACTTTCTGTTTCTTACAGTCATTGATTACCATGTCCCCAGATCAGCATAAGGACTCCATCAGTTTGTCCCATCAGAATCAGCTGGACAGTGGGGAGAAGGTTCAGCCGTACACTCTAGAGGAGTTCTCCTACGATCACTTCAGGTGTTTGAACCTTCTTCAGGACCTTTCCTCCCTTTGTTGTGTCTGAATGGAAAACTACTGTTTTAAAAGTTAAAGTTGCGAAACAAGTGCAAACAAAAAGGTTTATTATATTCCTAGAGAGGAGGAGGGCCTTAGTCAGACACCAACCAATCAGCTTCAACATCTGGCCAATAACATTCAAGGAGTAATTAAACCTAAACCTAACCCTAACCGCACCATATGTTTTTGTTTTTTTTAATGTCTCTGTGCCAGGCACCACACCTATGATTGTATTCTATCACTGTACACATTAATTTAATCACTTCCCTTCTTTTTCATTAAATTCTGGATTCATTAAATTTTCTGGTATCTTTTCTTTACATCCTCTAGACCGCCTTCCAAGAGCACACTGAGTCGTGTGATCCTCAATAAAGGCAGAGGGAAGGATAAACTGTGGTGTTGCACCAGAGAACCTCTCAAACAGCCTTTGCTGAAGAAAGTCCTCAATCATGAAGAGCTGTCCCAGGATGCCTGCCAGGCCTTCATTGATATCCTCTACAGCTAACATTTTGACAGTTAATAGTGTTAACTTTAGAACTGCAGTTCCCTCATCCTTGACTCTGTTGTACCTATCATGAAGTACATGGGCGACTACCCCTCGAAGAGGAGCCGTTCAGTCAATGAGCTGACTGATCAGATCTTTGAGGGTGCTTTAAAGGCTGAACCTCTGAAGGATGAAATCTTCTGTCAGATCATCAAGCAACTGACCGAGAATCATGTGAAGTAGGTTTTTCCCAGTTATTGATACAGTATACAGTATATTCTATTCTGTTACATTTATTTATTTATTTATTTAGGATTTTTAAAAAGTGAAAGTAACAAAAATCTTTGAATAAACTAAATCTTATTATATTACCTTATACTATATATTAAATTATATTAAAATTAAAATAATGAGCTATTATATATATTTATATATACACATCGTCAATCTTTATTTGAACTCAAACTCTAGCCCTCTCATTTTATTATTATTATTATTATTCATTATTATTATTATTAATCATTATTATTATAATAAAAATAACAACATAATATTTTAAAATTAGTGCTGTCAAACGATTAAACACGATTAATCGCATCCAAAATAAAAGTTTTTGTTTACAAAATATATATGTGTGTACTGTGTATATTCATTATGCATATATGTAATACAAACACATGCATGTATTTAATTTAAGAAAAATATGTTATGTTTATATTTTAAATATATTCATATATAATATAAACTATATGAATATAAATATATACATGTAAATATTTCAAAATATATACTGTATGTGTGTCTTTAAATACACATAATAAATGTACACAGTACACACACATATATTATGTAAACAAAAACATTTATTTTGGATGCGATTTATCACGATTAATCGTTTGACAGCACTATTTAAAATATGGTCTATCTTACTATTAATTTTATACAATTATAAGATGTTAATATCATTTTTAAAAATATGTTTCTTTGTAGAAAAAGGTCATTTTTGCATACGTGCGATTTGGTTTTACATTTTATCTTTAATATATATGCAAATGTTTTGATAAATTATGATTCTGCGTGACATTGTTTGCTCACAGATTACAAACAGACAACGAATGAGACCCATTAATGTGAAAACAGCTAATGTGGCTCTTAAATCTGTATCAGTCTGTCCCCTAGTGGTCAGCTTGCAACTGACCAAAACTGCTTTACTCTTACAACGTTAAAATCATTGTTGACTAATGAGTCGGCTGACAGCAGTTCTGTATTGTCAGATACAGTGAGGAGAAGGGCTGGGAGCTTCTCTGGCTCTGCACTGGGCTTTTTCCTCCCAGTAACATGTTGCTTCCTCATGTCCAAAAGTTCCTGCAATCCAAGAAACAACATCCAGTCGCCCCAGACTGCATGCAGAGACTGCAGAAAGCCTTGCGGTAACCCTCAAAGCACATACTGTACAAACATGTATCTCCAATGCTGCATGGAATTCCCTTAAAACATTTTTCCTCACGGACAGAAATGGATCCAGAAAGTATCCTCCCCACCTTGTAGAAATGGAGGCCATTCAACACAAAACTACCCAAATCTTTCACAAAGTGTACTTCCCTGATGACACTGATGAGGTGAGAGTTTTCATGTTAACTCTAGGTGTGCATCTGTTACCTGTATTGTATGTTGTGTTCAGCCTCCTGTTGGGGTAATATTCTCTTTCTCTCTCATGCCCGGATGTGTTTATTTATGCATGAGGAAGTGTTGTGCTCTGACCTCAATTTGCATCCTCAATTAAGCACAGAGTTATGTGGTGCTTCTGGAGAAAATGGCAGAAGAGAGATGAAGTGTGAATAGACTCAAGACTCCAGAGATTCATTTCCTTTTTGGTTTAAATATAGCTGAAATCTGGCCTTTTTTTGGATATATAAAATAATACACACAAATGGGGTAGACAACTGACAATGCAATATAGCAAACACCAAATACATAGTCTAGCTATGTATATATAAATCAATGAATTGTAGATGATATGAAATGATATAATTTTTTTCACAGAAATGTATTTGATCATGTCTATGGTATAAAAAAGCAAATATATACAAAGATCATTTGTTTGTTTAATTAATATCGTTAAATTGTTATGGCAATATAATTAGTAAAGAAAACACTTGGAATAGAAGCATTAATTTTGGTATCAATGATAGTTTAGATTTTATTTTTAAATGTTCTGTTTTCATTTTAATTTTTGTTAGTTGGAATTTGTGTTTTTGTTTGGTATGCCTAAGTAATTATTTTTATTAATTTTACTTTATTTACTTTTTATTATTTTAGAACTTAAACTAAACAAAAAATTAGAAATGTTGCCTTTGCAACTAGCTGAAATCAAATAAGTGCTTTTTTTTTTTATTTATTTCCATAATGTTAATTTTTGTTCAAGTAATGAAAATGTTTATTTACACAAGGCTTTTTGCCCCCTACAGTTTGTATACATGCTAAAATGAAGTCCCCCCCAATAACTAGCAACTGATGGATCTGATTAGTGTTCTTTTTTTTTTTAATATCCCTTATTTATGTATTTATATATGAATAGGCTTTTGAAGTTGAATCGAGCACAAAAGCCAAAGATTTCTGTCTGAACATCGCTGGCAAAATGATGCTCCAGTCTTCTGAAGGTTTCAGCTTGTTTGTCAAAATATCTGACAAGGTGAGACTACGGAGCTGTCAAGTGTCTGTTCAGATGAGATGAAGGTGTTCTGTGTGAATTTATGACACACTAAATATCTCAAAGGGGATTTTTTACGTTACAGCTTTCTCCGGGACTACATGTCCTGTAGTCAGTTATTTTAATGTAAGACGTCTTATTTGACATATCAGTATTGGGTTAAATGTTTCAGGTGATCAGTGTGCCAGAAGGAGATTTCTTCTTTGACTTTGTTCGACATCTAACAGACTGGATCAAAAAAGCCAGAGCTGTGAAAGATGGTGATTATGTGTATTGTTCATTAAAATTATCAATATATTGAGTGTAAACATGAGGGTTCTTAATGATTCTGTTGGTTCTGTAGGCACAGTGCCTTCACTGACCTACCAAGTGTTTTTCATGAAGAAACTGTGGACCAGCACCGTTCCAGGCAAAGATCCCATGGCCGACTCCATTTTTCATTACTTCCAGGTCGAAAACTCTCTCTTTGTACTCAATCTGTGAATTCAAGCTCTTTTTTTAAACACTTTGTGTGATGCTCTATCTACTTCCATTTTCCTACATTTTCTTCAGGAGCTCCCAAAGTATCTGCGTGGCTACCACAAGTGCTCTCTTGAAGAGGCGTTCCAGCTGGCTGCGCTCATTTACAGAGTGAGGTTTGAGGAGGACAAATCACAGTTTCATAACTTCACCAAGATGCTGAAGGAGCTGCTTCCTCAGGACATGGTGCATCAGCTGTCGCCCGACGACTGGAAACGGGTGAGAGCAGCACTAGTCCTGCTTCTTACATTCACTCACTCAAGTTAATGCAGTGAGTTTGTGTGTCTTTGTTTCTTCTCAGCCTGTCGTTACGTACTTCAATAAACATGCTGGGAAATCTCGAGAGGAAGCAAAAGTGATGTTTCTGGAAATCATTTACCAGTGGTCTACTTTTGGATCGGCATTTTTTGAAGTCAAGGCAAGTTTGTCAAAATATGATGCAATGTTGAATTACTAAATGGCAAATTTCTCAAATAAATAAATGCTGTGTAAACAAAACGACATTGTCCTTGTAGTATAGTTGTAGGAGTTCTCCAGGAGAGGTGGGGGGATGGGAAGCAAGAATTAGATTTGTTCTGCTTTGTAAATTGAAGTGACGTGGTTTGATGATTTTTTATTTTCTCCCACAGCAATCCTCAGATCCAAATTTCCCAGAAGTCCTCTTGATAGCGATCAACAAGCATGGTGTTACTCTCATTGACCCAAAAACTAAGGTAGGTTTACACACTGGCCAGAACAATGTAATGTATGTGGGACGAGTGGGGGCGGGGCCGAGAGCCGTGGGAACGGAGCGAGGCCGGAGGAGTAATTGATAATGAGCGACACCTGCACCACTCACCGGTCTCGAGTCCCACGGAGGAGCTCCGGAAGGATAAAAGGAGGAGTGACGACAGTGAAAGACGAGAGAGGACCAGGCCTGGACTTTATTTTGTGTTTTGGTTCTGTTTGTGGGCGACAGTCTCGCTATTTTGTGTTTATTTTATTATTAAAGTCTTCTTTAAATGTTCGCCGGTTCCCGCCTCCTTCTTCCCGTGACTACGAACGTTGTTACATTAGGGCTGGACAATATCAATATCAATATGTATCGCGATATAATTTTTTCAATAACGGTGATATGATTTTTAAACACATTTCCGATATTTCGATATACATTACCAGTTTCCCATACATTGATTTATTTGTGGCGTTTGACTTCGTTGAATAAACATGAGCACTGCACGTTTCAAAATCAAAACGTGTCGCGGGTGTTTTATATGAATGTATCTCTGAAGGGAACCGACTGTGTTCAGAAAAGTTTTGATGGCATTTTTATCTGATAAAGTACGGTTCATGAGCGTAGCTGCTTTGTTTACAGCCATTACTGGAGAAACCGTTAGTTCCACCGCTCACAGCGCCTCCTACTGGCAGACAAGCAGTTTGCATTTTCTATAATAAACCCATTTCCAGCAACATGCTTTTGTTGTTGCTCTATTTTTTGTTTTCTGAAGCAACTCGGAGCATGTTTCATACTCGTTATCCTGTTTAATGCACGTTTCAATCTATAAGAATTATCAGCCTACTCTACCAGTCAAAGGTTTTTGAACTGCAAGATTTTTAATGATTTGAATATATTTTAAAATGTAATTTATTCATGTGATCAAAGCTAAATTTTCAGCATCATTAGGCCTCCAGTCTTCAGTGTCACATGATCCTTCAGAAATCATTCTAATATGGCGATTTGCTGATTATCAATATTTAAATACATGTTGATACAGTTTTTTCAGGATTCTTTGATGAATAGAAGATCCAAAGATCAGCATTTATCTAAAAAAAAAGCTTTTGTAACATTATACACTATACCAGTCAAAAGCTCTTTTTAAAATTTATATTATAGAAATTCATATTTTTATTCAGCAAGGATGTGTTAAATGATCAAAAGTGATAGTAAAGACATTCTAATGTACAAAAGATTTCTATTTCAGATAAATGCTGTTCTTCTGAACTTTCTATTCATCAAAGAAACCTGAAAAAAATCTACTCCGCTGTTTTCAACAAAATAATAATAATAAATGTTTTTTGAGCAGCAAATCAGAATATTAAAATGATTTCTGAAGGATCATGAAGACTGGAGGAATGATGCTGAAAATTCAGTTTTGTGTCACAGGAATAAATTATATTTTAAATAGAAAACAGTTATTTAAATAGTAAAAATATTTCAAAATGTTACTGTTTTTGCTGTATTTTGGATCAATTAAATGCAGGCTTGGTGAGCAGAAGAAACATTTAAGAAACATTAAAAATATTACTGTTCAATAACTTTTGACTGGTATGTTAGCCTATTGTTTGAAGTAAAAAATATTAATATTAATTTTATTATTTATTTATTTGACAGTGATTTCACATTTCTTGTTTGTATGAAGGCTAAATACCACTAAAAGGTGAACATTTATTTATTTGCAACATTTTTTTCCTAAAATATGATATAGTTTTATAGGAGTAGGTTTCAAAGAGTTGGCAAATTAATTTTTCATAAGTTTGTAAGTACAGACATCTGTTGTGGCCGTTCTTGGCAGTTTTTATGAGGCTTTTTAAAATAGTGTTCATATTGATATTGGAATTATATCGTATCGACCGAAATATATTGTGATATAAATTTTGGCCATATCATCCAGCCCTATGTTACATTATCAATTACTCCACCGGCCTCGCTCCGTTCCCACGGCTCTCGGCCCTGCCCCCACTTGTCACAGTATGTAAATAGCTAAACTACTGTACAAACTTTACTGTGTGTGCTACTGTTCAAGTTTGGGCTTGGCAAGATTTTCTAATGTTTTTGAAAAAAAAAACATTAGAATCACTAATGACATTAAAACACTCTTGTACTTTCCAAGGCTGCATTTGTTTGATCAAAAATACAGTCAAATCTGTAATATTGTGAAAGATGAATTCTATTTGAATGCATTTTAAAATGTAATTTATTCCTGTGATGGCAAAGCTGAATTTCCATCAGCCTTTACTCAAATCTTCAGTGTGACATGCTGATTTGGTCCTCAAGAAACATTTCTTCTTATTATCAATGTTGTGCTTAATGTTTTTGTGGAAACTGTGATACATTTTTCAGGATTCATTAGATTTTTTGTAACGGTGTAAAAATCTTTGCTTTAATGCGTCTTTACTGAATAAATGTATATTTTTACTAAAAAAAATAGTAACCCCAAATCTGCAAACTTTTAAAAGGTAGTGTTTTATTTTAGCCTTTTAGCATTCATATTTAAATGCTATGTTATACTTACCTTGCAGTTACATAAATAAAGACTACAGCGAAGTAGCCCGTTTTGGAAGTGTTTTTGAGTCAACATTTTTTATTAGATCCTTATTTAAAAATCTCAGAATAATGTTTGAATGGCATTTACTCATCTGTCCACAGGACATATTGGGCACACACCCCTTCACCAAAATCTCGAACTGGAGTAGTGGACATACCTATTTCCACATTACCATTGGTAACCTGGTTAGAGGGAATAAACTGCTGTGTGAGACTTCACTGGTGAGTCACACCTTACATAAAATACTGTGGTGGTACCATAGAACAGTGATGTTATCAGATTGTAATACCATGGTGCTTTGGTGACAGAAATGCACCAGCTATTCCTTTATAAAAGGTACTTAACTGTGCAGCTTACTTTATCAACTGACTTTATTTATTATTCTCAGGGATACAAGATGGATGATCTTCTCACGTCTTACATCAGTCAGATGTTGACGACCATGACCAAGCAGCGCAGTTCACGTGTAAATAACAAGTAACATGCAAGGCTTATAATAGTGCACTGTTTATTTATAAGCACACAGACTCAGTTCTGACTTTATCCTAGATCCATCATTTTGATACATGAAGACGAACTGAATCTGCTTTTAGTGTTGTTACTTTTTCATACTGGAGCCTTAATTGTAAATTGGGAGTTTAATTTATGTTATAGCATTTCTCAGTCTTTTAATGTCAATGAAGAACATGTTTAATTGACAGTCAAAAAAACGTGTTGCCTTGAAGTTTTAGGCCCTCATATGGTTTTACTCTGATATCAAATTGAAAGTCTATTAAGTCAGATCAAGTTCATGATTTCAGCTAATTTGTGAATGATTTGCACATCTCATTTTGCCAGTTAAATGCATCATAAGGATTTAGAATGTTGCAGAATTTGGTTTTGCCCTTTAGCTTAAAGACTTACAAGATTCTCCTCCTGGTCATAACCTCCATGTCATGTTTTGACCTCTAGGTGACTACTTATTTAAATTAATGTCAGTGACTACAACATTTAATTCAGTCTAAAAAGATATTCTTTTAATTTTTCTCAATAGTATTTCTTTATTACCTTTGTAAATGCTTGACCAGGTGATGCGTATTAAAATGTATTTTATAAATTAAAAGATCAGTTATGTGACTACAATCATTATCATTTCTACACAAGATATTTAGGATAAATCTTTAGGCATTGTCCAATTGATTTATTCTTTTTTGTTTAGAATGTGTTTGTAGATTGTAATTCTGGTCATTCCAATTTTCTTGTGTTGGAAGCTGCTATTTATAAATAAAACAATAATATGAGATAGCTTGGTTATTTTAATGAGATTAATGACACATTTGTTATCATATTTGATCAATGATTTATGATCATATGACCAATTATATAACAGATCCTTTGAATGCAACACGTGTGACATGAACCCCTTTATTTAGTTATAAAATAGGTCTAGTTACGAATGACTCCCATTTTTTAGTCTGAGTTATTTTAATATTGTTCATATATTGTGATAGTATTAATTTATATTTAATTTTTTTACATTTTATTTGAGTAATTTTGTGTTTTTGTGAGTTTTTTTTATTTTAGTAATTTTTTTTTCCAGTTTTAATTGTAGTCATTTTAATACTTCAGCTTTAACTTATTTTCAGTAAGTTTCGTTTTTCAAGTAATATTTTTATTTTTATTTTGCTTAATTTCAATTAACGAAAATTATTTTTAATAGGCTTACATAACACTATTGGTAGTTTGTGTAAAATATTGTAGTTTCTTGCAAAACTCAATGTAAAACAATATGCTCTTGCCAGAATTTAATCAGACACAAGATTTATTCAAGTAGCGGATCCACTAATATTTCAGCAAAGGAAACATCAGTTTCATCGGCATGACAAATATTTCCATTCATGCTTGAAATGGAAACCTTTACAGTAGCATTGATAGAACCTGGGGCTTGTGAAAGGCAATAACTCAAATGACAATATAAAGTCTGAGGTGCAAGATTAGTCACTAGAATTTAGCATTTGTATCCTATCCTATCACATTAGGACAACTACTTATCTGTCAATTTGTGACCAAACACTTACAATTTATAAAATGTAAGGATGATTTCAATGTACCACATAAACAGTAGTTTATACTGCTTAACTGAACATCAGTTAGAGATTTTTTTTTAAATAAGGGTTAAATATGAACCAACACACTTCATCAGGCACTTCAAAGAGATGGTTCCTGCTTGTCAGAGTCACTCATGTTGGATAAAGACCACACATCATTCACCTCTGTTCATGGGAATGTGAAACAGGATCAGAATAATAGTCTTGAAGATTCAGATTAAAGGAACAGTTCACCCAAAAATGAAAATCTACTCACCCTTAGCCCATCCAAAATCCAGATTTGGAGAAATTTAACATTACATCACTCACTCACCAATAGGTTCGCTGCAGTGAATGGGTGCCGTCAGAATGAGAGTCCAAACAGCTGATTAAAGCATCACATTAAAGGGTTAGTTCACCCAAAAATGAAAATTAGCCTGTGTTTTGCTCACCCTCGAAGCATCCTAGGTGTATATGACTTTCTTCTTTAAGACGAATCCAATCGGAGTTATATCAAAAATTGTCCTGGCCCCTCCAAGCGTTATCATTGCAGTATGCGGGTGCTTTTGTGCAACAGTCCACAAGATGTGAAATAAAGTGCGCGCATCCATAATAAAACGTGACTCACACGGCTCCGGGGGGGGGTGAATAAAGGCCTGCTCATCTCTGTCATAGATGAAGTGTGAGAAACGTGTTTATTACGTTACAAATATGGATATTTTTCTTACAAAAACGCATGGATTCGCTACAGGAGGCCTTTATTCACCCCCTGGAGCCTCACAGAAGGACCACCATTCAAGTGGAACTTAAATATGCCATGGAGGGATATATAAAATATTTAAAAAATAAATATTGTGGGTATTAATTTGGAAGCGAGGGTTCACAGATCACAATGCAAGCGGGAGAAGTCTCATGTTACGGTCGTCACGATCGCGGATGACAACATGCAGGATCAACGCTGTTCATGTATCGCAGGGTAAGATTAAATTAATTTACATTTAACCAGTTTCATATGAAGAGATGTAGACCTTCGTTTATGTGTTTTTGTCAAGGCGCCGGTCTGATCTGGGTTTGTTTATGTTGTCCTGGTCTGTCTGGAGCACATGGCTGTCAGTTGGTAATTATGTTTGCCATGTGCTCTATTGTCTATTGTTACCCCACCGCTCTCGTTATCTTATCTCGTTAGGGGTACACCTGTTTCAGTAGTCACCCTTATATTCCCCTCTTGTGTTCTGTCTTGTGCCAGATCGAAATCTCTGCTCTGCTGAGTTAACCTGACTCTTGTCGCTGTTGTCTGTTATCCTGTTGGTCTAGCCTAGTCTTGCCTAGTTGCCTTAGCTTTTATTTTACTTTTGAGATTAGGGGTTTTCTTTTGCTCCAGCCAGTTAGTTTTGTGTTCGCTCTTTCCCTTCCCCTCTGCCCCCTACAGCCCCCATCTGCCCTGGCTGCTGGAGTTCCTCTCCCTCCCACCATCGCCATTCTCTGGCCTCTGGAATTACTTGGAGGGCTGGACTGTCTCGTTGCTCGTGGACTGGTACTTGTGGCCATTTGCTCTGGAAACCCCCTTTTCCTAGAGACCTGCTGTTGAGCTGACTTTCTCTTCCCCGGACCTGGTTGGGATCTCCCCAGATTACCCTCTCAGACAGTGGCGTGGTTCCTGTTTGTGTTGAATCTCGAATAAATCCTTGTTATCCCTGCGACTGATTCCTCTTCCTTTACCATCCCTGACAGTTTTTGCCCTACACTGTACAAGACACGAGAACAGTCCGCTATTTAGGTTTGTATGGACTCACTAACTTTAGTTTTAGCCAGAGATACCTTGCTAAAGCACAAGATGACATTAACATTCTGCTTGAGCAGATGAAAATTGTAACTTAATGAGAGTATGACAACCAGAAAACAAAAGTTTTTGTCTTCATTGGGATTGGTGGTGAATGCTTTGGGACATTTTGCTCCGTTTTGTTTGGGTTTTGGAAATAGAATAAAATTAATTCTATTGCCTATCCTCTCAGGATACCTGGAATCACTGTTACAAGTACCCCAGGCACATTATTTTTCCATTTTTGAAGCATAAACCCCATAAAAATGATGCGAGCTTCGGATCTTCCAATGTTTCTCTATGGTGCTGAAACCTACAGATGTCCGAGTTCTGCTCCCCTTGCAACTGATACTCGACTGCCATTGGCTCATCTGTGTTCGAGGGGAGGGGCTTACGGATAGGTAAATTCTGCTGTAAGTTTTCAGACAAAAACATCTTGCTTGGCATCTTGGATGGCCTGAGGGTGACTAAATTTACAGCAACTTTTCATTTTTTGGGTGAACTATTCATTTAATTATTAAATTATTTGGTGATTTAAAAGATTAAATGCATCTTGTCCTGAACTGTCTGTAGCACCCATTTTCAAGTACTGAACTGCTGTCCACACTGAGAGCCAGCCCATGTGCCCTCCACCTGCAAACACATTGACAGCCTACATAGTGTCTTTTGTATGGAGTACAGAGCAATTTCGGACTGCAGCTACATGTTCACTGTCACACTGAGATGTGGTAAATTCTGTGCATAGACTCACCAGTGAAACACAAAGATAATCATGACAAGAATAAGGGAAGTGATGTCCACATAAGCCTGTACTCATCCGGCATCTGTGAGAGAGAGAGAGGAAAGCCACAGGAAAAACTCCAATAACAGGATGAAAACATCCCTGAGAACTGTAGATGTGTGTCATTTACCATGAGAAAGAGTGGTCTTTGCAGGTTTTTGAGGATGTGAACAGCATTAATATCGATAGAATGAGCCCCTGCACACCAGGCAAAATAATACAGCCATGGCTCGCTGATCATGTACAGGTTGGTGCTGATGTTAGCAGCAGCGTATTTTCTGTACTCAATAAAATCACACACTGTTTCCATATATAAATAATATATATACTATTATTATATGATATATATATATATATATATATTTATCTATATATATGCATTAGTGGGAATTATTTATCAATGTAGGATTAGTGCTGGTATCACGTTTTTTTTAGGATTCTGACAGTTTCACAGTTTATCTCAGTTTTTCCCTGTGTTTCTTTTATATGAATCAGAAAGCAAGAAGACCACTGCATTTTAATCACGATCCAAACAAAGATGCTGCATACATGGAGCATGAGCAGTTTTTTATCTAAATTAGATTGTATAATTTTGAAGCAAAAACAGAATGGTCTGACCTTAGCTTTGTGAAATTATGCTACATAAAATATGCATGAAACAAAAACAGCAAACGGGCTTAATGGGAACCAAAGACGTTTCAAAGATGGCCGCCGAGTGACATGACAATTACTTGAAGTCCATGAAATCAAAATGTTTTGGGTGTTAGTATCAATATGTTAGTCTTAAGGTTATCTATAAGGCAGTGTGCTCCAAAACAGTGACAAAATTCGCATTTAGAAGATATTCAAAACTTTTAGTTCGTCACTTCCTCCAAAACGGCTCAATGATTTTTTTGACGTCACATCGTACTTCAGCTTCTCATCAAATCTTCTGACCAATCAGACGCTCTCTAGAAGCCGAGGCGCCCGCCCCCTACACTATAAATAGACGGTTAAGCTGCGGCTGAGATCGGTCGCTTGTTCACAGTGTAGTATTTCCTGTACAGTGAATGGCACATAGTGTACAATGTAGGCGATGGGGAATGATTCCGACAGTGTAAATATGCTTTCGATTGGGGCAAATGAGGTCTGGTTTCACGTTGTCACGCGAACCGCGGCAGCGTGCACAGTCTGATCCGGAGGTCCAGAGACGCGATCTCATGGAGCGGATCATATGCGCGAGTTGGCATATATTAAACACTTTTAAAACTACACAGCCTCAGCATGCTTATGATCACTATTTTGTTTTACTAAGAGTTTCATATTGAATCTAGGGGGTAATCTATTAGACTGTGGCTGTCAAATTAGTGTGTGGGTCGTTCTTGAACGAACCTTTAATGTGACTCGGGAAGAACGAGTCGTCTCGGGGAGTGATTAGTTCAGTCGCGCATGCGCAACATCTTATAGGTTCTGTACTGGAATTATCTTGATGAGCTCTTTCGACTACCAAAAGGACACAAGTTCATTCTTAATAATTTAGTAGTTATTCATTAGAAACGAAAATGTTATAGAGGACTTTTTTGACAGAATATAGATGCATTATTAATAAAATAGGCTTTCTTTGGCGTTAAAGAAGTGACCTAATAGTGACATCGGTCTCCAGACCATCGGCTCCAGCTGCCAATGCCTTCTCAAAAGACGTGTAGGTGTTTTCGGGGGCAAGCTGAAAGAAGATACAACAAAGGATTTGCTTTTTTCAGTCTGCACATGGTACATTGCATGTCTGCTAAATCCTTTAGTGCCACAGTGTTGATATAATTGTTTGAGAAATATTGAACTACAAGAAAAAACGCTGGTCAATTTAGAGATTTTGTGTTATTTACCTACTTGCATCTGTAGATTTCATTTACAATACAAATCTTTAAAGGCTGTTTTCTCAAAAGTAGTTTTTCTCTTGCATTGAAGCCATAAGTCCCCACTTCAGCAACACTTTTACATAAACCAGATTTTTATAGTTTTACTTCTATGTATACTCTGAAGGTTTTTACAGAGGGGTTTGTTCCTATATCATTTTCTCGATTTTATGCAAACACTTTACTCCTACAACAACATATTTTTCTTCTGGTTGTTGACAGTATTTTCTAATTTATGGAGCGATAAAAGGAGATATCCAAAATAACCTTTAACTCTAACATGTCATCAAAATGTGATACAAATTTTGAACCTGGCTTTATCCAATGTTCAGATTTCTGTTCTGGAAATGTATGTAAATGAGTGCACATTTTATAAGATAATTCCTAATTTGCATCTTTAAACATAACATTTTCAAAAACTTGTAATAAATGTTTGCAATTCTTAATGCAATCGATTAAACTGAGAAGTATGGTGATATCTTACCCTATTCACCTGGGGTATCTTTCTTAAACTAGAAATGAAGAAAGCATATCAATACAGAAAAAAAGGTTGGTCTTGAACCTGAAAAGCCTAAGAAGAAGAATGAAGTGTACCATTGGTGCTCCCCTGTGTCCAATTAAAGCAGTAGCTGATCCCAGATTGCTCCTCTCTTTAATGCAGGGGGAGTACATGCAGAGGAACCAGGTACAGAGTCACTAGAACTGTTATATACAGCACCATGATGGTCATCCGTCTCATTGAAACAGACACAGGCAGAGAATTCACTGTAAGAATATGCACTTTCTGTGACATAAGATGCATCAGGGTGGTGCAAAATAAAGTAAAAAGTATATTTCCTTTTGGATATTGGAAATGTGCTTAAAAAAAACTCATCCTTACCTCTCATACTGATACGGAAGACATGCAAGGCTATTGGCCAAGATAATAGAGTCATTAAAACTACACCACCTATGTGTAGATATGGAGCAGTTACCTGACAAATAGACATTTGATAGTAAACATGCCTGAAAAGATAAAAGTACAGTCATCCATTTCTTGCTCCATAAATCTGTGAGAACAGATGAGGCCACAATGGAGAGAATCAAAGTCACTGAGATCCCAATCTATCAAAAGAGATACCATCAATTCTCATACTCAGACTTTCAGTTGTTACATAGACGAGATGTGGATGAAATTATTACCTTGTGACACCAATGTAAATATAACCTCTGGCCTTCAGAGAGAAGACAAACTGCCAGCAGCTGTGAATGTAAGCACATTTCATACCAGCAAATTATCGGATGGACATTTTAGTAACTTGTTAATGAGACTTTAGGCATAAAAGCAAAAGAAAACCACACTGACAACAATGATACAATAAGTACATTTAATCCGCCACAATGGAGAACATTAATCTATTTAACAAAAGTGATTTCTTAACTGTGGGATTGGTTTTCTAAGAAAAAAAACATTAAACGTGGTTATGAGAATAACATTCTTACAGCACATACCAGCAGAACAGCAACATAAGTGAACAAAAAAAACAGCAAGAATCAACAAAACTATGGACCATGGAAACCAGAAGCCCAGATTACCAAAATTAAGCCTGGAGGTAAAGCAGAAGAAATATTACTTAGTGTATTATTAAAGGTCCCATATTGTCAAAACTGAAATTTCCTGGCTTTTTTCATGATAACTGAGATCTGAAGGCTATGTAACTACCATATAAGTTTCAAACAGTCAATCCACAGTCAATGCCACAACCTGCTACAGTGCTGTGGATTTTTTCACAAAACCATTGTGACTTCCGTACAAAGGTAACGTCCAACTACTCTTTCCCCCCCCCACCGCCTTCAGTCAGCACCCCGGCACTGCCCACAGTCCCACTCTCCTTTTGCCAAACCCCCAGACAACATCGCGTCCATACCATTGCTGAGCAACAACACGGAAACATGTCGAGAAAACGCTGTTTCATTCCTGATTCATAAACTACATCATTGCACAGTAGTCTGTGATGGTCGCCGTGAGCACTGCCCACAGTTGTCTATTGCCTCCGGCGGTAGTGCACGTGACGTCACACTCTATAACAAGCATAATACAAAGTTTTGTATACAAGTGTAATAATAGTAACAGTTGCAAATTGTTTTTAGACTATATGTTTATGCTAATTCACAAATTACCTCAAACGGCGTTTGATTCTTTAGATTGGCAGGTTTGAGCGCAGGAAAATACAGTACAGGATACAGAAACCAAATACTACATCAACAATCTGGAATCATTTCCATTCATGTCACCCATCCGCATTTGTACAAGTGTCTTCAAGTTCACATGATCGCAAATGCTCGGCTGGTCAGGTTTTTATTTACTGCATTCGGTGTTTGAAAAAAACAAACATGAATTACCATTCTGAAACTTCCTGTTGTAAGTGTGTTTGAGGAGGTGGTTGGTTGTCTCCTGTCGTCGCCGATTCGGGGTCTGAGTTCGGCTCAAACATGTAAGGCCGGACAACATTCCCTCAGCAGTGACCATGTGTTTCTATTGACCTTACTTGTGAGTATCACCATCCACAGCAGGCTACAGCATACATGACCCTAGTTACCTGTGATTGGCCTGGCCGTGTGTCACTCAGAAAACAACAGGTCAATCAGAAGAGGCTCATGAATATTAATTAGACAGGACAAATTCGACCTGTTCTTTGCAGAGCTCCTTAGAGAGGAGCTGTAAAAATATATTGAGATGGTTTTTGGTACTTATACCACAAATATATATTCTTAAGGACATCAAGACTTAAAATAAAACTCCAGAAAGGTGTAAAATATGTGACCTTTAAATATACATTGTATAAATATACATAAAATATTATTTTGTGTATTCCAGTTAAGCTACCTAAGTGGAGATATCTTTATAAAATTAACAATGCAATTGTTGTTATATCTATTCAACTATTAAATAAATGTTCCAGATTGAAAACAATTTAAAATTAACAGTAGTGAACAATGGAGGTCAATAAAATATGTAAAAATGTATCTTTTATGTATGACACAAACCAGTCAAAGTCATTGTAGTCATTCCCAGCTTCACTCCAGAAGTACAGGAACACCAGAGACAGGGCCTTTCGCACCGCTTTAGTTCCAGAACTAAATGTACATTACAATTATACACACATTTATTTATTTATTTGCATATTTATTTATTTGTGTATTTATTTATTTATTTATTGTTTTTGCCGGTTTCGTCCTCCATATGCATGGAGACACATTTTGAATACATTGATAAATCAATATGAATAATCAATTTAGCAATGTGTGATTTTTTTTAAATAAACAACTATATTAGTCTATATAAGTAAATCGAATGCAACATATAAGTCTAAATAAAAATAGAAACTCCTGATAGCAATTATTTGAGCCTCCTATAAGTCACTGTGTCAGATGCGAAAGGCTACTAGAAAAGGGGAAGGGGTTGGGTTATAAACTGTCTGCAGAGTTCAGTGTAGTTCACTGTCATTGGCAAGAACTCTCGTCCATCCTGTTGGGCAGTTATCCAAAGTACCTATCTAATCTAAACAAGAAGTTTTTAGAATTAGAGAGCTTGCCTTCCCGAACTTTCCGTCCGCCTACTTTATTTGACACTTTGAATTTCAAGCTCAAGTTTTCCTTCCAAGCAAGGAAGAAGGAAAAAGATACAAGAAGATAGGTTAAAGTTCATAACCCACAATCCCCACCTCATTCGTCAGCAATTACACTTTTTTTGAGCTTGAACAATAAACATACAATAATATGTTGTAAGAAAAGAGCTGGGGGATACGTTACACAACTTATAGAGTTCAGCATAAATTATAACACATGAAGCATTTTTTGAAATCGATACAAAAATATATATATAGTGTCAACAACTATGGAAAAGCCAACAATATTATGGGTTTAATTATTGGAATTACTTTATGAAATGCACGGTGTATTACCGTACTGGTTATCAGATTCTAGAAGCCTTAGGGCAAACGGGTAAAAGGTTGAGATAGAAATCTAAACTTCACACTGGGCAACAAGTAAAGACTGGGCACACTAGCATCCAAAAACTCTATACAAATCCACGCCCACCGAGTCAGCGCTACGTGCTTTAAAGATGGCGGCATGTGTGAGTGTGGGATCTGATGTTTTTATTAGCCTCAAGTTTGTGATTTGAAGTTCTGTATTTAGGCAGACGCTAAGCGTCAGGTTTCCGTAGATCGCTTAGACTCGGGCTCTCCGTCGTTCAGATGTGTGAGGGCAGATAGACGGGGATGTGATCGCTCACTGCGCTTGGAGAGGTAGAGTTGGTTGACCTGCTCAAACTGACAGCTGTAATCAGCTAGCTGTTCACGTACACTTAGAAAGGGCATCGTGCACGAAACCTTCAGCAATTGTGACCTTCTGTCCTTCAGACACTGCGTAGCCAGCAGGTGATAACCTGCTAGTCAGAACCACAGCCTTAGCAGCTCTAGTCACACGTGTAGAAAGTAAGATTAGGTGCTTTGCCATTGTTAGCAGGTGACCTGTCAGTCACTGAATGCTTCTGGTTCCATTGAATCTTAACACCTTGCGACCCCATATATATTATATATATATATAATATAGTATTAATATATATATATATATAGTATAATATATAAATCAGTCCTTGGTGGTGTTTGTTTAGTTGAGTTTACAATGCTTTTATTTACTTTGCCAAGCACCTGCAGCATTTTAAAGCCCGTAAAGCCATTTGAATGAATTTCTCGTGGTAAGTTAGTAGTTTTGCCTGGTGGTCTGGCTCTCTGGACAGGACAGGACAGGATTTAAGCCTTGAATGACTGAAACTTTTCATGCTGTAATTCATTTTTTTTTTCTGGTTATTTTTCCAATATTATTTTGCGGTAGTAGAATGCTATCCCGAGCTTTAAGGAAATCCCTTTCCTATGGAAATCCACTAGTGGCGCGTTTCACGGGGAGCTATTGTAGTCGTCTGTGTTTTCATCAGACCGCCGCGTGTAAAGTTGCTTCGCAAGCTGAACGTGGCTTCAAACCTGCGAAGGTGGCTGTTGTGACTAAAACCACACGATATGAATTCGAGCAGCAGAGATATCGCTATGCGGGACTGTCGGAGGAGGATCTCAAACAGCTGGTAAGCAGACACTTGTGAAGAGGTGAATGCACCTGTTCATCTCTGTGCATTGATCAGATACACCGGTTTGTCTTGTTACAGTGCTTTTAAGGCATGTGCTGTATTAAAATAGACGTAATGTTTCCATCAAAGGATTCCATCTTTTTGTACTTATTTATAAATTCAAACCCTCTAAAAACCCAAATGAAGGTTGCCCTGCAAGTTGACGTCACAGTTCTATATATTCTGATTGTTCTTTCAGATTTTTTTGTGTGTAATAGTATTCATAGTGTAATAGCTTTAGGTAGGTACAGTATGCATTTTTATTGTTATAAATGTAAGTGGAAAAATAAGAAATGTTGGATTAACATTTGCAAAATGCTCATTATTCAAAATCTATCTACAGGCGGTGATGTCACTGTAATATTTGCATACTGAAAGGTGACCCCACCCACTTTTCCAGCAGCCTTGGTTTAGGAATTATTTATCCTGCTCATTTTTTCCCATGGGGATTTACAAAAATGTATTTTTAAAGAGTTTTATACCATGAAGCAACCAGTTTACAGACTTTGATTTGAAGCAAAAACGTATTACAGTCTACAGTCCCATGAAGCATTGCAAATAGCAATCTAACTAAAAACGATGCAGAAATATTAAACTATTGACATTTACTGCAAAATATGCGTAATATGCATATAAATAGTTAAGTAGTTTGAGTGCTTATGAAAACTGACTGCTGAACTCAGAACCGCCCCCTAGCATTCTACTCTTGCTGTTTTTACATCTTTTTATGGCAGAAATAGTAGTAGTACACTTTTATGCATTTTTCACCAAGAATTCCACTGTTAAACATGATTATTAAAAGAATTACGTTGAAATAATGCAGGCTGATGGCTTCAACAAAAGCAAATATCATCGGTTAACAACCTCACAGCTCACAGTAGATCTGTCGTTATAGGTTTACACATTATCTTTAGAATTTATTCCCATAAGGAGAAAATGAATCGCAGTTTTACTATGAGACCTGACCGTTCCACTCTATTCTGTGTAGTGTGTTTGTTTATAAATTGTGAGTGCAAATTTCCATAATTGGGAAGAATCTCTCTCTCTCTCTCTCTCTCTCTCTCTCTCTCCATGCTTCTCTTGGTACCCACTCCCTTTATCTAAATTTGGATTTACTTAAGATATTTATATTTGGATGTTAGATATAAATATCTTCATAAAATATTTATATTTGGATGTATTGAAGGGTTGACTTGGTAAGCTATAATTTAATCTAATACTTTTGACTTCTCTGCTGTTTTCTTACTTGACGGTGTTTTATAGAAAACTTATATTTCTCAATAAAAGAAATCAGTTAAGTCAGTAACCTTCCTTTTCTGCTTGTACTATTGTCAGTTTGATTCAGCAGCAAGAAAAATGGGCTTAAGTATTTAAAAGGCCGCCAACAATGCCTAGTTCAAATCCAACTAACACCCCATTATACACAATGCGACAGTGTTTGTTTTTTAAGAAGCAGTACACTGTTTATGATATTTAATCTGTCTTCTACTTGTCATCACAGCTTGCCCTGAAAGGATCCAGTTACAATGGGCTTCTGGAGAGACACAATATACACACCTTCAATGTTGGACAGATTGTGGACAGCCTACAGTAAGATGATGATCAGAAATGGAAACTCTGACAGTGTTTTAAGTCATTTTTAAACAATTTTCAAAACTGTCCTTTTATTTTTGTAGGAAAGAAGGGATTGAGGTGCACATTGTCAAAAGAGGCGAGTATGATGAGGACACAGTACGATGGGCCGATGCCATCATCTCTGCTGGAGGTAAAGCTCAGCAACTGTGCACCGGTTGACACATGAGAAATTTCATGTACTTCTTTTCTATTTTGTAAATTTCTAATAGCCTTGTTTATGTCATAGGTGATGGCACCATGCTACTAGTTGCCAGTAAAGTGTATGATAAGAACAAACCTGTATTGGGGGTCAATACAGACCCAGAAAGGTAATAAAAGCTATCCTATAGTGAGTTGAAGTTTCTTGTTTGTTTTATAAATATATAATGTAGCTGTGTTTTTGTAGGTCAGAGGGTCACCTGTGTTTACCTGTGCACTATACACAGGCCTTTTCTGAGGCCTTACAGAAACTCAGGAAGGGTGAGTTCAGGTGGGTACCTCTTGTTTACTGTTGCTTACAGTCAGCAGTAATCCAATTTGCAGTCAGTTGTTTTCTTCCACATCTCTTGCAGAAGTACTCCGCAAAAGCACTTTGCCCTCTTGTAAAGAAGTTCTAGTTCAAGTGAGCAATTCTTATTAAAATACGTTTGATATAGACTGTGTACCCCACTGGAAAGCTAATGTTACTAGCTAATAACTGTTTCTTATGGGACAAGGATTGATTTTCCTCTTGGGGGAGGTGCTTGGCAGCTCAGAAAGCCAAATCCTCCATTAAGCCATATTCAAGTCTAGGGACGTTTTGTGTGTGTGTGTGTGTGTGTGTGTGTCAAAGAAATTTGTCTACTAAAATTATAACTGAATTAAATCTGATTATTAGTACCTGACATACAAATATAATCCACCCCAACCAACTATACAAAGTGATTAAATGTTTGTTAATGTTCTATGATGTATCCCTCTATGTCTTTCCTTTCTCTTTTTTATTTTTTTTTAAAAAGTAACTATCTTCGCTAGGTGGCAGTGGCGTCAGCGCATCCGTATGTACTTGGAAGGCACGGGGATCAACCCAACTCCAGTGGACCTGCATGAGCTGCAGCTGAGCCTCCAGCAGCACAGCAAGGCGCACCGCGTCACTCCAGACACTCAGAGCAGTACGAGTCATATTGTACTCATTACTATCTTACAACTTTCCTCTGTGCTGCTCTTCTGACTTCAGAGTCTTACAAATAATATCAAAAAATGTCTAGGTCATATTTCACAGCAAAAAAAGGAGAAAAGATTCATTTTATTACTGTATTACAATAATGAGAATGAGTAAAAAACGTGTAGTTGCATAAAAAATAATAGGAAATATTAATTTGTTTTGAACAATATAATGTAAATAGAGTGCTGTTTTTCTTTTGTATTAAATATGAGTGAGAGCTTTTTCATTGAAATAGTAGTGTTTGGTGGACATGTCGCTTATATTTTGTAGGAAATAAGTGTTACATTACCAGATTGAAAAAATTGGCTAATTTTTGCAATTTACTTTGTGTGTGTGGTGCGCTTGTTTGAGAGGTAAAGATAACCTGACATTTCTTTGTTCTCTCAACAAGGGTTAGTATAGTTATATTTAGGGATGTACAATTCATTCAACTCCACGATCAAGTCGATTCCTGATTCGATTCACAATTGTTTAGAAAATGAGATTAAGGACAAATTATAAATTAAGGTGTCATTTTATATTGCTCGGAACAAAATGCGGCACGTTTCTTTCTGAACATTGAAAATAACCTAATAATATTACTAATATAGCACTTGTATATCATTGCTCTCTAGTTGATTTTGATTGCTTACATTTGCTTCATTTGTAAGTAGCTTTGGATAAAAGTGTCTGCTAAATGACCAAATTTAAATATAATGTAAATAACAAAAAACAAAGCTAAATTGAAATTTTAAAACAAGCACCAAATCAAATAAATAACACAAATAAAAAAATCTCTTCATATAAACAAAATAAGGCTTTGGCTGTGCTCTTTCCTTTTAAAAACATAGAGGGCCTTACATGAACATGAGCAGTTTTTAATCTAAATACATTGTATTTTTGTAATACTTATGAACTTTAATATGCATTATAGAGGCAAGATGAAAAGAAAAAAATACAATCTAAACTTTTCTAAAGACAGTAACTTCCCCTCAGACATAAATTCATATAAACTCCTACACCTAAATAAATCGCGATTTGTTTAGCATCTCAACCCGATTTGAATCGTCACATATTTGAAGCGATTTTCAACCGTCTCGCGGTTAATCGTTACATCCCTAAATTATGAAGAGATTTATTTTATTTGTGTTTTTTCATTTTTGGTTTTGAATCAATTTTTTAAATTAATTTAATTTCACTTCGTTTTATTTTTTTTTTCACTTAGTTCTTTTTTGTTTTGTTTTTCATTTTAATGTTTAATGCACCTGCATTGTTTCATAATAGTTTTATAAAATAGCATGTATCAAAAGTTTTACAAATGTTATTTAAAATAATTACTTTTATTTTACATTCCGGAGTCATTTTCCTGGTTAGGTGTTTTAATTTGTTAACAAGCACATTTTCACTTATGTTTAGTTTTATGTTAAAGGGATAGTTCACCACTCAAAACATTAGTTTTGTCATCATCTGAGCCGAGGCCATCAAACCTCATGCATTCGCGCAATAGAAACGACAGCCGAGCACAAATTTTGGACGATCTCTCATCTGGACCCAAAAGAAGATATTTCTAAAGATCTTGAAAACCCAACGATGTGGTCCCTAGTCGATCACAATTGAGTGAGCGTGTGACATCACGTTACGTCATGCAGCTGTCGGCGCATTGTCGTGGCAGAAACACCCGGGACAATGGAGGGGGAACCTGAACGGGTAAAATCCATGGAATAAGAGAATAAAAGGGATTGTGTGGAGTACCGAGCCTCAAGAATGCAACTCATGTTTATAGGAATAATGTCATAAAAGGATGCACTTTGAAGGCTCAGGCGCAGACGTTTTAAAGAAAACTGGATTGAAACCGTGGCATACGAAATATCCTAGTGTAAGAAGCATAAATTAGATTTAAACATTAGGTCTTATAATATTCCCATAGGGGACATATTGTATTAGCCCTTCAGTTAAAGCATGAAATGCTATTTAAACGTATAACACAAATGCAAGTTTAGATCTCCTAGTTCGGACTTTATAACTTGATTTACCTCAATTGCGGGTTTAACAATTCTGAGGAAAAAAAGCCAGAAGTGTGGGATTATAAACTCATGATTCTGAGCCGAGGGGAAAAGAGAGAATGACGAGTTGATTTTTTTTTGTTTTTTTCTTATCAGAATTGTGAGAGATAATCTCGGAATTGCAAGAAAAAAAAATCAGAATTTTGAAATAAAACCTCAAAATGTACCTTTTTTATTATTTTATTCCACGGCTTCTGCCACCAAATAGACTCCGCCCACAAAAACGTCATCACTGTTTGCAAACACTGAAATTGGTCTATTGACTTCAATAGTACTGAAAGAAATACTGTGGAAGTCAATGGTGGACCATCAACTGTTTGATTACCAGCATTCTTCAAAATATCGTCTTTCATGTTTACCATAAAAAAAGAAAATCATACAGGTTTGGAACGACGTGAGGAAATGATGACAATTTTAATTTTTTTAAGGTGAACTGTTCCTTTAAGTGCAGTAATGCTGCACACAGCTTTGATTACTTTGTAAGAAAGGTTTGCTCTGAACAAGTTTGTGTATTCTTTGTGTTCTACAGAAAGATAACAATGCTATCATATTTTTGTGACAGGTACAACACACAACAGTCCTGAAAGGCCTCACCTACTGCCTGTCCGAGGGCTCAATGAGATCTTCATTGGGGAGTCCCTGTCCTCCAGGTATATGTCCCTGCCCACCATTCTGTGACGACATGGAACCAGTCGCACCCCTCGAACATTTCATCAACCACATGTCTTCCTTCACTCCATGCATCCCCCCATCTCCCCTTACTTGTGGATTTCTGTTTGCCACAGGTTGAAGTATAAATCCTTCAAACCCCATCTTACCCTCTCGCTTCATAGGGCTTCATACTACGAAATCTCCATCGACGACGGGCCGTGGGAGAAGCAGAAGAGCTCAGGGCTTAGCATTTGCACTGGAACCGGATCTAAAGCCTGGTGAGTCAGAGCGCTGCTTTAAAGAAAAGTGATCTTACAACACCTCATAAAAATGTCAAGAGATTACCAAATTATTTTTGTTCCTTCGTCCAGGTCCTACAATATTAATAAGCTTGTCGAGCAGGCAGTGGAGGATGTCCTCAGAATAGGTTAGAAACACAAAAACAAAAGTTATATATGTTAAATATATTCTGCATTACTTATGTTCTATGACAGAACAGTTTATAATCGTCAGCTACTACAAGCATGATCTTCATCTTTTCTGTATCTTAGGTCAATTAAAAACCGGTTTGGATGTTCCTCTAAATCGGGAGTTCATTGAGAGTGGTGAGTTCAAAATACAATCTTTTTTTTTTTTACAAGTATTAATAATCAGCTCATTAGTATTGCAAAGTACAAATGGCTTTTTTGTTCTGTTTAAATTGTAAAAATGTATATTCTGCGATTTAAATAACTGTTCCCTATTCTTGTGTTCAGTGATTGAAATAGATCATTTGTATTTTAAAATAACCTTTTTTTAAATTATTATTTATGTTTTTATCTGCAATTTAAACAGTTGGCTCCTATTTTGTGTGCAGTGACTGAAATATATTGTTTGTATTTTAAAATGACTTTTCATTATTTTAATTCTGCTTAAATGTATAAAATTATATTAATATTCTGTACATTAAATAATTGGTCCCTATTTTGTGTTCAGTGACTGAAACATACAACGAATCCCTGATCTTCAGCCCAGAGGAGGACAAACTTTTCTTCAGTATAAGAGAGCCGATAGTCAACAGAGTATTTTCCAATAGCCGACAAAGAGGTTTTGCCAAAAAGTGAGTTTTAATTTCCATCTTCTCACAACTGTCGTGGTAAATGATTGGATAAGTAATAATAATGTAATGTTAATCTTGGTTTATAAAAACATTTTAAATTGTACAAACATGAAAATTTTTAGACATAAATGCTGTAAAAAGGTTGCTTAATGCATTCGATATTATGAACTAACAGTAACTATTTCTCCACGTTTTTGATCAAACAAGGCTGAAAACTGATGAAAATGCTGTGAAAACCTGCAGTGCTCATGGCTCTTGTTTTTGGTAGGGTTTGTGTCCGCTCAAGGTGTTGGGATGCCTGCATGGTGGTGGATGGTGGGACGTCCTTCGAGTTTAATGATGGTGCCATTGCTACAATCAGCTTAAATGAGGAGGACCTGTTGCGAACGGTCATTCTAGATGAAATCCTTTGATACATCAAACTCTGTTTATTGAGGACTGAATGATTGTCTTTAATGCCAGACTTTGATTGGCAGCAGGTTCTTTAAGCACTGAATTTTAAGGGATGATGGGGTTTGCAGAGGAAATGTACAGTGTACTGGTATATATATATCAGGATTTCACACTTATGTAGTCTGTGCTTAAACGACCTTCTTGGTTGCAGCCTTCAGAAATAACAAACACTTTTCCCCCAGATACACCAGCATTATATTGTCACATCTGTTGGTGTATATTTTAGAAATGTGATGCAGATTCATGCTTAAGCACATGTACTCAAACTTTTTTTTTGATTACTTTTGTGCCAAACATGCACAGAAGTATTTTGTAAATGTAGAAATCAAACATTTCTGAAACTGCAACCTGAAAAATATTTGATATTTTAATGTTTTTGAAGTACACAATAGGGCAAAAGTTTGGATGTGGAGTCAAACTCTACTCCATCAGGTCAAAACATTGTGCAGGCAGTGGTTTAAAACATGCCAGAAATTTGGAAAACCATTCTCAGGAACTTTGGTTGTTTAAAATGTCTGCATTCTTTTTTTTTTTTTTTTTTTGTAACATTTAATTTTGTTTGGGGAGTAGCACTTTGTGTGACATCAATACCACAATGTAAAGAATATAATACGGGAATGGAAAAACTCACATGGGGATGGCTTTAAATAAAACAATACATTTATTTACAATTCAGACAATGTAAACAATTCATTAAAAAACATGTCTAGCGACCACCGAAGTTGTACAAAATTCAAGTTTTCCAATATTAAAACTGGTCAGAAAAATGGAAGAGGTTCACATTCATTTCTCTGCTATAAAAGCACCTGGTTTAATGCTTTTGTATGGCAAAAGAATTTGGGAACAATATAAAATAATAATAAAACCATTTTTAATACTAACTTTGATAAACCTCTATAGTAAAACTGGAAATGTACTTGATCATTGCAGGAAAACAGATCTTGCGTGACAAACAGAAACATTATTATTCTAGTTTTCACCTGAAGTAACAAACATTTAAACTCACCATTTTCAAAATGATTAGCTATTGGTACGAAACATTTCAAATATCAAAATATACCACTAGCCAGCCTGTCCACTCTTCATCTCTTATTTTGTGGTCTTTGCTGCAATGTAACAAGAACGCCACTCCATTCAAGATTGTCAGGACCTCCAACACAATTGTCATCTTCACAACATTGAAACTGTAACAATTTAAAACGAGGACTTACCAGTGATGTTTTAAGATATTTTTAAAATCACAAATAATTCTAAATGGGCACAATTGAGAGAGAGATATGGATTATTATAAAAGCTTTTTTATATTTTACAATTTGGTTTACCCTGTAATCATCCTGAATTAAAAACATCAATGTTTGTACACGAGGCGGCAGTGCATTCCCCAAAGTGTGCGATCCTTTCTTGATGCCGAGGTGGGACGTGCCACAGTGGAGAAAGGCTGCGTGTTGATCTGTATGTGCGGTAGACCTTTACAAAGAATGGGCAGGTAGCTGTCCTGTATAAGCCCGAAGACCTCCAGGGTCTGCAAATTTAGAAACTTTTCAAAATCACTGTAGAGAAAAAGAGAAGGAATATTTAGGGTTTGTATGCAGACACTATATAGAGATCAAAAGTGTTTATGTTTGTCTTGTCTTTCTGAATTCAACCACTCTCTTACATGAGTGAAGCTGGGTGGATCTGATAACAGCGGCTCAGTGCCAGATGTCTCAAGGAGGAAAGTTGCTGCAGGACTGGGAAACTGTCTGTCGTCACAAGCACGCTATCACTGTAATGATAAAAACACATAATTGAATGTGAACCTCCTGCTGTTTGCAATTAGGCATCTGATCCACAATCATCTTTTGAGTTAGGAACTTACCTCAAATCTAGATTTGTGAGGTTTGAACATCTATTTACTATAGCTTTAACATCTGAAACGCACACACAAAAATGCACTGTTGGTGCATGAAATGGTTACAAATGCATTTACATAAATCTGAATTCCTTGCTTTCCTTACCTTCCATTGTGAGGTTTTGTCTGTAACCACTGATGTTCAGTTGAGTGATGCTGGAGGGAACGTTGTTAGCAATAGCTTGAACATGGAGATTATTGAAGTCACACCATGACGCATTAATTTCTTCAATTCTGGGGAAAGAAAGAAAATGATGGGCTTTAAAGGGTGTCATCATATGATTCATATAATTTTCTTTGATCTATGGAGGTAAAACACTTGATATACTATGAAAAGATACGGTCTCACTTTATATTAGGTGTCTTTACAACATACTCGCCTTAAATAAAATACATTTTCAGTACAATGTACTTGTCAAGAGTCATCTGTACAGTTACACTGGGGAACTGGGCATTGAAATGCTTGTGACGAGGCACAGACTTACAGTTATTTTAACAGGACTATACATAGTAAACATGATCATATACAATTAGACACGTTGTATTGTATAACACTTTTGCCGCTATAGAGGTAGAATGCATTTACAGAAATTAATTACATGTAACTGCATGCAGCTATTAAAAAATATAGTAGTAGAGTGTAAAAAACATACACAGTAAGTGCCCTCTATCAAATAATTGTGACAACACTACTTTAAAATAACTAGTTCTGACATTTTTGATGATGAATACATGCTCATCAAGTATTATATTTAAAAATTTTTTAGTTGTCTTTGGATGTACACCAACATTTAAAAGAAAGATTTTGTGTTTTTGAAAGTCTTGGAATACCTATCAAGGATGCGCTTATTTGATCAAATGCAGTAAAAACTGTAAAATTGTGACATTTTATTACAATTAAAAAGAACTGACTTTCTGCTTAATAATTATAAAAATGTAATGTATCCCTATGATGGGCAAAGCTGAATTTTCAGCAAACCTTAACCTAGCTTCACAAGGGTTTCTTCTTGGCAGAATTAACAAGTTAAATTTAAGACCTTTTTAATACCACCTTATATGAAAGGTGACCTAAACCTGTAATGGATATACACACTTTATTGCATACATATATGTAATATTTAATGTGTATAAATTAAAAAGAAAACATCAATGCTGTAATAAATGGTATTTATCACTATGATTCAGGAACTTTTCATGTCCGCAGACAATATCCATACAAATATCCCCACAAATAACTGCAATCACTGAGATTTTTGTGGATTAAATTATCTGAATCAATATTATATTTTCATTAGTGTTCTATCAGCTTTTACATACTTGAATCTGCATATTTACCTTTACAAAGGCTTATTTTTAACCTTTTTAGATGTATGCGTCATCTTACATGTCAAATTATTATACTTTATCAATAAATTCAATATAGGGCTGTTACCAGTCAGATTAAATAATTTACACTGCAAATAACAATAATTACAACTGCAATAAATAATGTTATGAGATTAATGTTTTAAATGCATTTATGAATATACAAATAAGAAATGTTGAGGGGAAAAATGCATACTTTTCAACAAACTTCTCAACAACTACCAGTAAGTGGCGGTAAGTCACTTAATGAGTGAGTCATTCATTCATTCAACTGATTAAGTGTGTTATCATGCTGGTATCTTAAGGACTACCGTGGACAGCTGACTCCTGATTTTTTTTGATATTCTTCATATTCTGTGTGATGGTCAGATAAGTTTAAATAGATTTTTTACCTTTTATGGGCATTTTACCTTTATAAAGCCATTTTTTTTTAAGTGTGCATTATCTTTTGAGTCAAATTCTTACATTTAATCAATCAGTTAGAATAATAAGACATTTGGGTTGTTACCAAACAAATGAAATCAGTATCAACAAAATTCATCTTTGCAATCCAGACATAAGCCGCACCTGAATTGGCATTTAGATGTGTTTACACACTGTTTAATGCAGGCCATGAATGCATTTACAAACCTGCAGTTACAAATGCATAAATAATGTTTTGATATATTAAACATAAAATGAAATTAAAAGCGCCAGTAGGTGTCAGCGAGTCACTGTTAATAAGTGAGTCATTGCGACTGAACTGAATCATTTAAACAGTTGATTAATTCGGGAATGAAACACCGTCATGTTGCTCAGAGACGCAAAACAGCGCTGTGGCTTTGTTTGGAATTATTTTTGTTGCCGAAATAGTGCAAAAACAGGGAATATGGTGTCTAAAACTTAATTCTCTTAATAAAACTTCTAGTTTTTATTGTAAAAATCAATATCACATTTGTATATGGTAATTTTTGGAGAAAAAAAAGGTACAAGTATAAATATACACATTTTCTGCCATGTCTTGAATTTGTGATCATTCTGAATGTATTTTAATAGACTGAATCAGGCAGTGATCAGTAGGTGACTCTGTAGGTGTTTTGAATGTTTGTTTGTTTTGCGTCGTGAGAATATTGAGTAAAATAGCTCACTTGTCATGGTGTTATTTAACTATATCATGTTATGAATTAACTAAACATTTTGAATTTTTACCTCAGTGTGTTTCTTCTGAGGTTGTGTGTGCTGTTACGCTCATTTGTTCTGAAGTCTCGAGACAAACAGAGTGAGCCTCAGCGCGAGCTTGTATTCTGTATTCTGTTGTTCTCTCTGATGACGCAGTAATTTACCACGGGGAAGAAAACATCTTCGGTCTGTCCAATGATTGTAAACATTAGGTCCGTCAGACTGAAGATATTTTAGCGGTAATGAGACCAAAAATAATTAAGACCCATCGAATCCGTATTTAAGACATTAAGACTTTTTAAAAGGACCCGCGGACACCCTGCTTCAGTGTCACATGATTCTTCAGAAATCATTCTAATATGCTGATGTGGTGCTCAAGAAACATTGCTTATCATCAATGTTGAAACCAGTCATGCTGCTTGTTATTTCTCTGGAAACAGTGAAACATTTTTCTCAGGAACACAATTTTTATTTTGTATGGTATACAAAGTTAATCTTACCGAGTGCAAGATTTTAGCATCTCAGCCAGAGAATCAGCAGAGAAGCCAGAACAGCCACACAAATTCAGTCGGACAATTTCAGTATTTTGAGCCAGAGAACTGCAAGAGAACAAAATACAGGTTCAAGGTCTTCATATTTTCATATGTAAATTTGCAAAAAAGATATAGTTAAATCGGCAGCTTTACATTCTGAAGGAATGTGAATGTTACCAGTGACTAATAACAATTAAAGAGCAGGTCATATGGGTTTTCGAAAAATATCTCTTTTGCAGTTTGTAAGGTAGCTATCCTTCAATGTAAACAGTAACATATTGTCTCTCAAAAGAAAGAGTCGACTCAGAATCGCCTTAAGTAGCTATATTTTCGAATCTTCTACCTGTTACCGATCTACGTCACTGGGTAACACATTAGCATAATCCCCGCCTGTCCACGAAATACATTACGAACACTCCGTGTCGAGAAGATGCTGTGTTCCACGATACCACAGCAATACAATTCAAACTTTTGTTGTGCTAGTCATTTTACCGAGGACAGCTTCTCTAATCTTGCCTTTTATCTTCGTTGGCTTCTAATCTTCTTAATTTGGGTTAACAAGCTCTCCGAAGCACAACCTGCAAGTACTATTGATACGTTATGTGTACATTTTCAATTGAGTGCTCAAAATATCAAGTTTTTGTGCTAATATGTGATCGATACCTAGTGCAGCTTTAGGTTTCCAGGTAAAGCACGATATTACTGTCTTACTGAAATAGTTCTGGTAATTCGCTGTGAACCCACTATTTCCCAAGAATGTGTTGATTAATGTAGACTGTCGTTGTTCTAATTACTTTGTTTAATAATAAAGAATGTAGTGTAGCGCACAGACTTTATAATCATTGTGAAAGTGCTGTTTATGTAGTTATAGGGTTAATGCAGAGAGTAAAAGACCCGGTAGAGAGACAAGAGGCTGCTACGCATGTGATAAAGCTGTTGTGCGTTATAATTAAAGGTTAAGACACGGAGCATCTTTTATCTGTCGTTTTTCAGACATTACAGTAGACATATTTTGGTTTTCAAACTGTATTGTTTCATCAGTTAGTCACGTTAGCACAGGGCTTATGGAAGGGAGGGGTTTACAGACATTTAGCTCAGAACTGAATCGAACGAACCGTTTCAAAATCATGGACAAATGACTATGTATAAATGTATATTCTGGGAAAAGTACAGTGTTTTCTGACCTTAGATGCATTTAAACCTGTTGTAGGGACTCCAACACAATTTAAGGACACTTAAAAAAACACATGACCTGCTCTTAAAAAAAAGAAAAAAAAAGAAAAATTATTTCTATATAAAATGTGTAATTTCTACACTTTAGAAAATACATAAATAGAAATATATGACATTATTAATATATATATATATATGATATAATAATGACATATTATATGAAACATATGACAGCTTGGAAGACAATCTGGTAAGATCTACTTGTTAGATTGACAGAGCACAGGAAAACTGTCAACAGCAAGAGTAGTTTTCTCCATGTCTTTGAACACAAAAACTAAATGCTGTTTGATTGGTTGTGAATAAAAACCCTTTTGATTGGTCAATGTGTGCCGCTAACAAAAAAAATCTAGTTATGTTGTATTGTGTAAAATGCCTTTTTGACTATCACTTACTGAATAATGCTATCAGAGAGCACCAATCCTTCGAGACTGAGATTCTGTAGATGTTTGCAGCGAGACAGGATGTCTTCGAGAACAGACGTCTCCACTGTGCAGTTTGATAAATCCAGATCCTGGACACGAAGTTTCCTGTAGTTCAAAATGCACTACATTTACAAACATAAGACAGCAACAACAGCAGCACTTACACAATAGGACTTTACTGTGGCACTGTGAAAACACAAATTACTTACTGTGCACTTTTAAAACTGGGTTGAGCGATGCATGCGTGTGGACAGCGCAATCTCAAGGCACCAGCTGAGAGAACCTGCCCAAGCTCTGCATCTAACTGAGCCTTTCCCACCAGGTCCACACTGTGCCACAGAGACTCATCAAACCTGCAAATGCAGAGTTTTGACTTTTATGATTTCCATCACAGGTGATCGGTGGTCTTCCAAACTCCAACTTTGTAATAGTGTATGAAGAGCTTACGCTAAACGATGCCAGCGCTTGCAGACATGTGATGTCCGGAGGAGTTCTTGCAGTGAGAGACGAGACAGGATTCCCAACAACAGCTCATCAGGCAGACTGTCCCAACACAAGCCTGCAGAGGGAGGAAAAAGGTAACAAATTAGGCTCTATTCTGCCCAAACAAGTCCATGTACATCTTATAAGCAATTACAATAATACAATTCAACTAAATTTTGGGGAGAAACAGTAAGTGGCCCCCAAAATGGAAGTCTACAGGGTATTGATAAGTTGTCTGTTCATGCAACTACGTCCCATTTACCTTTACAGCTCTTACACACAAAAAAGTTTCCAATCAGATATACAGTACTACATTAAACCTGTAAACGCTTACATATGAAAAGATTCATAGAAACTTAAGACAAAACAGTAAAAGAAAATGTGTTTTAAAAATGTGTGTATTTTGTTACGCATACTAGTATTTGATGCATTAGGCTTTTATGGCTCATACAATATAATATAATTAACATATGAATCTCAGACTTGAATTATATTCAGATGCCCTAAATAAACTAAATTATGTAATTTGGTGCTAAAAACATACGTCTGTTATGTAAAACAATGAGATTTTTTTTAACAGACTATTTACATAAATATAGTGACAACATTTATATTCTCCAATAATATGTCTCAAGCCCTATTCGGACGGGACTAGTTTTCTAAACTATGTTTGAGTTTCGATTCTTATCACCGGACGTCTACAATTTTCATGTACCAATTCGGACGGGAATAACATCTCGGTGTTTATTACAGAGGTGGGAGGGTCTGTTATGGACATCTGGGCGTCACAGAGATCACGCGCTCATTGCTTAGTCATTCGGATTGATTACCATTAGTATAATCACAGTTTTACTACAAATACCACTGTGAAGCTAAATGGCTAGTATAGCAAAACCATGTTAATGTGTGGTTACTTTAGTTTAACATTTTATTTTTTTTTTTTTTGTAGTAAACCCATGTTTAATTTTCATAAAGGTACATATGTATGCTAATTAAAACATTATGTAATTGAGTGCAGAAATGAACGTGAGTAATCTTACCTGGCGCTGATATTACAATAGTCAGTCTTAACAGTTTATGTGATCTAGCACATGATTTTATTATTGTTATTTTATTTTTATTTCTTTGCCGGGAGGCAAATATATCAAACATGCGTGCAGTAAGAGCGCCTACGGTTATTCACATTGGCCAAAACACACAAGGGTAAAAAAATAAATAAATAAATGTCACCAGCAATCACAGACATTCGCATTCGAACGGGATTAGTTTTCTCAGAGGATCATTGGGTTTGATGAAAAACAGTAGGAATTATTACAGAGGTTATGTGAGAAAAACAGACTTGGCAGATTTGGACGGGATTAAAATCACCAAGTACATCTGTTAAAAACACAAATTTCTCTAACAACCCCCTGTAAAACTAGTCTCGTCCGAATAGGGCTTTAGTAAGGCGATATTTAAACGCTTAGTTTTATGATCAAAGCTCTGTAGTTTTTATTGTGGGGGCGAAATATAATGCAACAAATACAATGATAATTGAGAGATGTAGAAATAAGCGGTCCCCAAAAGCCTAACGTATTTTATATTGTCTTTTTAAAATGATATTTCTGAATAATCATGTATACATAAACCAAAGTTGCGTCAGACTAGAAAATGTTGACATCTTTTTGAAATAATAATAAGATTTAAGTTCACGTAATAAATAATAATTTCCCAATTTCACAGCACAAAGACAAAACCTGAAGGTATACATTTTCACAATTACAAAAGTATGATGTAATAATCAAAGGGCAGAAGGCAGATTAGAAGTTTTCAAGAAAATTTGTGATCATGATAGAAACACATGTATCAAATATAATACAGTAGGCTTTATATGTTCAATTTCTCAGTCTCAAACCTGATGATTCTCTTCTTTTCCTGGGACGTCTGGCAAGAACAAATACGTTTTCCTCATTTTCTTTCCCTTTTGCAGAAGTCAGGAACTTTTTGTGTGGGGGTGACCACTGCTGGATGAGCTCGTTTGGAGTGTTTTCTGTGTCTAGACCCCCACTGCAGGAGGGCCGCCTTTTCCATTTACTCCTCTGAGGCCTGCACAGGGATCCCTCCAAATTCTCACTCAGTTCTTTAAACGGTCTACATAAAAACAAGGAAAACACTAAGCAACAGCAACCTCACCATGTCGTGTTGTTATAAGGATATATAGAGGTATAACAGCAGAAACCAATAACCGCGATCTCCCAAACCGAAGGATAAACAGTCCTCATTACATAAGTTCAACCTACAACAATTTTAAAAGGAAATAACACAACTTCTCACTACACAATATGCAATGACTAATAACACATCGACACAATCACAGCTGTTTTTGATTGCTTGTATACTGTAAACTGCAAGCTCGTATCACAAGATCTGTGATGCCCGCCATTTGTCGCGAGTTAACTTACGTCTATACCAAAAATAGCCTCTATAATAACTTGTATTTTCGAAAATCAAAACAATATATTAACTAATGGAACCATTCAAAAGATTTAAAGAACTTGCGAAATTCTGATTTGCTTATAGAAATAAATTATTAGGGAAAAAATCGTCCTCGCGCGTCACAACACGATGGCGCGCGCCAACCACACATTCGACTAAGTTAAATGCATTTTTAAAAATGCGTCCTCCAGATCTTTGCACAACCGATCTAAAGTCATGTTTTAACAAATACGTTTATTATTGTGCACAGTGTTTTTTTTTTTATAACACATCAACAAGTTATAAAACTTACAAAACACACCAAAGTGGAGGGAGAATCTAAATGTACGTTAGTAACTTACACAGAAACACACTCACGTCAGTAACGTACATTTCAGGAAAATATGCGCAATGTAAAATGCAAATAATACTTGAGGTTTGGTAAATAACAATTGCATATTACCTTTCGTTTGACATCCTGACTTTGTAACGTTATTAGAAGTATTCACTTCTGCAGACTTTCCGATGCAGCAAAGCTCCCCCTGTCCTGTTCTGCGTGCAGGCTGGCGGCGCCTTTAAACCTGCCTCTGGACTGCTGTTGGTTGCCATTGGCTCCAATGTAGGTCGCCGGAAGTGACGCATTCCTGACAGAGTGTAATGCAGGGACATCGACTTGCCGCCCTCTACTGTGGAGGACCATACGACTCTTTACACATCCAAACATGGAGTCAAGACAGGCAAAAATTAAAGGGGTCATATGATGCGATTTCAATTCTCTTTGGAGTGTTACAAGCTCTTGGTGCATAAAGAAGATCTGTAAAGTTGCAAAGACTAAAGTCTCAAATCCAAAGAGATATTCTTTATAAAAGTTAAGAGTCAGCCATGCCCCCCTAAAACGGCTCGTTCTAACACGCCCCCACATATCTACGTTACGATGTGGGAAGATTTGCATAACGCTGCCAAAATGTTCACGCAAAGAAAGAAGGCGTAACTTTTATTCTCACTGTAGTATTGTTGCCGCCGCCATGTTGTGAAGACACTGTGTGTTTTGTTGTGAATTACTTTGTTTGGTCTTCCAAAAGATGATGATATCCGCTTTGTCATGCCTAGAGCGGATCCGTGCTGGTCGCTGAGGAAATACTACAACTTCGCGCTGTGGATCGCCAGATAGGCTTTCATCGTGGATGAAGCGGAGTCCAGCCCGGGGTCGTCACATGTGGTTGCCGCTCCTTTGTCGAATCCGCTGGCCGCGCCGTTCTCAAGCCCACCGCCTCTGCTCACTCTTATCCTGGCTCACTCACGCTAGGCCGTGTGTGTTTCGTTGTGAAAGCGAAACTACTTTGTTTGGTCTTCCAAAATGGACACGACTAGAAATCAGTGGTTTAAGTTGTATTTACAACACTGTTCCAGAACCCTTCAACCCAAATATTATGTGTGCAGCACATTTTATGGAGTACCATTTCCTGATCCTGGTAGAGTAGACTACAATGCCCGGATGTTCTGACTCACAGATTGTAAGTACGTTTTCATTTAAAGGATTTTGCCACTGATGATTCAAACGCGAGTTTTGAGACAGGGTTTTATGTTTACGCAGCGCGATGCAAAGCAACACGTAAAAAGACAGTAAAAGTCATTACAATCCATAATTATGTCCACACTGGATGCAACAAACGCCTCGTTTGTAATGGGTTTTAATGTTTTTGTATCATCGCTCCGGCCGGACACGACATCAACAGTATGTGATGGGCGTAACCAATTTCCGTCACACGCTTAGGAGTATTTCGTCCCTCACAATGCACTGGATCGCTGGCCAATCACAGCAAACCTCACTTTTCAGACCGATGAGCTTTTTAAAAAATCAACGGTTTCAGAAAGGTGGGGCATAGAGGACAAACAATAATGTACAGTGTGGAAAAGAATGTGTTTTTTTTTACTTTAAACCGCATAAACACATTTCATTACACCACATACACAAAATAATGTCTTCTTTTAGGCAGCATCATATGACCCCTTTAAGTTACGTTCACATCACAAATGTAAATCAAAACAGATTATATAATTTATAACATGCAAAGCATTTGTAAGCTATTTGTAGTCCCAATCTGTAAGAGGATTAGCATTTGCAATATGCGTTTCCGTGGCCTTTTATTTATTATTTATTTATTTTAGGCAATTTATTAGTAAACTAATGGACCTTTTTCACATTTCCGGGTTTCTCAGCAGCGGAAGTCGTCATAGTTGGGTTACTTGAATAGCAGTGAATGGGAGAGCACCACAAATATTTTTTTGCATTCCCATTTGCACAAATAGCAAACGAAAAACTCCACGATAGTGTTTTCATGACTTTCAGTAAAAGGAAAAACATTGATAAGACTGATAAAGGCTGTCAGAAAGAGAGAACGATGTCAATTTAACCATCCTTCCCAAGATTGCTCATTAGAAACACCCTCGCATTAGCGTTAACTGTTTTTGTGTAATTTGATGCAAAGGTGATATAATACAAAGAACAGTGTTATAAATGTAGAAACATTTAAAAAAAAAAATCTAATATGAAAAACTTTCGAGGATTCACGATGCTGATGACCGTTAATCAGTCTTGTGAAAAGGGTCCATGGTTGACATTACATTACAACAGATAAAATACAATCATGCCTCAAACATGATTTTCAAAGCTGTCTTTTTTTATGTAGGTTGCTAAGAAGACGGTAACTAAATTGCCAAAAGGATGCCTATAGTCCTTATTCAGTAACTTGTTACCAACTCAGAGAAATAGAGATGTGTAAATGTATTATCCATGCAGTTTACCGCAGTAGTGTAATCCTTATAGTTTGTGGCCTAGAAACCTGTGGCTTTGCAGGTTTGCATGTGACATCTGCAAAGGCTTTGTTCCACTGCACCAGTCCTTCCTGCAGATAAAGCCGAAACACTGTGCACATGAGGCTGTTTTCCATATTTGGAGTCCACGCATCTGTACCAACTGCAGAACCAGTAATGTGACCTAAAATAAGAAATTGAAAAAAAATGACAGTTCATAGACACAGACAATTCTCTGTCTGTTTACTAAAAAAATTAAACAAAAAATAAACAACTTTGCATGCATCATAGAGACACTACAAAACGATTATATGAATATAACATATAATTTCCTTAAGAGTGTGACTGAGATTTTGTTAATCTAATCTCAGGTGGTGATATACTTTGAAAACCTTGACTGCATTCTTTTTAAGATCTTAGAATTATGAGAATGTCAAGAATGTTCTATTGGTCTTTCAGTGTTTGATGTGCATGGAAGCACATTCACTCTCCTTCCCTGATGTCCTTATTTTCCTTTTTGTAGGGTCTGTACCAATTATGATTTGAGCTGCTTTGGTGTAAATATTTGGTCCAAAACATACCTTTGACTCTTCTGAATTTGCCATAGATAACATAAACATGAGAATGACCGTTATTATTTGACTTTTTAACAAAATTATAGATTCAAATTAGAAATAATTGTTTACAAATACTATAATGAGCCAATAACAAAAAGCTGTGAAAACACTGGTAATTAAATGAATGAAGTCTCAGAAATATCAAACGTAACACTTTTTATTAGGTCATGCATGTTTTTGTTTTCAAAGACGATACTTGATATGCAGACAAATGGTCAAGAATGTGTAATGTGGCGGTTAGATAAATAAAATGGTTGACAGATAATACGGCATCCAGTCGCATTTAACGTTACATATTTAAGTCCTTGAGTTTAGCAATACACTACAATCGCGCAAATCTATAGCATAATGTTGTTGTTTTTTTAAAAACGGACTTTTAACTGAAATCTGACTTTTGTTTACGATCTGATACGTGACGCACACTGTAACGTACTCGAAAAATAGAAACGTTAAGTTAGATTTCCTGACAGAAGAAGAGCGTTTGTCCTGGCCTAAATTATGAAGCAACATACGATAACATTTAGTAACACCAGATTTGTCGTGGTAACTTAACTTAGGTGTAAATTAAAATATGTATTTTAATTCTTGTTTTCGCTCTTGTTTTCAGGTAACTTACAAACGGCCAAAGAAAACGACGCAAATTTGGCACCCAAACTATGCGAAAACAACACGTATTGATGGTAAGTCCATTCCAATTATTTTATACGTTAGTATTTATTCTGTACAATTATTTTGGATTTAATTATTGTCGATATATGTTGGTTTGACTCGAAAGGAACGAAGATTCAGAGTTATCATTACCGATGCTAACACATTAACAACTCTCAGATTAAATATGCTAAATTAAATCGTCTAAAGAAACATCAGGATGATAAATGCAATCACTGGGAATACTTGCAACATTTTTTTTGCTCAGAAAAAGCCGTCTCTGGTACTATTACTTCTTTAAATTCAAGCTGAATGTGTAAATTCTGCTGTGAGCCAGAGCGAGCCGCTCTAGTGTGAGACTGCCAGTGCAATGCTGCCATCCAGCGGCGGACCTGCGCACTGCAGGCTTTTTTGCACTAGATACAGTACAAAATACAGTAAATATTACAGTACATTATTATATAATAACTAATAATTAATAAAAATGAGGAACGCTTCACGAATTTGCGTGTCATCCTTGCGCGTCTGCCGAGCCAATCTTCTGTTCCAATTCTGTTTCAACTGTTCTAATTTCCGCGCACGCTGATTGGCGCGACACTTTGACTGTGATTGGTCCATCGGGATGTTCTAATTTACGTGCGCCACAATTGGTCGGGATGCGAAGCTCGCCATTGATGTTTCAATTTGCGTTCATGCCGATTGGCCGTGTGGGCGGGTCCACAGACAGCGCGCTTTTAGAAGGGGGTGTGAGGCACGTCAGTACTGTACAGTGCTTCGGTGTGTCAGCATCAATTGTTGGAGCATCAATTGTTGGATTATTGCCTTTGCTTTTTCCATCGATAAAATTATTTCGACATTCATCTTCGCCATTTCTACGCATCAGGTAAGGGTGATCTAGTATTTACTTCGGTGTACATTGGTAACTGTAAGCGATTTATGTCGTGTAAATCAGCTACGTAGGCGTAATTTAAAATGCAAATTGCTGTCGATTGCAGATGTAAGAAGTCCGTTTCTTCTGTAATAGTTGAAGCATCACTTTTTTCGTTAAGGAATTATGAATTAGTTTTGGTGAATACAGTAGTTCGATGCATCCTTATTGACAAGTAAACGCGGTGTTAATGTAGTAAACGTTTAGTTATCGTGTTTTTGCCAGACGGGTTGTTGTTATTATAACTACCATCGTGGTTTTACTTCCCATTTTATGGTTAAAGTATTTTTACTGTATTAAAACAATGGCACGTAACTGTGGTTTTACTACAAATACCTCAGTTTAGCTTATTAGAGTAAAACCATGAATACTTAAATTAAGTTTTTCTCTTTGTGCCTAGAACTGGCACGCTTACTGTATGAAATTAATGATGAAGTTTACTTTATAATGAAGTTCAAGGTAAAGTTTACTGTATGTCATTGTTCTTTGTCACTTGTTGCAAGAGTGCAGGTAACAGCAGGTGTTAAAGTGACCCCCTGCAGTGCCATGTGCACCGTGTGGGTGTGGGGGACAAACATGAAAGGTCATGGGGTTCACACCCGCTCAGGTGTCTGTTCGACCCTTTGTTCTTCTGAACTTTATGGAGTTGGAAAGAGTTGGTTTGACTGTAGATAACACACTTTTTATTTCTTCGTCTTATCAACGCAGTGCTTGATGTATTGAATAGCTAGATCACACTATACTGTATTTGTGTGTTTTAACAGTGCTGTGCCTTATGTTTCTCTCTGTGCCTTATAGAACATGGATTTCAAAGCCAACTTCCGCAGAGAGGGCTCTGGTGAGCTTATGCTCAAGCCATTAGCCGAGGCAGCAGCCCTGGCCGCTGCCTACAGGAAAAACCCCACTCCTGGACGGTCATGGCCTGCTGCCAGGGTCAAGGAGGAGGCCATGGCTCGTGTGGCTGCTGCTGGAGGGGACACCGGAAATTGGAAGCTAGTGCTAAGCGAGAGCGCCCTGCAGTTTGGTCAGTACCGTGGGAAAACCTTTAAATGGTTGCTATCTAATGATGTTGGATATGCAGCCATGGTGCTGGCCTCTCATCGGCAGGAGCGGGAGCGTGGAGACACGTCCACAGCTGCAGTAATGGGCAACAAAGATGCGTTGCTGCAGTATGCGGGCCTGTTTCCAGATGTCATGGCAGCCATACAAGAGCGCCATGTTAGAGAGGGGTCCGGGACAACGGGCCAGGAGGACAAGCTCCTTGTCGGGTTTGGAAATTTTGCCACCCTGACGTTTAAGGATCTCTATGACGCCAAGGATAAGGACAGAAAGGGGTAAGATATTAATCTAATAGAAGCTGCTGGCTGTAGGACTGTGTAGTGTATGGGCTCGAGTTAGTAAATTTTTTTTCGATTCAGCTTCATCAGGTGGGTGAGGCAGAAGAAGGACATCCGTCCTGGCACAAAGATGGAGGCTCTGCAGAAGTACATTAAGAGAAGAGACGCTGAGAAGTTGCGACCAAACCTTCCTAAAACAGCACCTCCGGGCACACGACTTACTTCTTGTTTGCTTGTTATTGGATATTTTGTTGCTTTTACATCTTGTAATTATTAATACTTATGCTAATATTAACAGCGGTCGCTTCTAGCTCGGCGTCTACAGAGGAGCCATCAGATGCTGATTTGCTTGCGGCAGCTGAACACATATACGTTGCGGGTGAGAATGACATCGTCATGAATGGGTTTACATTTGTGGTTTTGTTTTCAGAATACTGTTGTGCATTGTATAACATGTTTTGTGATTCTGTATTATCAGCTTTCAGATGATGGTTTTGGAAACAGTAAGGTAGGAGGTGTATTACACCTTCTGATCATGCCAGCCCATACCCTGGCTTTTTTGTACCTCTCTTGCCTTTTTATTATTATTATTATTTTGCTTTTTAAATTCCATGGCAATTTCCTTTACACTTTTTTTCCACCGCCGCAATTTTTCTTCTCATCTTTGAGCATCTAACTTTTTCACCCAATGCTGCCACACACAATTGTTTGTTGGTAATGTATTAATCTCATGTAGTAGTGATTAGTAATATTATATGCAACAATAAATGTAACGTTGCCTTTTCTATGGGTCTCATTCACTTTCTTTTATGCTTTGCAGCTGATGCAAGCCAGTCAGTCAGTCAGCCAGAAGCCCTGCCCTCTTCAGAGAGAGCTGCGCCAAAAAAGCAGCCAGTGCCCACTGAAGAAGTAAGACAAATCTTCAAATGGTATCTTAAAAGGAGCCTTCATGAAAGTAAGAAGTAAACACAATTTTTCTCTCTTACTCCCACAGCTGCTGCTGCCTGAAGGTTGGAAGCAGACGCTTCCAAAAGAGCAGCACTTGTGGGTCAGCAAGGCTCTCTTTACGAGAGACAAGTCTGGGAAGTTGGCGCTGAACAAAAATCTGCGTCTGTGGTGGTCTCCCCCTGGACCCCGTCCTTTGTACTCTCAGCCTCCTTCTAAACCTGACGCCTTCTTTCACAGCAGGCTGTTCCTCTGGGTTCCCTACCGCATGTGGGCATACAAGCTGCTGTGCTTCCAGCCCAACTGCCGTCGCCTTGGGATCCAGCTAACAGCTTCCGGCATGTACAAGACTGTCCGGAGGGTCTTGGACCTAAACGGGTGGTACTTCATGGCGACTGAGTACCTTGAATGCCGGACCTGTAAAAAGAAGCTGGCAGCCTGGTCACGAGACATCCTGGAGCAGTTGGATCCCAGCCACCGTGAACAATTTCCTGCAGTCCTTACCTACAGGTATAAGGTGTTTTTAAGTCTCTTAACATACATAATACCTCTTACTGAACAAAAATATATGGGAATATACGGCAAAATATAATGTGATATATTACATAATACATTTTCATATATTGGAAACTATTGCTCTCGTTTTGCAATATACAGCAATATATGCATATATTGTGACATAGAAGTAAATATTGTGCTATGGACTTCTTTATTATCTATAGGTTGTCCTGCGATAGGGAGGTTGTCAGATTGATGCGGGGGCGCACGCTGGGGAACAGTGCCACAGCTCTGTACAGGCACCTGTGCCTCAGGCATAAAGAACATTTCCTGGGCCAGTCAACAATGTACCTGTCTGTGCTGAGGAATTTTGTAACCCAAAACACTGATCCCAGCAGTCTCATTGCCCCGCTGCCACAGATGGTGCCTGTCCCTAGTCCATCTTGGCTGCTGTCAGTGTACGCTAGAGACGTACTAACACGGCTACCTGAACTAAAGGCCCGTGTCACCTCCGTCTATGGCTCCATCTTAAAGATGGATTCCACCAAAAAGGTAACACCTGATTTAGTGTTACATTTAGTGTTATTTTTTCATTGTAAAATAAAAATGTCCTGTTCCTTTGATAATGATAATACTTCTTATCATGTACTTTAGGTCACCAAGAAGCTAGCTGGTGATGCTGCTGGCACCGCTGCGTGGGTGACAGATGTGGGGAACGAAATTGGACAAGTCCTCATGTGTGTCCTCACAGAAGGAGAGGGAAAGGGCCTGCTTCCCATGTGTTCCGGACTTGTGGATCGCTACCGCCGAGCTGGAGAAGCTCCTCCGCAAGTCCTTTATGTGGACCGGGACTGCTGCAGTGCAGGAGGTAAAAGCAAGGTGGCGGCAATGTTTAGTGAGTGGGACCAGCTGGTGGTCAGGCTGGATGTGTGGCATTTCATGCGGCGCATCGCAGTCGGGGTCACCACAGACTGCCACCCGCTGTACGCCCCCTTCATGGGACGCCTCTCAGCCTGCATCTTCGAGTGGGATGCTGGTGATGTTGAGAGGTTGAAGGAGGCCTGCGGCTGCAAGCCCACCGCTAAAGAGCTGGCAAGGCACTGTCGTCGCCGCACTCGTGGGGCCCAGGAGACTAAGGAGCTGATCGGACGGCTCCTAAAGGACTTCATGGAGGCAACGGACACAATGGGAGTCAGGCTTTTTGACGCGGACAGGATGGAAGAGATCTGGCGGACACAGCAGCGCCACATCGACTGCATCCAGGACCCACCAGGTGTGCAGCTGTACAGGAAGATAGGGCAGGTGACCAAAGGGGGGGTCATTCTGCCCCAGTATCGCTGTGCACGTGGCTCAACATCCTTGGAGTCCTTCCACCTGCACCTAAACCGCTTTGTGCCAGGTATGCATTTTTCCTAAACAATGCGAGTTGTTTGTTCATGTGTTTTCCATGGTGCTAACTTCTTTCTGCCTGCTTTGTTTAGGAGCAAGTGCAAGTGACCTTCATTTTCAGATGTACCTGCTGGAAGGGCTTGTACAATGGAATGAGGCTCGTGCGGTTGCTGCTGTTGAAGGTGGCAGCAGAAAGGATATCTGCTACGGTGGCCAACTGCAGCAGTACGCAAACATCCTGAGCCAGCTATTTATGGGCCTTAATTTGGCGGAGGACTACACCAGCCCTGGCGAATACACAGGTAACATGTTTGTGCACACATGACACTTTTGTGTAGTAGCTGTGACACCTGTATTTCACCCATGTGCTCATCACACTTTGAATGTCTACAGGTGAACTCATTGGTGTGGAATACTTGTATTCCCAAACAAGTAAAGCTTTTGAGGAAGACTTTGGTGCGGATCCTGATACTCCAGATGGGATTCAGGATGAAGACCTGAAGAGTGATCTGGAGAGTGATGAGGGGTTTGAGGATGTGGAGTTGGATGGTGAGCCCCTTGAAATCATGGAGCTCAGCTTCGATCCCCCAGAACCCATTCAGCAGCAGGCAGAGGCCATACAACCTCCTGGTCCGTCATCAGATACATCAGAGTCTTCCTTGCCAGAGCCCATGAGAGATGAGCCGCCCACTCAGAGCCAGGTGACTAAATTACCCTATAGGCATTAACACTGTGATAATGATCTTTTATTTTGAAGTAGAAGTTACTTCATTACCTTACTTTTAGATGTTTCAAAGTGATATGACAGAATAAGCATGATAACACTTAAGAGAGTGTAATAATTTACTTTAATGCACAGATGGAGAGCCTGGGACCAGATGGCAGACCTGGCTATGACCACGTCGTCAGGTTAGCCAACAGTCTGGTGGACCTCAGGCATGAGGGGTTCATTACACAGCAGAAGGTGGAGGAGATTGTGACTCTCTGGGATAAACTGTCAGAGTTTGACAAGGGTGCTCTCATCTACCCAGCTCGCCATCGCGACAGGCTGGTGAAGGGGCGCTTCAAAGTCAGTCATTCTGTGACGAATGTGACCCCTGGAGCTGACAGTTTGAAGCGGTATGTGTCCATGTTTGCCAATCAGTTTGTATAATTTGTATTTAATTTGTTTTTGTTTTGTTTTGTTTTTTTTCACAGCTGCTTCCTTGGTGAAGGCAGTGGACCTGCTCAGTGGCCCAATGCCAGCCGTCTTGTGGAGGCAGTCTGCCTGGCTCTATGCAGAATTTACCCCGCTGGTCAGACAGTGGCTGGTGTCAAGGTAAACAGGTGGGCTGTCATTCTGCGTGACTACAGGATGATAACCGATGTAGTCCTGGACAGCCCCAGACTCATGGCTGAAACAAGGTTGCAGCTGTTTGAGTTAAATCAGCACACTCTTTCACAATGGTAGGTTCAGTAATTAATTGTTCATGCACAATTGTTGTCATATACCACCCTTCTCTGCATGTGTACTAATTGTTATATCGTCTTTACGTAGGCACAATGCACGGAAAAGGAGGCAGGAAAGGGAGGTCTTGGAGCAGAGCATTCAGACCTTTACCACTCCCTTGGTGGCCTCTGAACCCCTCCCACCTGTGCTGTATAAGCATCCGGAACCGGTCCGGCATGGGCCACCAAGCCTATGAGTCATCATTCTTTTTTTTTTTGTTGTTTTTTTTTTTTTTACGGCGGATGCATCAGGACAGGCAGTACAGCGTGTTCGAGGCCAACCTCCTCCAGTGGGCTCAGCGTCAGCAGCTGTTGCCATGCCTGCTGCAGCACAGCATGCCCAAGGACAGCCTCCTCCAGTCCAGGTGGGCTTTGCGGTCCCTGACCCTGCCCGCTTGCTTCAAGCTACAGACACTGCAGCTATTGCTGTACCTGCTGCTACACCTCCCGGTCCAAAGGTGCCAAGGACCACAGCTTGGCGGCGGAGGAAGGCAGCGGAGGCAGCTGCAGCACAAGGTGCAACACCCAAAAAGAGACAACAGACTGAACAATACGTTTGCCAAAAGTGTGGCCAACCAAAGACAAAGGAGTTTGGCCACAGTCGGTTCCGAGGTGCCCACTTTTGTGCCAAGGCATCTGGAAAAACTGTGGAGCAGTGGATGGAGGAGATGAGAAGGGGACAAAAATAAGTTATATATTGCATAAAAGAAATCTATCGTATCTCTTGCTCTGGCTATTGTGTATAGACCGCCAGGGCCGTATACAGATTTCCTAAAATAATTTGCAGATCCCCTCTCAGACCTATTGGTTACTGTTGATAAAGCGCTAATTGTCAGAGATTTTAACAAACTCTTTTGGAGTCAAGCAAAACGTCACCGGGCCCACTCATCGTTTTAATCATACGCTAGATTTAATTATATCGCATGGAATTGATCTTACTGATATAGATATCGTACCTCAAAGCGATGATGTTACTGACCATTTCCTTGTATCGTGCATGCTGCGTATTACTGATATTAACTATATGGCTACGCGTTATCGTCCAGACAGAACTATTGTTCCAGCCACCAAAGAAATATTCACAAATAACCTGCCTGATTTATCACAACTGCTCTGTGTACCAATAAGTACACATGAAATAGACGAAATGACTAGCAACATGGGCACTATCTTATCTAATACATTAGAAGCTGTTGCCCCCATCAAATTGAAAAAGGTCAGAGAAAAATTTACTGTGCCATGGTACAACAGTAATATCCATTCTTTCAAGAAAAAAACTCGTAGTCTTGAGCGCAAATGGAGAAAAACTAACTTGGAAGTTTTTAGAATTGCATGGAAAAACAGTATGTCCAGCTATAGACAGGCTCTAAAAACTGCTAGGGCAGAGCATATCCACAAACTCATAGAAAATAACGAAAACAATCCAAGGTTTTTATTTAGCACAGTGGCTAGATTAACAAATAACCAGACGCCACCCGATCTAAATATTCCCTCACAGTTTAATAGTAATGACTTTATGAATTTCTTCACTGATAAAAAACATCAGAAATACAATAACAAATTTAAATTCTACAGCGTCTAGTACTTCAGCTTCATTCATCACACCCAAAGAAAAACTGCAGAGCTTTACAAATATAAGACAAGATGAGCTAAATAAACTTATCACTGCATCAAAACCAACAACATGCCTGTTAGATCCAGTACCCACTAAATTACTGAAAGAGTTACCTGTAGCAGAAGAACCGCTTCTCAATATTATTAACTCGTCGTTGTCTTTAGATCACGTCCCAAAACCATTCAAGCTGGCGGTTATTAAGCCTCTTATTAAGAAACCACAACTAGATCCTAGGGAACTGGCAAATTACAGACCCATCTCAAATCTTCCTTTTATGCCTAAAATTTTAGAAAAATTTGTGTCTGCTCAACTGTGCTCCTTCCTACAAAAAAAATATCTCTATGAAGAATTTCAGTCAGGTTTCAGGCACCACCATAGCACAGACACTGCACTTGTTAAAAGTACAAATGACTTGCTTCTTGCGTCAGAACAAGGCTGCATCTCATTGCTAGTTTTACTTGATCTTAGTGCTGCTTTTGACACTATATATCATGACATACTCATAGATCGATTACAAAACTATACAGGTATTCAAGGGCAGGCTTTAAGATGGTTTAGATCCTACCTGTCCGATCGCTACCACCTTGTTCATGTAAATGGGGAGTCATCTCAAATATCACCAGTAAAGTATGGAGTGCCACAGGGATCTGTCTTAGGCCCTCTGCTATTTTAAATATACATGTTACCCCTTGGTAATATTATTAGAAAATACTGGATTAATTTCCACTGTTATGCTAATGATACTCAACTATATATCTCAACAAGACCAGATGAAACTTCTAAATTATGTAAGCTAACAGTGTGTGTTAAAAATGTAAAAGATTGGATGACCAATCATTTTCTCCTATTAAATTCGGATAAGAAAGAGATATTACTTATTGGACCAAAAGACAGTTCACCGAATCTCGTGGATTACAATTTGCAACTAGACGGATGTACGGTTACTTCCTACAGCTACAGGTAGTCCAAAATGCAGCGGCTAGAGTCCTTACCAGGTCAAGAAAAATATGATCATATTACCCCAATTTTACAATCTCTGCACTGGCTACCTATTAAGTTAAGGCCTTTTTGTCCTCTTCGGCCCTCTTCTTTCTTCTCCAGGCTGTGGCCCTTGGCACCCGTTTAAGGGCTGCATCAGCTACAGCTGATGGAGGAGGGAGCACAGCCAGCGATGCGCATGTAGGAACTGTATAAGGCAAAAATACATACATATATATATATTAGACATTTGTTGCTTCTTACATGAATTTATTCTTTTACATTCTTTCATAGTTTAAAGATCTCACCTGATACTCTGACATCCTTAAGCACTGGAGGCCACTGCTGACTGGTGGATGGGGTGGCTTGCGGAGAAGACTCTCTCTGCAGGCCTTTCCTAGACCGTCTAGTGGATGGGGTGGCTTGCGGAGAAGACCTTCTCTCCAGTCTTTCCCGGAACCATCTCCTCCTTTCGCTTTCCTCCAAAGAAATCACTGGAGGCCAGTGAGGTTTGCAAAATGTCTGTTTTTTTTGCTCTTTTTCTGACTCTGCCCTCTGGACTCGCAAAGCCGTGTTGTCCAGGTCCATTGACAGCCTCTGGCGGAATTTCTTGCGTCGTTCCTGCTCTCTTTTTGAAATTACAGGAGGCCATCTCTGTTTTCTGGCCATTAAAATGCACAATAACACTGCCCTCTGAAGAATATTGACTCTTGAAATCAAACTGGCTGACATCTCAAATTGTGGGGTCACAACACTTATATTCACGTAGGTGGGTGGGGTCAAGATGCACAGGGGGTCACACAGGGGCCAACAGAGAAGATTGGCCAGGATCTTGCATTCTGGCGCAATATGGATCATCCAGGTGGATGCTGCACACTGGTGGTGGATAAGGAGATACCCCCCCCCCCCCCACTTCAGTAAGCGATTCGAGTACCAGAAAAGCACTATATAAATGTAACAAATTATTAATTATTATTATTAAAACTGTTCATTTGAAAAAAGAAATGTCCACTGTGATGAGAATAAAAAGGCCTTTATTGCCATTTCACAAATGACAAACCGGTAAGTGAAAAACTATAAATAATCACCTAAAGAGTACTATCAAAGTATTTACAAACAAAGTATATAAAAACGATGGAATCTACAAATAAAAACAAAAAGAAATTTTCCATATTAATGTCCATATTAGCTCACTTTGCCCTCCTCATCTCCTCCATCCACTGCTCTACAGTCTTTCCAGAGGCTTTGGCACAAAAGTGAACGCCGCGGAACTGGCTGTGACCGAATTCTTTTGTCTTTGGTTTGCCACACTTTTTACAAACATACTGTTCACAAGGCCGCTTCAGGGGTAACCCACGCTGGGCTGCCTCTTCCTCTGCCTTCCTCCGTCGCCAAGCAGTCGTCCTAGGCACCTTTGGACTAGGGGGCCCGGTGGTAGCAGCTCTTTGCTCTGGGTCTGTTTGAAAGGGCTCGGGACCCCCAATCACTACTTCAATTACATCGCCTAAATGTCCATTTCGAAAGGGCTCTGGAACATTGTGTTGTACAGGAAATAGAGGCTCAGACGCCTTCATGTTGTCAGTGCACTGGTGCAAAACCAACTGTTCTTGCCTCTGTTTCCTGTCATTGTACCTGTGTACAGAAAACATGATACAGTATTTAATATCTATGTAATTATAATTAATATACATATTAATAATCAATTACCACTGGCACAGTGTCCGCTGGTTTATCTCAAGCAGCTGTATCTGTGTCCGGGTCGAGATGGCAGCGCTGTCCTGGACGATGTCCCTGATCATGTTGTAGTCGTGGAGGATGGCAGCCCATCTGTTAACCCTGAAGCCAGTGATGGTCTGACCAGCAGGGTGGATGTGGCTAAGAGCGAGGCAAATGGCTGCGACAAGACGGCTGACATTGTAGCAAATCCATGGAAAAGGGAACGCAAGTTATTTCTAAGGAATTTCAATAAAGATTAAAAAAGAACATTTATGTAATCTTCTGGCACACATACCTTTTTAGACCATCAATGCATGGAGTCACAAAGTTATCTCTATGACTGTTGTTTAAGCACAATGTGTTTTCGGCTCGGACCAGGTGGACAACACCACCTTTGTCATGCTCTGACAGCTTATCCCACAGGGCGACAATCTCGTCCACCTTTCGCTGTGTGACAAATCCATGATTTCTAAGCTCGACCAGACTGTTGGCCAGGTTAATAACATGGTTATACCCAGGAACACCATCAGGCCCCACGCACTTTTCCTGAGAAAAACAGAGTACTTCCTATTACAAAAATTACACATGGCAGAAAAATTGGTAACATTTTAAAATAAGTTCTGATTAATTAACATTAATGCATTAACTAACAGTAAGCAGTATATTTGTTACAGTTTTTATTATTCTTTGTTAACGTTAGTTAATAAAAATACAAATGTTCATTGTTAGTTCATGTCCATTTACTAATATTAAATATACAACTTTTTAATAATTGTATTATTTGTGAATGTATTAATAAATAAATGCTTTCAAACTATTTTTCATTTGTTACTTTTTGTTAACAACAATAACAAATGGAACCTTACTGTAAAGTATTGGAACCTTTTTTTTTTTTTTTTACAGTGAACACATTACATTATCCTCCTATGTGAGATGCCCTGAGGCGTGAACTGGTCTGCAGTGGTAGGCTCGTCCTTTATGGGCCCAGATGTGGAGGACACGATTGGATCCGGCTGCGATGTTGAGAGGCCGGAGGAAGGTGATTGCAGAAGTGCCGCCTGATATTGAATAGGCTGAAGTGGTTTGAGGCTGAGCTCCAAGAACTGTGGTGATTTGAGGTCATCAATGTCCGAATCTTCATATTCCAGGTTTCCCTCCAGATAATCATCACTCCCATCAGGAGCATCGGGCTCCATAAGGTAGTCGACCGCCAACACTCTGTTGGTTTGAGAATAAAGATACTCCACCCCTATGAGCTCACCTGTGCAAACAGTATGTCACAAAAAATTCATTGGTTAACTATTAAAGCAAAAAAAAAAAAACTAGACTAAATAAAACAGCATGACAAAGTACCATTTTTCAAACGTTTGGGGTCAGTAAGATTTTTTACATGTTCTTGAGAAGTCTACTATGCTCACCAAGGCTGCATTTATTTGACCAAAATTACAATAACAGCAATAGTGTGAAATAATATTACAATTTAAAATATAATGAAATTATAATACATTTTTAAAACAGTTCTGCTGCTTAATATTTTTATACAAACAATTTTCTTCAGGATTCTTTGATGAATAGAAAGTTCAAAAGGAAAGCATTATGAAATGTAACATTTATTAAATGTCTTTACTGTCATTTTTGATCAATTTAATGTCTCCTTGCTAAAAACAAAAACCTGTATTGACCCCAAATATGTGAAAAGTTGTGTGCATTTTTGAGAATTACATTTTCAATAAAAAAGGCAAATTTTTCAGCTAGCGTTTTATGTCTCCTAAATATACACAAAGTAATATTTCCACATTTTCTGAATAATTCATTTTTTCTTAAAACATAAATATATAGTGATATAATGAATGATTAAAAAAAAAAAAATCAAATTTTTCAGTCAGTTTTAATGTGACCTTATATTGTAATAGATCGGCCAGGCTCCACCACCACCCAACCACAACGATCCCTCGACAGGAGTACTGAGCACCTGACACTGTAACTAATCAAGCACGCATTGCCAGCTGAATAAAAAGGCACACACCTCAGGACACCCTCAATGTCCGGTCTCGTATACACGTAGAGGACTCAATGACTTTGCTACTACTGCCATTCGAATACTTCCTGCATTATTTACTTCCTGTGTTCCACAGTGTCTCCTGTTCCTCCTTGTTCAAGGGTCGCTGAGGTGTGTGCTCCTCCGCCTACATTCTAGTCCTGTTAAGCCAAAGATCGGATTCCCCCATCATCAGATCTTCGAAACTATTCATCCACCATAACATTCCTCTTGGGACCTACCCACTACTCTCTGTGACCAAATAAACCTGTTTTATATATACTAACCTGTTGTGTCAGACCTCTTCCATTATATATATATACACACATATACTGTATATATGAAGAATTTAATCAAAACACACAAAAAGAAAGACATGCAATGCATTACCAGTGTACTCTCCTGGGCTGTTGTGATCCTCAACCAGTTTATGGCCTAAAACCTTCTGGCTTAAACGGTTTACGTAGTGCTGCAGTGGACTGCCTTCATCAACAGCAACAGATCGGGCCTCGTTCCACTGCACTACTCCTTCTAGCAGGTAAACATGGAAGTGCAAGTCATTTGTACTTGTACCTAAAAGAAGAGAAAAAGAGCAGGTAAAAAATAATTTAAATCTACATTGACATTTCACAAATATAACTCATTATTTATGGCTCTTACAAACCTGAAATGAAGTGATTCAGATGCTGATGGAATGATTCGAGGGATCTTACGCCACGTGCACAGTGATACAGGGGCAGAATGAGTCCTCCTCTGGTCACCTCTCCAATCTTTCTGTAAAGCTGTACTCCTGGAGGGTCCTGAATGCATAAAAGATGGCATTGTTGGGCTTGCCAGATTTCCTCCATCCTCTCCTGGTCCAACAGTTTGTTACCCATGAAGTCTGTAGCCCCCATGAAGTCCTTTAACAGCCGCTCAATGAGCTGCTTGGTCACCTGAGGCTCACGCATCTGGTGGCAACAGTGCTGTACTAACTCTTCGGCCGTGGGCTTGTTGGATGCTTTGACATCTTTGGTTTGTCGCAGCTCCAGTCGTTTGGCTTCTTGTAGTCTTTTTAAATCCTCAGCATCCCACTCAAAAATACAGGAGAAGAGCCGTCCCATGAAGGGGCCGTACAGCAGGTGGCTTTCTGAAGTGACGCCTGCTGTAAACCGCATCATAAACTGCCACGCATCCAGTCTGACGATCAGCTGGTCCCACTCGTGGAACATGGCTCCCACTTTGCTTTTGCCCATAGTGGAACAACAGTCCCGGTCCACATAGAGGACTTGTGGTGGAGGCTTTCCGGCTCGCCGATAACGTTCCATCAAGCCAGAGCACATGGGTAGCAGGCCCTCGTCCACTGTTTGTGTCAGGACACATATTAAGACCTGCCCATTCTCATTCCCCACGTTTGTGGACCACACAGCTGAATCGTGTTTCTTAGTGACCTAAAGATGGGATGAAAAATGGTAAATGCAAAAAACATTGGATGATTTATATAAGCTATATATATTTATTCAAAATGCAATTAATAAATATTATGATTCAAATAGACCACTTTTATTATGAAATAAAATCAATCTTGGTATTTTTGGTGAGGCGGAAAAGCTTCATTAAAATAATGAAATTCTTGAAAAATAATTAAACACTGTAATATTTTGTTCAGTATTTTAAAGGGGTCATATGATGCGATTTCAAGTTTTCCTATCTCTTTGGAGTGTTACAAGCTCTTGGTGCATAAAGAAGATCTGTAAAGTTGACTAAAGTCTCAAATCCAAAGAGATATTCTTTATAAAAGTTAAGACTTGTCCACGCTTTCCTAAAACGGCTCGTTCTAACACGCCCCCACATATCTACCTCACTATGTGGAAATATTTGCATAATGCCACCCAAATGTACACGCAAAGAAAGAAGGCATGGTTTCAAGAACAGCAGTAGTGTTGAAGCAGCATGTCAGGGAGACGCTGTGTGTTTCTAGGCGAAAGCAAAAGCACTTTATTTGGCCTTCCGAAAGTAGATGCATTTAGGAATCTTTAAGATCACTTACAACAGAACAGCAATGCATTTTATGGACGACCGTTTCGTGAACCTAGGAGAGGAGGTCATTCTGACTTTGCTATGACAATCTGGCGCTTCTGAATCAGCTACTGTTTTGTTATTAGTTTAAGTATTTGCTATTGACTGTTCAAATGCGGAGTTTGCGCATCGTGTGTGTGTGCGCGCGAGAGAGAGAGAGACAGGGTCACATCACAGTGGAGTCAGCTGTCTTAACTGTGGCTTGTGTCCTGCAAACACATACCAGCTTCATCACTGTGTCTATCACGCGACTCTGTTCCCCTTTCAGGCTTGAACTGATGGTAAAACTAATGACATTATTTACTGTCTTTACATTTATTTTGAAAGATGAAGCTCGCGATTATGGTAAGGGGCGTTACATTTCCGACGAGTGCTTGCTGTGTTCGGCCAATCACAATGCACTGGTCAGCTGGCCAATCAGAGCAGACCACGCTTGTCAAAGGAGGGGGCTTTGTAGAAAACTAAGCGTTTGAGAGAGGGGCGGGGCATAGAGGAACTACAATAATGTACAGTATTTGAAATAATGTGTTTTTTGAACATTAAAGCATGTCAACATATTCTGTTACACCAAATACACAAAATAATGATCTTTAAAAAAGCATCATATGACCCCTTTAAGTAAAGATCATGTTCCATGAAGATATTTTGTAAATTGCCTACCGTAAATATATCAAAACTTAATTTTTGATTAGTAATATGCATTGCTAAGAACTTCATTTGGACAATTTTAAAGGTGATTTTCTCAATATTTAGATTTTTTTTTTTTTTTTTTTTTTTTGCACCCTCAGATCCCAGATTTTCAAATAGTTATATCTCGGCCAAATATTGTCTTAGCCTAACAAACCATACATCACTGGAAAGCTTATTTATTAAACTTTCAGATGTTTCAGCTTTCAATCTCAATGTTTGGTGAGCATAAAATAATTTTTATTTTATTTTGAATGGTAGTGTATGTATTAATCCAAATACTTAAATAAATGCATAACATTTAGTTGTGTCTGCTCACCTTCTTGGTGGAGACCATTTTCAGGATGGAGCCATAGATGGAAGTGACTCTGGCCTTCATTTCTCCGAGCCGTGTCAGTACATCCTTTGCACGTACCGTCAACAGCAACGATGGAGATGGCAGTGGCATCATCTGCGGCAGCCTGGCAGTAACAGCGCTGAGATCTTGAAACTTGTCCAGTACAGAGAGATACTCTGCAGACTGAGCCAGCCACTGCTCTTTGTGCCGCACACAAAGGTGCCGATACAGCGACATCACACTCTTCCCTGGTGTCTGGCTCCGCATTAGTCTAACAAGCTCCTTATCACAAGACAACCTTTAAACAAAAGACACAACACAAAATCAAACCAATATTAACAATATCTTGACTGTCAAACAACTCTGCTAACCTGTAAGTCAACACTGCTGGGAATTTCTCACGATGGATGGGATCCAACTGATCCAGAATGTCTTGCGACCAGCCTGCCACCTTTTTCCTGCAGGAACAGCACTCCAGGTACTCAGTGACCATGAAATACCACCCATGCATGTCCAAAACCCTCCGGACAGTGTTGTAGAGTCCGCAAGGCCTCAAATGATTGCCAAGACGACGGCAGTTGGGCTTCGCGCACGGCAGCCTGTACGCCCACATGCGGCAGGGCATCGTCGGCGTAGTAACAGCCCTGATCTGTAAATAAACGGGAGGGTCCGGGAAACAGGGATAGGCGGGTTTGAAGTACAAGGTCAACAGGGGGGGTCCGATAGGAGGAGCGACCACAGCTAGGGTGCAAGTGTTCAGGTCCGCTTGAGCGTTCCCAGATCGTGGCGGTGGTGCTAAATAGGGCCTTAGGGCTGACCAGGGGATGCTGGCGCTTGTGCAGCACTCTGCCAACTTCTGGTCGTCGTGTAAAAACCTGGGTGGGTAAAGGCAGAAAGAAGTGGACTTGCGTGCGGTTTTTGGTCATTCGCATAAGGGCCACATTTATCATGAAAGTGGAGTACGTCTTCAGAGATATCAGGAAGCTTTGCGGACTGTTTTTGAGGTTCCAATATTGTTAGTTATAGAGGCTTGCTGTCCAAATGTCAGAAAATAAAGAAAGAGAAACATTAGTACTGTGTCCAAATGGTGGTTGTGGAGAAGACCCAAACGAAGGTTTGCCATGTAGCAAAGAACAAAACCGGAAACTAACATTTCTGTAATAAAATAACCACAGAACTGCAGCGGAGGGGGGAGAGGGAGGTCCGATGGAGAAATGAAAGGGGGTGTAGGGTTTGGTTTAGACAAGAGAGAATATACTTACGCTCAGATGGAGACAACAATGGTTGTGCGATAGTGCTCGATATGGGGGGGCCACACTCCAAACAGGCGAACGTAGGTGACCAAGGGACAGTGAAAGAAATGCGGCCGGGGAAGGAAGGCGAAGTAAGGGCATGTGGTAAGTGAGGGTGGCAACAATCATCCTTTGGGCAGATGGGCAGGGGCGGGAAGGGGCGGGGCAGCACGAAACAAAAAAAAGAGCCCAAGAAAGCCCGCAACAGGGCGTGGCGAGGGGGGGGTACGGGAGAATAACAGGACGGAGATAGACAACGAAACAAAACAAAAACTGCGGTTACAGGTTGAGGGGAAGATGCCCTGGTTACAGGGGAAGGACCAGGGAAGGACTAGTAATAGAGGAACAACAGGTACTTAGATAAGTAGGGGTAGGATGGGGGGTTGGATAGCTGGTTTAATTATGGATAATTTACTGTTATTACTATAGTAAATATGTGTAACAAGGACACTGTAAAATAGAGTGTTACTGAAAGCTCGAACTTGCTGGAAGTCAAAAACACGACAATGACAAAAATCACTGGAGTAGTCAGAGCTGGAGATGTCCACATACACTAAATGGACAAAAGTATATGGACTGTTGTGTCGAAGTCTGTTCCCCTAGGTTTCTCCTTAGTTTAGCGTTCCCACTTCGAAACCAGCGTACGAGTGTGCTCGTTCTACGGTTCCTGCTTATCTTTTTGTCATCTTATAATATTTACTATATATTTAGGTATTGATCACAGGATCGATTTGAAGGTTTGGAAAGCTTTGCCGACTGCGCTGTATATGTATGAAATATGAAGTCAAATAAATGTACAACGTAATTCTACCTCTAACAAGTATATTTTTCTTGTGTGCTTCTCAATCTCAGTTTAAATAGTTTTAGTTGCATATATATAACACACAACACCCACACACCCACACACAGACCACAGACAGAAGAGAGAGAGCTTTTGTATAATATGTATTACAATACATAGACCTTTTATGCTTTTGAGGATATGTGGTACTTTACCTATTTACTGCAAAATTACTCAACTACATCATTAGCTTACATAATTATGTTTTAATAAATAAACATGGGTAAATAATTAAACTGAGTAAATATAACTGTTCTTATGAATATTCATAAGATGATATAGCATATTATAAGGTTTTTTATAATGCATTATGCATTCATTAGAATGCCTTAAGAATACCCTTATAATGTATTATAAATATGGGCTTCAAAGAAAGTGTTACCAAATGTTTTTTTGAAAAAGGTTTTATGAGTGTAAAATGAAAGTCAACGGGGTTCAATTTTGTTTGGTGGAGTTATAGTTCTTTCCAAATGTGTTCAACAGACTTCAGGTCTGGCTTTGTGCAGGCCAGTAAAGTTCTTTCACAGCAGACTCAGTAAATAATCATTTCTATATGGGCCTCACTTTGCGCACAAGGACATAAAAGACCCTAACCTGCTGCAACTAAGTTGGAAGCACAGAATTCTCTGGAATGTCGTTGTGGTTTAGCACTAAGGTTTTTTTTTTTTTTTTTCTGGATAGTCCAAACCTGACATGAGGGTGTCCACATACTTTTGTGTATTAGTATATGTTAGGGCTATTTACAACATGAGTTATTGTTAGTATAATTTAAAAGTACGTACTACTTACACAATACCAATACTACTAGCACTACGACAATACAATACCAATACAGTTACGTTTACAAACGACACAATGAACTCAGAATATTGTCTAATCTGGAGAAACAATAAATAATCGCGTCAAACTAATTCATTCATAAATGAGCCATCAGCCATGATTGTGAAAAGACAAAACTGTGGACCCGTGAGTGAAACCCCTGGCATTAATTCATCAAAGCGCCACACCACCATACTGTAGTGTTTCAAACTCACACGGAACGGCTCATTTTGATCGACAAATCTTACCTTGAGGACGCCTAAATCAAATCGAGACAAACAGTTCACCCCAAGTACTGTTACATTTGTTGTCTCAAACAACTGTGTGCTGTTTGTCTGTCCCGACAAGTTCTTGTACCACGCGAGCAGTCGTGCTTTTGGACCTCAAGTGCCAATACTATCCAGCTGTGCAGCGGAACTACAAGCAGAGAAATTACAAAAGGTGGAGATTTTCCACTCGTGGAAATCACAGTGTAGTCCCGCCCTGCAGCTGAAAGAGCCAATCGCATTTTTGATAGAGACTAAAAGTCCCGCCTTCCATTTAAAAAGTCAATCGCCATTTTCGCTTGTTTGTTTACTCTTTACTGAGCATGCGCTTTAGATTTAATATTTCTGGGTGCTTGACAATATAAATGATTTAACTGGTGGGCAGAAATCTGATAATTAAATTTGATGATCACAAAGGCAAAAAAAAAAAAAAAAAAAAGCTTGACTATATAGACACACACACACACACACACACACATATATATATATATGTATGTATGTATATGGAGCATTCTACATAACTGGTCCAAAGTCAGAGTTGGAAACGTCTTGAAAAAATGTATTTTTCCAAAACATTTGTATGCAAATTGTGTAATATCCAAGCTACACATTTCTACTAATTGTGCAATTCATTCTCATATTGTTTTTTCAGAAAGTTTTGGAATATTTGTCCTCTCCCCAAATTTGTCACTACCTAAACACAGTAGTAATAATAATTTAATTATTTAGGGTTATATTTACCTATTAAGATTTTGCTATTTTATTTAAAAAAAATTCAGAGGTGAATCAATAACAAATACATTTTTAACAATATTTCAAGTGTAATTTATGGGATTTGCTGTATTTTGAATCCATTTTTTTTATTTTTTTTGTAAAAAGTTGATCATACCGATTTCAAAATTAAGGTTTCATTAGTTTGAATATACATTGAACCCAAAAACTATCAAAACATCTTGGTTAATATTTCAGTATACATCCCATGTTTCGATAGTGACAGTAATGCTTTGGTGGTGGCAACATCACATTACAGAATTTTAACCGAATACTGAAATTTTGGTACCGTGAGAACACTAAATGATATGTTTCGGTAGTGACAATTCAATGGGATAACACCAAAAACTACCAAAACTCCACCAAATGTTTCGATAGTGACTGTTTGGGTAGTGACATTTTTAAACCTAGATCAAAGATGCTAATGAGCACATGGTTAGCTAGCACAGTTCTGAATAGTGGTATACATATAAAAACTAAATGTTATGGAATAACTCCCAAAAATGCTTAATTGCAAAAAAAAAAAGGTGTTCGGTAGTGACGTTCCTTAAAGTTACACACAGATTTTTCAAACATTTGAGCACATTTACCTTAAAATGATGAGACCTATCTACTCGCACCTTGTAGCTATGAGAAAGGGGGACACAGGAATATTTCCTGATCAAAAATGTATGGGTTTAGTTAAGCCCTTTAAGGCTTCTCTGCCATTCACTTCTGTTCAAGCTAAACGGCCTCTTGTTTTTGGGTCCCTCTACAGGACCAAAGATTATAGAAATCCTTCAAAGGGACTTTGACAGGACTGACTTTGCCTTTGCAGAATCAAAGTACACATTTTTTCCAAGCAGATTTTTTGATTATACATTTCATTTGTAGAAGTCTACATTTCTGAAACATATACGTTTACTTGTTACCAGTGTTAGGCTAGATACACAAAGAATGTAATATATTACTCATTACTAGTTACTCCTTTCAAAAGTAATATTGTTACTTTACTTATTACTTTCTGGCAACAGTAATTAGTTACACTACTAGTTACATTACTTTTTCTTCACGCCCCACAGAAGTTGTAACTGTGTATCTTCCTCATAAAATTCTTCAAAAATGTTACTAACAATTTTTCTGCCTCATCATTTGACCAAAATCTGCATTGGATCGCAGTCAGAAGTTATTACAGACACTCAATAGTAATTGATAGTGACATTCAAGCAGAGGTGTTGTATTAATCTCATTAATTGTCATGTGTAGCTTGAAGCTAATTGTAATTTCTCTGTTACCCATATACGATTATATTTCATTATGTATTTTATCAAATCACATAAGTTTGTAAGAAACTGTTTAATTTTCCAAAAATATTTTTAATTATAGTAATATAATGTACCACATGCTGATCAGAGGGATGTGGGTGGGATGTAATGCCAGAGTAAAGTAAAGCCACAACTTACTCAACAGTGTTCAGATCATCTTTTTTTCCTGACAAAATTAATCAAATGCAATATTTCTATCTGCTGAATGTAAGCTTTTCCATATTCCGAGCTTGCCTGCTGCACTGGGGACATCACATACATGTGAGAGTCGTGAAAATTATGAAAATAAATATAGGAATTATTTGACTGTTGGATTTTAAATCAGCGGGGTTGAGGCATCAAAAGAAACTAATAAGTAACTAAGCTGTTTTATGGATGGTAACTGTAATATTATTACTGAAATCTTATATAATATTTACTCCAATTAATATTTTACAGTAATCAATTACTATTAGCTATTTACTGCCCAACCCTGCTTGTTTACCATTTTAATGTATACTATGCCTTTTTTTGCATAGACGCCAGTACGTATTCTATAAAAGCCATTTTAATGAAAATTAAAGAATCATTTTACAATAATTCACTTTTATAGAACTAATTTACAGCAAGGACACTGTGAAGGCGTTATTTATCACACACAACTATATAATTAAACCTTCTGACCCTAAAAAAACTAAACATCTGAAGTAGTGTTTTTTCTTTTTCTTTAATACTTGACTTTTTAACCCGTCGTAATTTTCCTTTTTGCTGATAAAACTACTTAATATTGCATATCAGGTCATATGGCGATATGCACCTATATGGCGTCTCTGGAACGCCAGAAGAAAATAGACCACCGCCCATGAGCCGCGGCAGGGGCGTGGCGTTTGTTTTCTGGAAATCAGTGAAATGTGGATTTCCTCCAGGTAATTTTTTATCATCGCGCAATGCTCTAGATTTGTCTTTACTTTGGGAATGAATCAGGATATACGTTTATTGCGTCTCATATTTCTCTGCAGCAGATCTGAGGTAAGGCGAATTGATTTGGTCCCCATGATTCAGAGCAAAACACGGACACTGCGCGCAAGATCAGCTAGAGATTTTTGTTTGACAGATTTGTTTGCGATGAAAGCAAGCGCTGTAGTCAAACCGTTGTGTATAAATAGGAACGCCCTGCACGTAATGTATTAGGCTTGTATGTGTATGCTTTACCCTAGCGATGTCCGATTCGTAAACGAATCATTCTCATGTGTCGGATCTTTTTGATGAATTGGTTTAAAACCCCGATTCAAAACCAGTCGGGCTGGATTTCTTAAAGCAATGTGAGCATGGTGCAAATGGTCTCTACAGTTTACAATGCTCTGAGCGATTTGTTCACGAATCGAACTGAATCAGTCTGAGTCGATTCTCGAGTCAATGACTCGTTGAACAATTGAATTCCAGTGTCACGCATTATGAAGCTCAGAAGCTGTTCTCTCTGAGAATAATCCTTTCACTACTTCCCATCACGCCATTAAAATAACTTGAATGCCTGCATAGGGTTATTCAGGCGTGAGTGAATAAATAAATTAGTACGTAATTAGTCCTTACGCTCAAACGAGGAAAAACAAAAGAGTCTGTCATGAATTGTTTGAGTCACATTAAGTAGCCTACATATTTTAATAAGGAGCAGTTTTACCTTGTTGAGAGCACATTTGTTTTGTAACCATCTAAAACGCTCCATTTGTCAAACAGTTCAGTCGAATCAATTAATTAAAAGAAAAACTCTAAATCTGTTATCCATTAAAATCACGTTAACGTCAAATAAAAAAGTATTTGAAATAATGCGTACGATATCATAACCTTAAACAGTATGCTAAAATACAGTTTACACAATTATTTATAGATTATGTAAATTTGTACTGTCTTCAGTGTAGATTTAGATTTATTGGTAGTATTTTCCACTTTTTTTTGTCAAAAAATCTTAAAATATGCAGAAATTGACAAACTACAGGCTATTGTCTATTAAAACATAAGGGAGGAGGTTTTATTTAAATCCCCCATCCCAACTTTCATTTAATGTGGTTTTTAACTGTTTCTTTTTGCGTGTCATTTATGTTTTGGTCTTTGTCTTTCTCTGTTTGCAGTTGTTCTCAGTCCCTGGAAGAGTGAGAGGCGTGCGGTGTGCACTATGAGCGGGGCAGCGCTGGGAATAGAGATTGTGGTTGTCTTTTTCCTGGCTCTCTTCCTCCTGCATCGCTATGGCGACTTCAAGAAGCAGCAGCGCATGGTTCTCTTTGGCACACTGCTGGCTTGGTATTTATGCTTTCTCATCGTCTTCATTCTTCCCCTGGATGTCAGCACGGTTAGTGTGGCTCCCACTCAATAGAAGCAGGGCTCTCAAGTTATAGCAAAGGTTTGGAGTGAGATTACATCTGTTAGTAGAGGGTCCACATAAATGGGAGGGGCCACTCAAATATTTGCATCACCCAGTTCTCTCAAGTTTTTGCTTGCACTTCAATTTCACCTATTGTTCATAATTGACCAGCACAAATAGAAATGATAACAACTGTAAATCTGATAAAAGGCAGACAAATTCATCCAAATAAAATAAATAGATTTATGCATTTCAAAAATACAAATGTATCAAAAATAAAAAATAAATTTTGCCCCAAACGAGTCAACTGAACATCAGTAATATGTACATACACAGTAGGATTGCCAGAAATTGACATGCGGAGAGGTACAAAGCCTGTGTGTGTGAGAGAGAGAGAGAGAGAGTATACATTTCAGCTTATGTTATTTTTTTTCTGTTGTAAATGTTTGTTGCACATTTTGATGCCTGATGACAGGGGTAGAGGGCTCCCACATAAAGCACCATCATGATAGATAATAGCATTCCATCCAGAGTCAAACTGTTTCTAGTTATGGTTTTGTTCAAACCCACCATGCAGAAAACTCTCTCTGTATCTGCATTAGAGTAGGGAAGCCACAGTGCTTTATATGAGGAGCCCTACCGGGTCATGAAGACTCAAAAATGTCAAACAAACACAACAGAAAAAAAAAAAAACCTGTTTTTTAAGCTGCAAATGGGAGGCACTCACTCATCACAACACACACGGTTTTGTTTTTGGATTGTGGGACATTCCATAGGCATAAGGGTGTTTATACTGTACAAACGTATGTGCTATGCAATACACCTAAACCTACCCATTACAGGAAATTTGTGCATTTTTATTTTCTCAAAAAAACTCAATCTGTGTGATTTATAATCGTTTTGAAAAGTGGGGACATGGGGTGATGTCCTGAAAAGTTACCTTCTCCTTGTAAGACCTATGTCATACCCATGTCATGATACAAATTTGTGTCCTCATAAACCAAATAAACACACACACACACACACAAAAAAAAAACACACACACACACACACACAGACAGGCTACACACAGCTTGACATACTCGGGGCAAGTTCTGCAATACTGGCATTGGCATGTTTGGGGCCAAATTTCTTTGTATTTTTTAAACCTTAAAAAAAAATATATAAAACAGTTTATTTTAGTTGGATGAATTTGTCTGTCTTTTATCAGATGTACCAATTAATATAACATCTCTAGCGCTTTCCTTCGTTTCTGGGAGCCAAAGCTAAGTTAAAGCTTCTGGTTGCAAAGCAGTTGGAGATTTTTTGACTGTATCAATAATAATTTAGCACGAATTTGGCTATATTCCCCAACATCAGCTCTCACTATCTTTGATCACAGGTAAGTGATTTCTTCCAGGAATCGTAAAATCAAAATGCTAAAAAAAAAAGTTGCATTCATCGGATCTTGCTCTTTCAACTTACGTGTGTGCACGCATCTATGTTGCTTGGTAACGAACGCGCTTGCAGCAGGATCACCTAATTTACTCTAAAACAACAACATTCTAATTTCTGATTGGCTGGTAGGTGGCATTTAACTCTGTATAACTCTGAGACAGCTATGAACTCGGCAGAGAACTTCCCTCCGTATGCCTGGGCTTCATTTATTGATTGTATATAGCGGAACAAATTATCCCTTACTTCTCTGCATGAGAAATACAAGGTGTGGCGTGAGAGCGTGTGAACTGGTTGAAATGCGTGTGTCTCACGGTGAATGTGTGAGACTTGAGAGCCCTGTAGAAGTGTCCAGTGCAGTTCATTCCTGATGCAACTCGGCAACTTGTGTAATTGATTTTCAGACAATCTACAAGCAGTGTTTAATTGATCACGAAGCACATGCCCAGACGCCCTCTGTGAGCCCTGTCCTTTCAAACCAGACAACTCCAAATACCTCCATCTCACCCAGTAAAAGGTAGACATATGAGTTCACCTGCAGCCCATATATTCAGTTAGGCCTGTTATGATTGAGCACAAAACTCTTAATATTGCATGTTTGTGAACTTCTATTCTGTTCCTTTTCCCTAGAGTGTGCTATAAACCATGGAGCTACATTCCAGATGGCATCATGCCTGTGTTCTGGAGGGTTGTTTATTGGACCTCACAGTGTCTTACGTGGTGAGAAAGCTTTGTCCTTTTCAAACTTGATAATGTCGTCTTAAATCTTCCTGATAATTATTTGTCACTGTTACTACACAAGTCTGTTGTAGGGCTGCAAGATTAATTGTTTACTAGATTGTTTAGATAAATTATCAAAAAGAGATATTGTAGGTTTCTCTGAGCAGCTCAGTTCTCATTAAATGCTGTTCTACATTAACTCATCTCTGCTTGTGCTCCAAGTTTGGATCACTTTTAACATGCATTTAGAAATACAACATGCACCAACCATCTTCTCAAACTGTCAACAGAAAAGAAGCTTTAAATTTCCACCAATATAAAAGCTTGGTGTTTAAACTTTTGAATTGCCCTGTCCAAATACCCACACTTGCGGTCTTGGCCTCTTGAGAGTGCGTGCACGTGACTGGAAGCAAGTGTGCAAGACTGTCCCAGTTCTTAAAAATGCCAAAGCGCAGTGCCCTTAACGCACACTAAGCCCACACTTGGCTACAGAGCAGTATTCAACGCTTAGTGTATCCCATCATGTTCTGGAAATAAATCATAAGACTTTTTGCCGAGATCTCGCAAGAGGTCACGGAAAACTCTCCAATGTAAGTTAAATATTAATAATAATTAGATATTTCATTAGAGACGTATAATTTGGTAGTAAAACAAATTGTTACACATTTTATTGGTTTGCTAAAGATGAGTATTATTTATTTTGGTTGACAACAGCTTTTTAGTACTTAATTAGAGCACAACAAATGAATGGTCCCTCTGTTATAGGGACTACATTGAATAGACATGAACAGACATTTAGAAGTTTATTTTAAAATGCAAAGCATTGAAAATAAAAAATAGAGCTCTGTAAACATTGCATTTTTATAACACTATAAGTGTGTCCCATCAGGTAACACTTGTGGTTTTCCATGTCTCACTTGAACACTGGGCCCAATACAGGAATGCATTCCTATAAAGTGGTCAAGTGCCAAAGACACAAGTTGTGGGTATTTGGCCAAGGCAAAAAAATGAGGAAATAAGAGAGTCATGAAAATTAGTATTGTAATTTACATTTTGTACGTTTATTTAAAAAAAATAAAAAATAAAATAAAACTAATAATATAGATATATAACAGTGGGGCAAAAAATATTTAGTCATGCCCAACAATTGGGAAAGTTTCCCACTTCAAAAAGAGAGAGAGGCCTGTAATTTCCTAATAGTATACCTAAACATTATGGAGACAAAATGAGGAAAAAAAACCAGAAAATACATTGTAGGATTGTAAAGAATTAATTGTATCTCGGTTAAAATAAGGATTTGGTAACTACAACACAAGCAGATTTCTGGCTCTCACAGAAATGTACGTCGTCTTTAAGAGGCTCATCTGTCTCACTCGTGAATGTATTATTGGCATCTGTTTGAACTTGTTATCAGTGTAAAAGACATCTGTCCACAACCTCAAACAGGCACACTCCAAACTCCACCATGGCCAAGACCAAAGAGCTGTCAAAGGACACCAGAAACAAAAATGTAGACCTGCACCAGGCTGGGAAGAATGAATCTGCAATAGGTAAGCAGCTTGGTGTGAAAAATCAACTGTGGGAGCAATTATTAGAAAAATGGAAGACATACAAGACCACTGAAAATCTCCCTCGATCTGGGGCTCCACGCAAGATCTCACCCCGTGGGTCAAAATGATCACAAGAACTGTGAACAAAAATCCCAGAACCACACGGGGGGACATAGTGAATGACCTGCAGAGAGCTGGGATCAAAGTAACAAAGGCTACCATCAGTACACACTGCGCCGCCAGGGACTCAAATCCTGCAGTGCGACGTGTCCCCCTGCTTAAGCAGTACATGTCCAGGCCCGTCTGAAGTTGGCTAGAGAGCAGTTGGATGATCCAGAAGAGGATGGGGAAGAATGTCATATGGTCAGATGAAACCAAAATCGAACTTTTTGGTAAAAACTCAACTTGAAGAGAAAGAATGCTGAGTTGCATCCAAAAAACACCATACCTACTGTAAAGCATGGGGGTGGAAACATCATGCTTTGGGGGCTGTTTTTCTGCAAAGGGACCAGGACGGACGACTGATCTGTGTAAACGAAAGAACGAATGGGGCCATGTATCCCATGTATTTTGAGTGAAAACCTCCTTCCATCAGCAAGGGCATTGAAGATGAAACGTGGCGGGTCTTTCAGCATGACAATGATCCCAATCACACCGCCCGGGCAACGAAGGAGTGTTTTCGTAAGAAGCATTTCAAGGTCCTGTTGTGGCCTAGCCAGTCTCCAGATCTCACCCCATAGAAAATCTTTGGAGGGAGATGAAAATCCGTGTTGCCCAGCGACAGCCCCAAAACAGTACTGCTCTAGAGGAGATCTGCATGGAGCAATGGGCCAAAATACCAGCAACAGTGTTTGAAAACCTTGTGAAGACTTACAGAAAAAGTTTGACCTCTGTCATTGCCAACAAAAAGTATATAACAAAGTATTGAGATGAAATTTTGTTATTGATCAAATACTTATTTCATGCAATAAAATGGAAATTAATTATTTAAAAATCATTCAATGTGATTTTCTGGATTTTTTTCTTATTTTGTCTCTCATAGTTGAGGTATACTTTTGATGAAAATTACAGGCCTCTCTCATGTTTTTAAGTGTGAGAACTTGCACAATGGGTGGCTGACTAAATACTTTTTTTCCCCACTGAGTGTATTATATATCTATTATATTCTTATAAATATATGATGATATAAGAATTTAGTATTATTTTCCTAATTATTTTTACAGTGAAAAATTCTTATTTTTGTTGGTTTAGTAATAACACTAATATTAAGAATAACGACAAGGACCCCCAAGTTAAAGTGTCCCTTCCCCAAAAAAATTAATAAAATAAAAAATAAAAAATATAGCTGCAAGCAGCAATTAAGGGGCAAAGCACAAAAGAGGCAAACTGAGAAGCAAGGATGGCAGGGAGGATCAGACCAAATGCAACAATGAGTAATTAAAGAAAGGTTTAGGATGATTTGAAGCAAAATGGATCTGAAAATCATAAACAAAATTCTGTAAATGTTAAGGGCTTATCACCTTTGACCAAAGCGGTGGGCACTTGATCAATTGACTTGTGGTGTGTTTGTGTGAGGTAACACAATGGCAAACACAAAGTTTGGGTCAAATATCGTCAAAGCTTTGCAGAGATGCAGGCCTCAGATGAGGCAATATTTCCAGCAAAGTCGTTGATACCACTAAAATGAAAACCGTTTTTAGTATATCGACACAAAAAGAAACTGTTTGCCAAGCTTGGTCTGAAGATGATCCGAGTTCAAATTGGGTGGTTTTGAAAAATCAGGCTAACTAGGAGCAGTTCGAAAAAAAGTAGGTTTCAACATGAACAAATGGCGGGGACAGGAAGTTCAGCCATTTTGCATAATTGGTATGATGTTATCTGCGATGACCCAAGAAAAATATTGAGGACGAGTTTTATTTACAATAGACCAATTTTTCCATATCTCCTGACCACTAGGTGGCACTGCGCCGAAACACTACTGGTAGCCTCATGTCATGCTTAAAGGGGTGGTTGACTGGTTTTTTTTATAGGCTTGATTGTGTTTATAGGGTGCAGTCTAACATGTATTAATGCTTCGTTTTAAAAAAAACGCATTATTTTTCACATAACTTACCTTTATTCCACACCTCTCTGTCCCTTCGCCTCGGAACGCGAGAACAGTGTTTTTTAGAACTGATCATTTTCTTCTTTTATGAAGCCACTCCCTCAGAAATACGCAATGGGCTCAGACTGGTTAGCTGGCCCAGAGTGTTGTGATTGGCTAAACCACCTCTAGCGTGCGTCTAAACGTCCCGCCCCTCAACATAGCGATATGTGCTCCGGTTGTATTGTAAACAAAGACGTCGTTAATATCGCTTATCAGTTTGAGCCCGATTGCGACGCAGAGGGGATATTATTTGAAGAGGATTTGCGCAGAACCTGTGCAAGCCCGGCTTTTAATGGTAGGCCTATGTTTTTTGTTTGTAGTTGTCTCATACTTTTTAGATATGCTGTTATTTGTAAATGCTACTGCTTTTGTTAGCTTTTAATATACGGTTTTATTCTGATTAAAGCTTTAATACAGTTCGGCAACTGCACACGCGTCCATGTATAACGCTTCTCATAACTATAGTATGTGAAAATAAGTGTATTCACTGAGCTGATGATCTTAATGAGAGAGAGAGAGAGATGCAGAGGGTGTGCAGAGCAGGGCGAGGCCAGGAACAGGATGAGACGCTGCTTTAGAACATTGATTTTGAATCTTGTGAATCCATTAGAATTTTTAGAAGACAGAATCGCGATTCATATCTGAATATATTTTTACGTGCACCTCTAGTTTTCTCTTCCTCTTCTCTAAAGCAGCGCAGCATGGCCCCGCCCCCTTTGCTGCGTGTTCCCAGAGGCGGGGTTTATGTAAAATTCTGGGTTCTTGACGTAACGGACCCGGGAAGTAACTCGTTGTAGTCCCTTACGAGTCGTTTTTATAGGCATTAAACTGCCAGAATTTAAAAGACGATATCTCCGTTTGCATTGACCTTACAGCTTTGTAACTTTGTAGATATTGTTTATGCTCAAACAACAACAATACACACTAACTAACGTTAAAAAAAAAAATTGCAAATCGCTAATCAACAACCCCTTTTAAGATGAGATGATATTTGTATTTAAAGAAATCACTTTCTACAAACAACGACCAAAAAACTACAACGAACAACTGTTGGCCTACAAAGGCATATTTCCCGGCATTTGTGGATATCACATACCGGGACGGAATGGACGAGACCTGGTGAAGCTGCTCTAGCGTGGAAACGAGTGTTATACATGCAGAGCACGCTAGGCTTTACAAGGCAGACGAAACTTCGGTGGTTCCAATCATCGGGTTTAAACCGCGCTAAATTGATTGATTTTGACGCATGATTTACACGAAGACTCGCAGCAGCGGCTATGGTTGGGGCGTGACATTTCCCGACAGGCGCCAAGTGCTGCCAATCACAACACACAATGGCCAAGCTAACCAATCACAGAACATTTCGTATTTCAGAAAGCGGGCCTTAATTTGATACAGGAACTATTCAAGCCGATCATGACATACTGGGGAGAGAGGTGTTGTAATAATAAAATATGTGAAAAAGAATGTGTTTTTCAAACAACCTAGTATGACAGCCTGTTCTAGTACCAACCACCAAACAAAAATCAAGACATTTAAAGAGGCATTATAGGACCACTTTAAGAGGGGCACCCTACGCCCTACATATATTTGTATGTTATCTAGAGAGGGACCAGATCACAACAGAAGTCATTTAAGGTTTCCTTTTTTATAGAACAGGTCTATACCTTGTTCTTTAATAGACATGTTTGATTAATAAATTTAATTTAACCATTAAAAAGGAGTCCAGAAAAATATTAAAAAATGGAAAAAAAAAAAAAAAAAAAAAAAAAAAAAAAAAAAAAAAAAAAAAAAAAAAAAAAAAAAAAAAAAAAAAAAAAAAAAAAAAAAAAAAAAAAAAAAAAAAAAAAAAAAAAAAAAAAAAAAAAAAAAAAAAAAAAAAAAAAAAAAAAAAAAAAAAAAAAAAAAAAAAAAAAAAAAAAAAGAACCCACCCCCAAAGCGGTAAACCTAGGGGAAACATTGGCCTCACATCCATTTTTGCGTGCTTTTCATAGAATACATTTATGTGTTATTCGAGAACAGTTGGACGAATCAACTTGAATTCCATTTTTTGAGTTTGAGATGGAGACTCCAAACTTGCTATGGTTAATGTTGGGACTGTCTTCTATCAGTGTGCCAAATTTCACAACTTTCCCACAAGTGGTTCTATGGGCTGCCATAGACTCGAGTGGAAGAAGAAACGGAAGAAGAAGAATGCCGGGGCATTAATTTGGCTGTTTTAAATGTTTACATTGCATTTATATTGTGTTAAAGCCAAATGAAATTATTGAAATATTGTCAAAATATTATTTGTAATTTTAGATATATAAACCTAAGGAGAAACATGTTCAGTTTATTTCTAGTTTATTCGAATAGCACTTTTCACAGTATCGCTCACAAATTTACAGTGGACCATTGGTTTAAATCATGCATAAATAACTATGCAGTAAGAATAGTGGTTAAAAACAGTGTTTATCTTTCAAGGCTCCTTCTGCCATTCATGCAGTCATATGCTCGTTCTGGAGGATTCTCCATTACTGGAAAGATCAAGACGGCCCTCATTGAGAATGCAATCTATTATGGCACATACCTTTTCATCTTCGGCTCTCTTCTCATTTACGTGGCTGTGCATCCTCAGTGGCACCTCTCCTGGTCTGTAAACCAATCCAGAATATTTTTCCATTGTTGTCACAAAATTCTGTTCATACTGACTCTTCTTTTCTGTATCAGGTATGAGCTGCAAACCATCGGCATCACTGCGGCCAACACTTGGGGTCTGTTTCTTCTAGTGTTGCTGTTGGGCTACGGCCTGGTCGAGATTCCTCGCTCGTACTGGGAGGCCTCGCGCCAAGGACACCTCCTCATCAAGACTTACTTCAAAGCAGCCAAGCTCATGACGGAGAAGGCAGATTCAGAGGAGAACCTAGAAGATGTCATGGAGGTGAAAGCCATGTGTGTTTATATACTGTAAACAAACATCTGTTCACGCTATATGAGCACAGATGAGCTGGTTTTTTAAAGGTAATGTCAGATCTGAGTCCGTTCAGCCAACGTTGTGTCTTAGATGTTTGTATTTTTATTATAGGAAGTGAGAAAAATCAATGAATTGATCAAATATAATCATCCATTGAGGAAGAACGTGGACACCATTCTCCGAAAGGTGAGACGACAACATGATAGCAAGCTTCAGGTTCATTTTTATGTATTTATGTGATTTGAAGTAATCATGCCACTCTTTTTAACAGAAATCTGCTAATTGTTTTTAGTGTCCAGTTGAATATCAGGAGAAAATGGGCAGGAACATGGATGACTTTGAGGATTTTGATGATAAACAAACATATCCTACTGAAAGAAGCCTTTCCAAACTACACAAGCAGGTAATGCTCAAGTGTTTCTCTGTGTTTTCGGAATTTTGCTCTGAAATAATACTAACAGCAAGTTTCTCAGGTGATTTACGCCGTGCAGCGACACAATCGCACCCGCGTTCAGTGGCAGATATTGCTGGCACAGGCTATCCATCTTGAGGACGTTGCTAAGAACGAAACCAGCACCTCTCGGCAGTTCGTTCACAGCTTTGCCCCTCCAGAACCTGTAGGCTGGTTCAGACGCTACATTTATACTCCCTCAGTAGGTAGGTGCTCTTAATAGATGTGGATATGATGTATTTGAAACAAATGTCAGTGTTGACCCTGCCTTTATTTCTTTTTTCTTCATCAGAGTGGTACTGGGAGTGTTTGCTGAAGCAGTGGTTTTACCGTGTACTGTCTGTGGTTCTGTCACTCTTTTCGGTGGCTGTGGTTTGGTCCGAGTGCACTTTCTTCAGCACTCATCCTGTTCTGTCACTCTTTGCTGTGTTTATCCAGCTTGCTGAGAGGGATTACAACTACCTGTACATTGAGGTGAGTCTGCCTGAGCTTAGGGTTCTAATCTAGGAAAATCTCTGATTAAAATATACATGTATGTTCTTTTTGGTTCCAGGTCTTTATTGAATCAAATAAGATCCTCAATTACTGTGTGTGTGTGTGTGTGTGTGTGTATATATATATATTTTTCATTTTAAAGGTCCCATATTGTCAAAACTGAAATTTCCTGGCTTTTTTCATGATAACTGAGGTCTAGGTGCTATGTAACTACCATATAAGTTTCAAAACAGTCAATCCACAGTCAAATGCACACAACCTGCATAAAGTAGCTGTGATTTTTAATGAACCGTTGTGACTTCCGTAAAAATTTGACGTCAGAACTACACGGTCACCGCCTTCAGTCAGCACCCCGAGCACTGCCCACAGTCCCACTCTCCTTTTGCCAAACCCCCAGACAACATCGCGTCCATACCAGTGCTGAGCAACAAACACGGAGGGAGGGAAACATGTCGAGGGGGAGGGGAGGGAAACGCTTTGTCAGTCTGAATGTCAGGAAACTACATCGTTGCACACTAGGGCTGTGATGGTCGCCGTGACAACTGCGCCAACCGTTGTCTATTGCCACCGGCGCTAGTGCACGTGACGTCACGCATTCTATAACAAGCATAATACAAAGTTTTGTATACAAGTGTAATAATAGTAATAGTTGCAATTGTTTTATTTAGACTATAAGTCTATGCTAATTCACAAATTGCCTCAAATGCCATACACGGCGTTTGATCCTTTAGATTGGCAGGTTTGAGTGCAGGAAAATACAGTACAGGATACAGAAACCAAATACTACATCGCAAATCTGGAATCATTTCCATTCATGTCATCTGCATTTGTACAAGTGTCTTGAAGTTCTCGTGAACACAAACGCTCGGCTGGTCAGGTTTGTATTTACTGCATTCGGTGTTTGAAAAAAACAAACATGAATTACCATTCTGAAACATCCTGTTGTAAGCGTGTTTGAGGAGGTGGTTGGTTGTCTCCTGTCGTCGCCGATTCAGGGTCTGAGTTCAACTCAAACATGTAAGGCCGGACAACTTACATGATTTCCCTCAGCAGTGACCATCATTACCGGTGAAAAAAAAACAGGGAAGTCATGTCATTTGTCATCACTGCCGCTCTAGGATTTTTATATAATAATCTAACCCATGTCCTAAAAATATGACCAAACCCGAAATTTGACAGGACTGTGGTCAAAAAGCCCCACTCCACCCTGTCGAAAGCCTTTTCGGCATCTAAGGATATAACTGCAATCGGGGTGTTTTCTGAAGCGTTTAGCCACATCAAATGAATTAGCCTTCTCACATTATCGGCTGATGACCTTCCCTTGATGAAGCCCACTTGGTCCTTGTGAATTATTCCTGGTAGAACCTTCTCCAGCCGTGAAGCCAGAATTTTTGCCAACACCTTACAGTCCACATTAATAAGGACAAAATTAGCAGGATCAGTTAAATCCCTATCCTTTTTAGGTATCAGTGTTATCAATGCTTCCATGAAAGTACTAAGTAACACTTCAGCTTCAAACGCCTCTGAATAATCTTGTTAAAATTGGAGCCAATATATCAACATTCTTTTTGTAGTATTCTGATGGAAGCCCGTCTTCCCCCGGAGATTTGCCAGACTTCATAGAGATTATTGCAGCTTTGACCTCTTCTTGTGTAATGGGAACGTCTATAGACTGATTGCAACTTGCAAGACATCTAATTTAGGTAACTTAATATTATTAAAAAAAAAATTCAGTTTTCCGTCATCTGAGCTACCTGAAGATGTATATAATTGTTTATAGAACTTCTGACAAACCTAATTTATTTCCTTTGTCAGTGATACCATAGTATTCCCTTTCTTAATGGCCGGAATAATGTTAGCAGCGTTTTGTTGCTTTAATTGTCTGGAAAGGAGCTTGCCCGCTTTTTCACCTCCTTCGTAAAACCTAGTCTAAATAATGCATATTCGGCTTTTTTATTGTATATATCATGTAATTGAAATCTGTATTTACAAATATCCTAAATAAATTTCCCTCTAATATATGCCTTTGAGGCCTCCCATACAGACGCCAACTTATCAGTGCTTCCAATATTCAATTTTTAATATATATCGCCGTATATCAGTCAATCCTCTGTTGGCATATGAAGGGCAGCCCTATCCCTTGGTATAGAAGGTTCTTGATATTTGCTCTCATCCAAAACCCCATCCATAACCTAATTAAAGCCTCCTGCCAAAATTATTTGCCCCTCTTTGTCCCCAAGAATCTTGTCTTATTAATAAAACCCGGATCTGCCTTATTGGGGGCATATACATTACATAATATCACTTTAACTCCATTAATGAGAGTTTCTATACATATAATCCTTCCAGTATCGTCTTTAGCTTCTGTTAACATTAAAAAATGCCATTAAGCCTCTTATTCATTAGGATCATTACCCCATTTTGTTTGCTCGTAAATGATGAATAAAATACATGTCCCACCCAATCTCGTCTGAATTTTAGTGCTTTATGTTACATGGCTTTCTTGCACAAAAGCAACATCTACTTGTTTATGTTTGTGATATGACAGGACCTTTTTTCTTTTAATTGGGCTTCCACATCCATTAATATTCCATGTTATAAACCTGATGTGACTACCCATTTATAAAACAAATGAATTGCACATAATCGTGCGCGAAATCAAATGCGTTAGGTGACTGCCCCCTACTGGGGAATGACAGATTAGTTGAACAAACAGCAGTTGAACTTTTCAAACACAAAAACTACCTTCTGTAACATCCTATTGCTTAATAAAAAGTAACTAACCCCTACCCCAAACTTAACAACAACAAAAAATAAGAACAAGAAACAACAGAAAGGACCGTCTTCGCTCAAACACTTCGAGATTAAAGTCTGTGGAGTGCCGAATCAGCTATCCAGTCCTGTCTTCGGCTGTCAGAACTGTTCCGAGACAGCACAGGTATTCAGCTCCTCCTCCCACCCACTGCACCTGTCCCATTAACTCCCCTCCGGCGATCTTGCAAAAAACATTTGGTCCCGTTTTTCTGGTGCCCCTCAATGTTCCTTAATGAACTGCTCTGCATCCGTACTTGATGTAAACACCCTATTCTTCCCTTGCCATGTGAAGCGGAGTGAGGCTGGGTATGCCAGTGTATATTTGACATTGACGCTTCTCAGCATCCTCCGTAGCGCTGTGAATTCTATCCATCTTCTGGCCAACTCTCTTGACATGTCGGGAAAGAAGGAAATCCAACATCCCTCCCATTCGATCATTCCTTTTTCTCTGGCCGCTTGTAGTACTTTCTCCCTGGCTGGCGAACGCAGAAACCTAATCAAAACTATTCTAGGTGGTCGATCAGCATCGGGCCTAGGAGTGAGAGCACAATGCGCCCTCTCAATCTCAAACTCTCCATCCGGTTCAATTCCCAGTCCCTCCGATAGGATTTTATACACACACTTGATCATTCCACCTGCATCCAGCCCCCCTTTCAGACAGATCATCCTCACGTTGTTGCAGCAGCTCCTGTTCTCTAAATCCTCAATTCGATTCCACATAACTTCCAGGCGTTTATCGTGCCATTCGCCGTCATCGACAAAGCTTTGAGGTGACGTCTTCCATGTTGGAGATGCGGCCCTCCACTTCATCCAGCCTTTCTTGGATTGCATTCACCGAATTTTTGAGATCGGTAACAACCTCTTTAATTGATGACACATCTGTCGCCACCCCTTGTAATGTAGAGTTCATCTTACTTATTTAGAATAATAAGTTTTCCATCTTTGAATCTTGATCTTTCAGCAGGGGTGACGGCGACTCGTGTGGCGGCGAAGTCTGTCTCGTTGCCATGCGACTCGTCAAAATCCCCTTAAAATACTTAGATGTGGAGGTCGACATCTGCTATCTAAGCCACTCATTTATTCCATAAATATTTAACCTCACCAGGGATGTTAGTTCTAATAAAAATGTGGAGTGAATATGCTCGAATAAATTGAAAATATTGGGTGGGCCTACGGAGCTACATAACTATGCTGCCATCTTGCTCGGCGGTCCCACATGACTCCTGTTATACATTAGGTGCGTTCGACTTCATGCGGCGCTGCGCAGATTTCCGCAAAGCGTGCGTTCCTTTGGGCCTGTTGACTCTGATTTGACTTGAAGCAGTGCATGCCGGTTAGAAATTTTGTTCGCCAGCGCCACGTCACTGTCACGTGTGGCATCAAAGTACCATTCTTAACGTTTTCGAAGCAGCCAGAGACTAGTGGGCACCGTTTTTTAGAGCGAACTCGCAGGAGCGATTAATGACGGACACGGCTGTTCCGAATGGCAAGTTTCACCATGACAAACAAGATGTGTGTTTTCGCATCTTCAATTCCAATACTGCTCACAAATCTGTGTTTTTAGAACAGTAAAAGCTTTTTTACTGTAGTCACCATGTTATGTTGAGTCACGTTTATAAAAAAAAAAACACTGATAAAAGCATATATACCCCCACTTTATTGGTATTTAAATAGTATGTTTGTTTAACTTTATTCTTGAACAGATGGCGCTGTATCAAGCAGTATATAAAAAGTGTTTCTGTTGCTTATGAAAACGTTTCTGAAACGTCTGTATATTTGACAAATATTGCATGTTATTCACTTCATCTGTGATCGAGGATGCTTGTCAGCAAGACAGACTCCTTGTATGTGTAAGCATACTTGGCAATAAGGCTCATTCTGATTCATTCATTTATTTTATTCACTGTGTCAAAAAGGTTTTTTTTTACCGAAACTCCTGCAACAACAATCTAAGAGCTTACTGACACAGTATGATCTAGGTTTGCCTGTGGCATTATCTGAAACAAACTAACATTGTCATTTTGTCCTGTAGATGGCGTGCTTCGTTACCATCTTTTTCCTTTGCACCTGCGTCTACTCCACTGTGTTTCGCATCCGAATCTTCAACTACTACTACCTGGCCTCACATCACCAAACCGACGCTTACAGCCTGCAGTTCAGCGGCATGTATGTTTCACAGATAGAAGCATTCAGTGAAATAAACTGAACTGTATTGTTAGTGAACTCTACTCTTAGTTTTTTCTCTGATAAACCACAAAAGCCTATGTGTTGTTTACTAGGCTTTTTTGCCGCTTGACACCCCCGCTTTGTCTAAACTTCCTGGGACTGATTCACATGGATTCTGCCATATCCCACCAAGCAAAGGAGCAGACGGCATACACCTCTGTGAGTTTTTAGCATTATCTGAAATGTACAGAATTATTTTAATATGTGACTCTAATAGTACAGCTGATCAAATGTTTAGAGCATTATTTTGAAATCTATTCTAATTACTAATAAACATTAACGTTATGTTGTAGATCATGGGTTCTATGCGCGTCCTGTCCTTCATTGCCAACGGCTTCTACATCTATTACCCCATGCTGATCGTCATTCTCTGCATTGCTACATACTTCAGGTTTGTCTAATATTTTCTATAAATCATCAGACAGAAGAGTCTCATGATGGATATTATGTGTCAAATGTCATGTTGTAGTTTCTGACTGATTTCTGTGCAGTCTTGGCACACGTTGCCTGAACCTCCTGGGTTTCCAGCAGTTCATGGGAGACAACGAACTGACCTCTGACCTCATAGATGAAGGCAGAGAACTCCTACGCAGAGGTGAGTTGTTATATTTGTAGATTTAAAAAAACTAATATATATATATATATATATTGGGTGTATGTGTCCATGTATATTTATTATTGTATATATAAATACCAAACCTTGCATGTATTTTGAAAATATAATGTATGTTATATTCTATAAGTATATTTAAATATATAAAACATATATACATGCCTGCATAGTCTAGTATTTATATACCCATCATTACTATCACCATCTAATAACATTATGTAAACAACTATTTTGAATGCGATTAATCGTTTGACAGAACTAAATCAATATATATATTATATATATAATATATATATATACTATATATCTATATATATATATATAGATACTAACATTAAATCCATTAACTAGAATATAAAGAGTATCAATAACTAAATGTTATCTTTGTTTTGTAAAAAAATTTAATCACAGGCCCAATTTATACTTCTCTAAAGGACTAATTTCAAAAACTATTGTAAGACCATGAAAAAAATTAATGTCAAGCTTATCCGTTTGACCGGTAGTATAAAAATAAGGTGAAGCTGTCTCCTGTGGTTGCTATGGTTAGATGTGTGGAGAAAAATAATATTTTTTTTTTTTTTTTTTGATTTCAGACAGAAATCACTTTGGCTCATTGCTACAGCTCTACTTTCTGCAGTGGTGAAAACCTCAATAGGTCGGGGGGTAGTACGCTGACACTGACATTAACATTTAACATGGTCCCATCCGGTATTAAACGAGGACGTGTATCTGACTTATTTTGTTGTTGTTTTTTGCATAGAAAGAAGAAAACGCCAAAGAATAGAAGATGGGGAGAACAGACGAAGAGTGAGTTATAAATAGTACAGAGTAATATATACATATAATTACTCCAATGATACATATTACAGTTATATGATTATACGTATATGACAGGAATGGAGAGAGCGTTATGCACAAAGAGATGAGATTGCTGCCAGAAACCAGATGTCCATGTCTGAGATGAAGGAAACCAACTATGGCGAAACCCTAAATTCAAACACAAACCGGCGTATGTTTAATGCCCAATACGACATGTGTCCTGTAGTTTTCCTATAGAGTATTTGTTATTAAGTGAATTTTGCAAAGAAGCAGTCATATTTATCCCTTCATTTTTATACACAGAGGCCAAGTACACCCGTAGCAGCAGCCAGACAGGACGAGACAGCATTGAGTTGTTGCAGGACGCGGAGCCGTTGGACTTTAATGCTGCAACACTCAATGATGACCCTTTGCAATCTGAACCTGGCAGGTTAGTTTACGTTTTTTGAGTGCTGCAGCAATGAATTATTTTTGTAGGCCATCAGGAATGTTAGCATCACCCTGGTTCCCTCAACAAATTGGCTTTTGGATTATTGCAGAAAATAAGTTATGTGACCATCAAAAGCTTATGATTCTTACACGTTTTGTTCATCATGATAATAAAATTATGTATTAGTGATTTTTTATGTCATATGTGACCCTGGACCACAAAACCAGTCATAAGTAGCACAGGTATATTTGTAGCAATAGCCAACAATACATTGTATGGGTCAAAATCATCGATTTTTCTTTTATGCCAAAAATCATTAGGATATTAAGTATCATACAATATTATCATGTTCCGTGAAGATATTTTGCAAATTTCCTACCGTAAATATATCAAAACTTAACTTTTTGATTAGTAACATGCATTGCTAAGAACTTCATTTGGACAACTTTAAAAGGTGCTTTTCTCAATATTTAGATTTTTTTGCATCCTCAGATTCCAGATATTCAAATAGTTGCATCTCGGCCAAATATTGTCCTATCCTAACAAACCATACATCAATGGAAAGCTTATGTATTCAGCTGTAACAAATCATTTCAGATGATGTATAAATCTCAATGTAAAAAAATTGACCATTATGACTTTATGGTTTTGTGGTCCAGGGTCACATATAATACAATTAAAAAAATTCTTGAACTTGTTAACCACAGAATTATTACAGGCATTTAACAAAAAACCCAGTGCTTCAGGATGATGAAACCAGAAGTGCTAAATTGCTAACTCGTTTCAAAAATCATCTTCCCTGCATCACTCTATTGTCATGAGGGGTTTTTTTTTCCTGCACTGCATGCACTCACTCTTTTGTTTCCTTCCCCCACAGACATGCCGGTGGAAGGTACCTCTCAATGTCTTCTTCTCGAAGCCGAATCTTTGATGATGTTTGATGTTTCTCACTTTGGTCAAAAACACTGTCATGAGAAAATAAGCAGAATTTTACCTCTAAAACACTCATCTCTACAGGTTTGGTCTGTCCCTATCATTAAACATCTTCGACTTCCTGTATCCTGTAATGCAGTGTATTCATCTGCATGCGTCCTGATAAACACACAGACACATAGAAAAATGCACTTGTTTTGAAGTGCCAGGCATTCAGACTGCTACTTGAGACAAATGGGAAATGTCTCTTCAGCTCACAGTTCCTTCAAGAAATAAGTCAAAGTTAATGCTGAACAGTCAAGCACTGAGTCATAAAAGGTATTACAGATGGGGAAGATTTAGATCAACATACTGTTTCTCATCATTTACTGCTGATAGGTATCAGGTAATGTACCTGAGTGTTTACATCAGTCAAGTAAATATGAACTGACATCAATGTGGCCAATTTGTGTTAGTTGTTATTGTGATAAAGAGGGTATGGGTCCTCGAGAGATATAGGTTGTCTTACAGAATACTGTGCAGTTGTTTTTTTTTTTTACATGTAATTCAATATAGAGCCAGTGAGATTGTTTTTAGGATTGAGGGTTTAGAAATATGCAGTTAAAATAACACTCTATTTAACTTTCAACTTGTTAATGCTTTACCAGTAGTTTCATGTGGGTCGGAGGCAAAAAAAAAAGTTGATATATACATAACTAGTGGTGTGTGATGTAAGATATATATATATTATATATATATATATTCATATAGGGATGTGTTGTGTGGTATCTATATATTATATATATATATATATATATATATAATATATATACACACTTAAAATATATATGTATGTGTGTGTGTATGTATGTATATGTGTCATAAACTGTTATTTATATCTTTTGGACACATTCTTTGCTTGTTTCAGATGGCTGTTACTAACTTTTTTATAATGAAGTTATATTTGTTACATTATTTTAGCTCTAGTCTTGTGGATGGATGTCTGATTTTTTATTTGCACTGGCATGTATGTCACTTATTCAGAATAGGCAAGGCTGTTAAAATAGCTTTAAGGACACATTCTATTGTGTCAGATTAAATGGATTACAAAAAGTACTTATGTGCTGGTTTTCCAGACTTATAAGCATCTTTATCACAAGCACAGTTTTCTTATAGAAAACAGACCGTCAGTATATGAATGTCTTGAAGGAATCTGGTTAGCAACTACATAACAAGCTTCTAAAACAAGGCTAGTGAGTGCATGGCAAGTGCACTGTGTTTTTTAATACATAAAATTCTCATTGTACACAGAGTCATCAAGCATATCTTTGCATGGTATTCTACTGAATATGCTGAGGCTTGTTTCTCACAGGAATTGCAGTAGCAGCTATGAGTACTGTATATTTCACTACAAACATAGTATGTCTATTCTCTACACAAATGCTAAGCATTATGTTTTCATCTTGAATTAATGTATTTTCATAGCAATTTTATCTCTTCAAGTTTAAATAAGTATGGCCTTGTTTTGTGTTTTTGGTTCATACCTTTTTGTTTGCTGATAATTATTCATATCTACTGTGTATTTATGAAGATTTTGTTGCCAATGAGGTGTAGTCCTTTTGATATGGTCAGTCCTCAAGTAACGTTAGTGTATTGATGAAGGCCAGCTGGAATCGGTTGATTTGTATATTTGAATTGTGGTAACTTACATTCCAAATAGACACATATGTAATCTTGCAATTATTAATAAATGATTGATGAAATCGTATTTACTTCTGTTCGTTAATATTGTATCTATGGTCTCATTTCCTCTCAGGAACGTTCTGTTGTGTTTGTCTCGTGAAGGTAAGTTACTTACACAAACATCCTCGAACAATGGAGAAATCAACAGTAGTCATGCTCGCAGTTGTTTGTTTCATATTCAAAATTCTGTTTAGCTGTTGTTTTTGCACCGTCTGGCTGTTAAACAACAACCAGTAAACTTGAACAACAGCGGAAAGTCGAACATCGCGTTCTAATCGCCGAATCAAGCACCTGCAGCGAGGATGACCAATCAAATACAAGAGCTCGTCGCTATGGAAACACCGAACGCTAAAACAGGAAAGAGCAAAGCAGCGTTCAGGAAATCCAGGTGGTTTCAACTCATTAATCATCGTTTTGTTTCACTTCTCACCGTGAGTATACAGCGAATAGATTATTACGGATAAATAAAGCCTTTATACTGTGGCGTCATGTGCTGGTTGCTGAATTACAGCAATTTAAGAGCATGTTGTTTCCTTACTCCATAGTCAGTAGTCCACGATTAGAATTACTCAGTCATAGCTCATAGCTAATACCTGTGTCTTAAAGTTGAATTACTATAATATATTATAATTACAATGCATGCCGTTTTTATGAGCTCATATTCAGAGACTACACGGAGTAATTTTAGAATTCATTTTGTCACACCGTTTCATTTAAAAATGAGCTAGTGAAAGAAAAAGGTGAAAACTTCAAAGGTATGGCAACCAGTTAAAGGACCTATGATTATACACTTTCATTACATGTTCATATAAATTTAATAATTTCCTTAAACACATTATGCATCAACTACACAACAGAGGGTTTCGTAATCGTTCCATACAGGAGAACCAATTTTGGTTTCCTACCTAAAGAACCTTGCAGTAAACAGTTTTTAAAAGAGTGAAAAACATAAAAAAATTCTAAATAAGCTTTTTCTACTTTACAGAACCTTTTGTGCAATGGAAAGGTTCCATGGATGTTAAAGGTTCTTTATGGAACCACGGCTGCCAATAAAGAACCTTTATTTTTAAGTGTTGCCAAATAACCAGATAAAAGCCTAACAATCACTCTTGTCACCTTCAGATCAGATAGGTGTAGGATGGCAGGTACATCGCGGCATGACCGAGAGATGGCAATCAGTGCCAAGAAGCAGCTGGCGAATTGTTCAGACCCCATTGAGCGTCTGAGGCTACAGTGTTTGGCACGAGGGTCTGCAGGAATCAAGGGACTGGGCAGGTACAGTATGCATTATATGTGTTGCTTTATATAGACTGAAGTGCAGATATTTGACTACAGTCTGATGTTCTCAGGACTTTTAGGATCATGGATGATGATAACAGTCGCACACTGGACATGAAAGAGTTTCTGAAAGGCCTGAGTGATTATGGTGTGCTCATTGAGAAAGAAGAGGCTATGAACCTTTTTCAACAATTTGACAAGGACGGCAGTGGATTAATTGATTTTGATGAGTTTCTTATCACTCTGAGGGTAAACACACTTAAATGGTGTTGTGTTTCCTTTAGACCAGTTCAGGCCGAGGCCAGTTTAGTGCTCATGCTGTTATTTTCATTCATGTGATTGCAGCCACCCATGTCTAATGCCAGAAAGGAGGTGGTGCTACAGGCATTCAAAAAGCTGGATAAGACCGGAGATGGTGTGATTACAATCGAGGATCTGAGAGGAGTATACAATGTCAAACATCACCCCAAATACCGAAACGGTGAGTGGACCGAAGACCAAGTATTCCGCAAATTCCTGGACAGCTTTGACTCTCCGGATGACAAGGATGGGAAGGTATGAAGATGCTGAAAAACATTCTTTTTTTCATCTAAAACATACCGTATCAAGCATAACAGTGTATTAAGAGTACACAGACTGAACGAGATCTTTGGTTTTAAGCATTCACAATCACAATGTTCCCCCGATGGCATCATTACAAGTCATTTTCTGCAGTGTTCTCTTTGATGATGCTATGTCTTCACACATCAGGTCACAAAAGAGGAGTTTTTGAACTACTACTCCGGCGTGAGCGCATCCATTGACACAGATATCTACTTTATATTAATGATGAAAAATGCATGGAAGCTTGACTAAACATCTATTTTTGGGTAAAGAACAAAGACGGTCAACCTTCAGCAAAAGTATGTCTTGTCCCTTTCATGACTCTGTCAAACATTTCGATATAGATTTTATGTAACTTTAAATATATAATATATATATAATATATATATAATATATATATATAATATATATATATAAAGTATAAACACACATGTTAGCACATGCTAGCTTAAAAGCAACTGGCAGAGTTTTGACAGGGTTGAGTCTAAAATAATGTGGCAAGTTTACCTTTGGTGTCTAACAACTATTAACGTTGGGGTTTTGGGAATCTACCACACATGATCAAAAAAAATCAACCAATTATTTATTGCACACAGTGTTTCTCACTGAAGTCAAGCAGCTGCACTAGTGAATGTATTGTTTTATTCCAGAATCAGCCACACCATCTAACAAATGCAGGTGGTGTGGTATTGTTGCCTGAGTCTTATGATTGTATGCATCCTCTTTATTTGGCTATTGAAAGCTGTCTTTGCACCTGTTCGGATTTCTGTGAGAAACACTCAAAAATTCAAATACAAATTATGTTTGTTATTAATTCACTCCAAAATTGTTCTCTTTCTTTCCGGGTTGGGATGATCCTTTTGCTTTGTGGTTTTGGTGATGAGGGTCTCTGAAAGGGCTACCAGTTTGTTTTATAACATTATTTTCTCTTTTCCATTTACAGGTGACAAGGGATGAATTCTGGAACTATTACAGTGGAGTCAGTGCTTCTATTGACAATGATGTATATTTTATTTTAATGATGAAAAATGCATGGAATTTATGAGGGGTTATGCTTTTAAACAAATTGATAATGCTTGTGAAATCAAAGCAAGTTGATAACCTGACACAACTGAAAAGTGTTTTAGGGATATTAATAATGAATCTGGAAAATCAAATGATAGAAGTACTGTAGAAGCCTAAATTGTGTGTAAAATGTGAGCTTTGTCAGTGGTAACTGATTTTTAGGGTAAATCGCTGCATCATATTTGTGCTGAAACCAATGTGTATACAGTAGGGAAAACATTTATTTGATCCCCTGCTGATTTTGTAAGTTTGCCCTCTTACAAAGAAATGAAGGGTCTGTCATTTTTAAGGTAGGTTTATTTTAACGTATAGAGACAGAATACCAACCAAAAAATCCAGAAAAAACACATTATATATAGAGTTAGAAATTGATTTGCATTTCAGTGAGTGAAATAAGTATTTGATCCCCAAGCAAAACATGACTTAGTACTTGCAGAAACCCTTGTTGGCAAGCACAGAGGTATGATGTTTTTTGTTGTTGGTCACCAGGTTTACACACATCTCAGGAGGGATTTTGATCCACTCCTCTTTACAGATCATCTCTAAATCCTTAAGGTTTCTTGGCTTTTGTTTGGCAACTCGAAGTTTCAGCTCCCTCCGCAGATTTTCTATAGGATTGAGGTCTGGAGACTGGCTAGGCCACTCCATGACCTTAATGTGCTTCTTCTTGAGCCACTCCTTTGTTGCCTTGGCGGTATGTTTTGGGTCATTGTCATGCTGGAAGACCCATCCATGACCCATCTTTAGTGTTCTGGCTGAAGGAAGGAGGCTCTCGTCCAAGATTTTTACAGTACATGGCCCCGTCCATTTGCCCCTCAATGCGGTGAAGTCGTCTTGTACCCTTAGCAGAAAAACAGCCCCAAAGCATAATGTTTCCACCTCCTTGCTTGACTGTAGGGATGGTGTTCTTGGAGTCAGCATTTCTCTCCCTCCAAACACGGTGAGTCGAGTTAATGCCAAAGAGCTAAATTTTGGTCTCATGTGACCACAGCACTTTCTCCCAAGCCTTCTCTGAATCATTTAGATGTTCTTTGGCAAACTTTAAACGGGCTGTACATGTGCCTTCTTGAGCAGCGGGACCTTGCGGGCGCTGCAGGATTTCAGTCCATTGCAGCGTAGTGTGTTACCAATGTTTTGCTTGGTGACTGTGGTCCCAACTGCATTAAGATCATTAACAAGCTCCTCCCTTGTAGTTCAGGGCTGATCCCTCACCTTTCTCATGATCATCCTTACCCCATGAGGCGAGATGTTGCACGGCGCTCCAGACCGAGGCCGATTGATGGTTGGTTTGGATTTCTTCCATTTCCGAATAATTGCACCAACAGTTGTCTCCTTCTCACCAAGCTTCTTGCTGATGGTCTTGTAGCCCATTCAAGCCTTGTGCAGATCTACAATCTTGTCTCTGACATCCTTTGACAGCTCTTTGGTCTTGCCCATGGTGGTGGGAGAGGTTGGAATGGAAGATACAGATTGTGTGGACAGGTGTCTTATACAGAATTCTTGTTGGTTTGTAGGGGATCAAATACATATTTCACTCACTGAAATGCAAATCAATTTCTAACATTTATATTGTGTTTTTCTGGATTTTTTGGTTTATATTCTCTCTCTATCCGTTAAAATAAACCTACCATATAAATTACAGACCTTTCATTTCTTAGTTAGTGGGCAAACTTACAAAATCAGCAGGGGATCAAATAAATATTTTCCCTACTGTATGTGTGATACATAAAAGTCTTGTAATTCTGATTTATTTATGCATGTTACGGCTGATGCCAGTTTACAAAATGTGACTCATTTAAGAAATGTTTAATAATGTTATAAAAATTAAAAGTCCCCCCCTGTTCCCCCCTTCAGATGATTTATATGAAATGTGAAAATATATTCTACAGTTATATGGACTGCTTTTTTTTTTATACATTCCTTTATTACATTCCTATATTATCTGTTTTAATATAGATTACTATATATATAGGCTACAACTGAATTGCATTACAAAGTTAGCATTACAAGCGGTTGTTTTTTTTAATATACACAGAAAATATTTTTTTCTGATCATTATAAATAAATCCTCTGATAATTGAAAAAGTGCCACTTGAACTGTATGTATTAGGTTTGAAAGTTGTGCGCGAGGTTAACAGAACATAAACCTCTCAGCTGTACTCAGCCATATTTATGGATGAAAATATACATAGGTAAATGTCTGGCAGAGGATACTGAGGCTAGCAGCAGTTACATGAGGTCTGAGTATATGTGTGATGACTTCAGAAATGTGGAGTTCTCTATTTCTTATCACTCTTAATGCCTGTGTTTCTGAAACATTCAGAAGGAAACTGGCTACCAAAATGGAGACCACAGCTGTGCACGATGCTTGGTTGAAAATGAAACCTGTGGATGACTGCTATATGTACAAACTTGGTTAGCATCAGAGCTACAAACCGGACATGACTAGTGATGTGTTAAAGTGCCTCTTATATATGTAACAGGCTTATTGGCTTATTAAATGCATCATAAAATCTCAGTTAACTCTTTATCACATACAAACCAAGGGTCTGTAAAATCAACAGTGAATTGGAACTGACTTGAGACCGTCTCTTCATTGCGTTTTGAAGAGACTGGACATAGTGACATAGGCTTCGTCTTTACATTCTCGTTGAGCTGCCGTTACGCTCTGAGAGCTGCCATGTTCGCTTTCTTTCAACAAATCTGATTCATCTAACAGTCTAATTTTAAGGTGGGACTGCTCTCTTGGAAGACATCCATCAGCTTTCATGTCCATTTCAATCACTGATGTTCTTGAGGAACTGGCTTGACTGTAGCAGCACTCATCCAGACCGTCCTGAAGCTCAGTAGAAGATGGCTTTTCATCAACGTAATCCACACGGTGTATGAAGACGTCACTGAATATCTCAGGACTGAAAGTGAAAGGAAGGCCCTGAAAACATAAAAACAGTCTGTATGAAGATGCTGAGTCTCAGGTTTAATCTGGCAGAACGTCAAAGAAGCAACCAGACGCATGAGAAATTGAATTACCCTTTGCATTTGTGCAAGAGTTGCCTTCGGGTGTGGGATGTTTGGTGTAATGTAGTCTTTTATGCTGGATTAGAAAACATTATTACATTACATTGTTAGAAAATAATAAAATAGCTTTTTGTGTGTTTTTTTTTTTAATGAGGTAAAAAAACTCACTGCGCTCTCCATCGCAAGGTCCCCAATCCGATGATGAGCATCAGAATGACAAAGAAGGTGATGATGAAACCAACCTTTGGAAAATTATTTTCTGTGGTAGGAACTGTAGAACCTGTGTCATCGTTTATAGCATCACAATTTATCAGACATGATTAATAACGGTTAAAATGCATTTTTATACATTTTCTTAATGCTAAAGCTATTTGATTCTTCTCCTACCCAATAATGAGTACAAAAAGGAGTGTTTATCATACTAAACATAGTAGTATCTTCTCATGTAACAGACATCTGATCTCCAGTCAGATCCACTCACTTGTTATAGTGAAAGTTGCATTTGAACTCCACTCACTCCAGTTGCCAGCAAAAAAGTCCCACGGTTTTGCTCTAACACGTGTGTAGTAAACACCATCTCCAACAAGTCTGTCCCTGCTGATACTGTAGTTCCTATATTTTATAGTGGGTCTGATGGGCTGTGGAGAAAGAAAACATAGGTGTTGTTTATTTGTTAAAAGAACTCAAAATTGACTTTTTTTTAAGGTCAAGTCAAACCAACAAATTGTTGTGAGAAACACCTTGTCTGCAATTTTGTCCCTCCAGATTTCCAATTGGAATTCAGGGTTTTTAACATATTCATGAATGTGTTCAAACCATATGAAAACTTCTTCTGTGTCTTCCATGTAAGTGGCAAGCTTAATTTCAGGAGCTGGGATTTTGACTGTAAAGACAAAGACAAGATTAGATAGACACACAGACAGACAGACAGACAGACAGACAGACAGCAGACAAGACACAGATAGACAGACAGATAGATAGATAGATAAGACTTGCCCATTTTTGACAGGTCGATGTCTTTTTTAATAACCTCATTTCCTATGCGTAGCTCATATTTTGCTGTAACAATCAAATTCTCAAAAATAAAGTCTTGTGATCTTTTAGTAGCATTTGTACACTTTTTTTCCAAACCTTCCATTTTGCTAAATAGGAGAAAAACAAACAACAACTCTTATTTCCATTTTATTCAACATTAGTGCTTTAAGCAAAGATTGAGTTACTGACAGATATTCTACATCAATTTACAGTAATAAGTCTAATGAAATACCAGAGTGTCATGAATTTGACCTCCTCAGGGGGTTCGTCAAGCAAGCAGATGAGGTTACTTTGACTGACGGTCATAGTAGACCTGCAGGTCACATCATCTGACAAATCTAAAAGGAACCAAGAGGAGAAAAACAAAATGCCATTTTTCTAGTCAAAACCTTATGTTAGTGTGCTTCAATGAAAACTAGCCTAAATGATAGTTTCACGTGAGTTTACCCCCAAAGGCGTATAACTCTTTATGATCATAATCATATATGACTGCATACAATCTAGCAACATTTACAGTCATTATGCAGGAATACTTGCCAGTGATTTTAGTAAAGACTGAACAACTAAAATTACCACTCCCATTGAAAACTTATTTTAAAAAGTGAAAATAATAATAATCTATGGATTCTCAGTTTATTATTTACAGTCTCATTTCTCAGAGTACTCACCAAAATCTCCACTCTCTGACAGAACCAAAGGACAGGAAACAACAAGGAGCATCCATAAAACACCCGCCATCTCTTATCCAGCAGTACAGGCCTAGATCACTCACGTCTTCATTACTCACACACGGTTTACTGACGAGTGACAGTTCACAGTGGTACTTTCAGAGGTGAAAGGAAGAGAGAGAGAGCGGTAGAAACACAGAGAGGGTGCTTGTCATTTCTTATTTGTGTTTCCTTTCATTGCTTCCTTTTCACGTGTCTTAGCTCCACCCCTTTAATTGAATCAGATTTGTGCCTTTAATTTTGGAAGCAACTTCTCAAGAAACTACTGAAAATCTAAACTGAAAATTAATAAAATGTCTTGAAACTAAAACACATAGCATGCCAAATTTTTATTTCGTTTAAAGGGGTCATATGATGCTGCCAAAAAGAACATTATTTTGTGTATTTGGTGTAATGAAATGTGTTTATGCGGTTTAAGGTTCAAAAAACACATTATCTTCCACATACTTTACATTATTGTTTCTCCTCTATGCCCCGCCTTTCTGAAACGCGTTGATTTTTACAAAGCTCATCGTTCTGAAAAAAGCGAGGTGTGCTCTGATTGGCCAGCTATCCAGTGCGTTGTGATTGGCCGATTTCCTCAAGCGTGTGACAGAAATGTTATGTCCCTTACAGATGTGATGCCTGCGGCAAACCACATGTGACGACCCTGGGCTGGACTCTGCTTCGACCACGGTGAAAGCTGATCCAGTGATCCACAGCGCGAAGTTGTAGTATTTCCTCAGCGACCAGCACGGAGCAGCTCCAGGCATGACGAAGCAGATATCGTCCTCTTTTGGAAGACCAAACAAAGTAGTTTCGCTTTCACAACGAAGCACACAGCGCCTTCACGACATGGCAGTGGCGGAAACAATACTACAGTGAGAATAAAAGTTATGCCTTCTTTTTTTGCGTGAACATTTGGGCGGCGTTATGCAAATCTTAACATAGTAGGTAGATGCCGTGTAGATATGTGGGGGCGTGTTTGAAAGAGCCGTTTTAGGTAGGCGTGGTTACGAGACGACTCTGAACTTTTATAAGAATATCTCTTTGGATTTGAGACTTTAGTCTTTGCAACTTCACAGATCTTCTTTATGCACCAAGAGCTTGTAACACTCCAAAGAGAAAGTGCTGGCGATGCAGTGTTGCCAGATATTGATATTAAAACAAACAGAAATTATTTCCAATCTTTTGCAAATAAGATAAGACAAAGATATCGCTGACTCTAAACTGCAACCTCCTACTTTATTAACTTTCTTAAGTGTTAAATTAAGTGGAAAAGACAAGTCCAAAAAACGCTGGATCTGGCAACACGGATGCTGCGGCCGCGCCCTCACTCACAACTCTCCCAAGCAAGTATAGATCTCTGCAGGAAGGTAATGGGAGTTACCAGATCGGGGTGTTTTTAGACCATGTTTTCTGATTGGCTGACGTGATAGTGAAGGTAAGTGTAAGGGTGGGGTCGGGTAAGGAGGATCATCTTGATTGCATGATTGAGAAACACCCTGCAGTTATTTACCCTGCCCACTTTTGCTCTGCAGAGACCTCAATCTCCTCTCAAGCCTCGTTCACTCCATCAGCGTCTCGCAGCGATCATTTTCATACCAGGGACGCTAGGACAATTCCATATTCATAAGAAGAAGTGGGCTCAATGTAAACCAAATTTTGCACATTTTATAAATGACTTTAAATTATATAAATCTCTTAGAACAAACAAAAAAGCACTGAAAACATGTAATGCTCTGAAAGCATTGAACTTTATGTAATTTTCTTCCTTTTTTTTTCTCTGGCAGCTAATAATGTTAATTTGATCATGTGAATATGTAATACCTCATGTTCTTGTGGCACTGAATTAATAAAGCATTAAAAAAAATAACTAATAAAATACCAGGGACGCTAAACATTCTTGCAAACTGTCTAAACTGAGTTATACATGAGTTATAACATGCAGGCATTCATATGAGGAGTTTAACAGCAAATTAGTCATTCAAAGAACACATTTTATTTTTTAACATGAACATTTTTACAGAGGTCCGGACTTCGGTGGCCTCATAGCTAGTTACGGGCCTGATTGTAGGGTCTGATTAGGTTGTGATGTTACAAATGAAAGACAATAGTATCATACATGTGTCTAATATATTCACTCATCATAAAATTCTTACTCCAACCATGTAATCAAAGTTGGCAAGCCTGGCTGACACACTACCCATTGTTAGCATATGCACTTAGACCATCACAATTCTCACGTAATTATGAAGAATTCAAAATATGGCTATCACAATCATGTGGCTTGCCGTCAGATGGTAGCCTATACACTTTTAAGGGTATTAGATGATATATTTTACACGAAGAATGTTTTTGTTGGCACTTGTTTTTATCTTGAAGATACTTTTATTTAGCTGAACGTTATAATCCAATATTTAAAACAGGAAATACATTTTTAACAATTACCAATTGTGACTTTTACAAAACAAGTTGAATGTAGGCTATGTAATTGAAAATATGATGACTCAAATAATTAATTCAATTCAACTGACATTATTGTCACTATACAGCATACACTTGAGAGTGAAAGTCTTGGATGTGGTTATGTTGTGACAGGAAAGACAAGAATCCTCAAACTGCACAGTATACATGTAATGCACAGTATTCTCATGATATACATGAATTGCTCACTATAGAAAATACACAAGTATATAATATACAGAATATGTCTATCCTTTGAGTAGTTTCTGTTGCAGAATCAGTAACACAGTAGTGACTGGGTACATTATGTAGTAGCCTACTGGAGTGTAATATCACCAAAAAATGACCAATAGCCAATTTCCCTTAGGCTACTCACTGGCATGACATCCCAGATGTATGACTTTCTGACTTCTTCAGATAAACAAATATTTTTAAGAAAAAGTCCATATAATGCAAGTGCATTGTAGCCTAACCCATGCACGTATGGCAGTTGGTCGGAAGCGATGGTTAATAGATTAAAAAAAGTACATGTGTCAAGTAACTTTGACAGTAGAACTGTCAACTTCAGCAGAACCCATACTTTCATTTTGGACTTTCAGAGTGGTAACCCAACACAGAATCAAAAGTGTTTAGCATACAAAAGTAACAAAAATAGTCCTTACAATCAAATATGAAATATTTGAAATGCATCCTCACTTGGTTTTGAAAATAACCAAGAGAGGATAGATTCGCGACAAAATACTGTAATTTGATTCAATGTGACCTTTGACGTCAGCAACAAAAGGAAGCGTTTTGGTGTCCTCATATGATATGATTAATTAATCAATCAATCCTTTTTCTTGCTGCTGTCTGCAACTGGATTTGAACAAACCCCGTGACACGTTTTTGGATTACCACCCACCACTTGAGGACCACCACTCTTAACCATACGTAACTGTAATAGCAGTTACATCAAGTTTTACATCTTAAAGGAGAACAGTCAGCACTTTATTTAGGTCAAACCAAGAGAGACCAAAGCAGACAGAGGTTGTGGGTTTAAGTGAAACAAAACGTTGTGAACATTTTGGTAGTTGGAATGAAACTCATGCCTGAAAAAAGGAGACATGCTTACTTCCTCATGTTACAAAATGAAATAAAGAATATAACGACAACAAAACACTGTAATACTTATTTAGCAGATATTAGAGGTTAAAGTTGATTCAGTTTAATGCATGAAAGTTTTTATAGTGCTAATAATCATTATTATTGATTATTATTGTTAATATTTTAATACATTACTAAAAAAATTTTGCCACGTTTCTTTCTCTTTTAGATTTTCAGGCATTGCTTACAGACTATTCGCAAGAAGTGCAGGTAAATATGAAATGAAAAAGTCCTCTCTCAGCATGTACCTTCAATCTAAAAAACAAAAACAAGTGGTAACCTATTACAACCCACTTCCTGTCGCCTCTAGCAAATGAGTTTATGTAAAAATGAGGCCAGCATATCGTCAATCTAAGCTGCTATCTGTCCTGTAAACAAAGTGTTCAAGTCACAGACAAAACAGTATTATTGTCTAATACAAAATGAAAGAAATGTTTGATATTAAGTCATTTAAATGAATCCTGCCATAAAGTACTGCAGACTGTACTTTTAAAAATATCAGGAACATTTAAAGGCTACTGAAACTTGCTTGATCTAATGACTGATTTCAATTAAAAGTCTTGCAGATACACAACAATATTTAGTCCTTTCGTAGTGTTGTCTATATTAGCGTAATTGTGTAGAAAGACTGTGGTTTCTCAGCTGTACAGCTGAATATATCGTATAGAGAGCATTGACCTTTGGTTATGGATAATGAAAGCTCAAACCAAAAAAAAAAAGAAAAAAAAAAAAAAGATTTGATTCAAGAAGTTTCCAAATTCTAAAGTTTAACCATACAAAAAATAACAGTGTTACATGAGCAATACTAGATCGTACGGTATGACTCAACAAGTGTTTCTGTCTGGCAGACACTGGCAAGAAGCAGAGAAAGGTCTAACAACTGATCATAGCTGATAATTTGGATTTTGACCCATCGAGTAACCACATAAATGGATGTGGTGTGGCAACACTGATAACCCTAAAACAAATCATGAAGTCTTGAAACGTGAAAACGTGATAATTGATTCTCTGGTAATCAATGTGGTAATTCAGATCTCCTCCAACTAACGACGACAAAGGTAATTTGTGACCAGTTTATTTCAATTCTAATGCTGAAGAATTTCATTTGAAGGCCACAAATTTTCAGTCAAATCCATCTAGTAAAAGTATCGAATCTTTAAAAAATAAAAACCCTGTTAAAAAATTTAAACAGTAAAACAATTATTAAACACAAACCTTTATGAAACAGCAAAAATTAAAACAAAAAATTTGAACATTAAAAAAATGTATCATTTATATATCAATAATTAGATACAACATAGTCTTAAGTCGCTTGGGTATATTTTTAGCAATAGTAAAAAAAAAAAACATTGTATGGGTCACAATAATCAATTTTTCTTTTATGCCAAAAATCATTAGGATATTAAGTAAAGATCATGTTCCATGATATTTTGTAAATTTCTTACCATAAATATATCAAAACTTAATTTTTGATTAGTAATATGCATAGCTAAGAACTTAATTTGGACAACTTTAAAGGGGTCAAATGATGCGATTTCAAGTTTTCCTTTCTCTTTGGACTGTTACAAGCTGTTTGTGAATAGATAAGATCCCTAAAGTTGCAAGACTAACGGTATCAAACCCAAAGAGATATTCTTTATAAAAAGTTAAGACTCGTCCACGCCCTCTTAAAACGCCTCATTTAAACACGCCCCCACATATCTACGTCACTATGTGGGAAGATTAGCATAAAACCGCCCAAATGTTAACGCAAAGAAAGAAGGCATAACTTTTTGTTTATGTTGTGAAGATGCTGTGTGTTTCGTTGCGAAAGCTAAAATACTTTGTTTGGTCTTCCAAAAAGAGGACACGACTAGAAATCAGTAAAGTTGCATTTACAACACTGTTCCAAAACACTTAAACCCAAATATTCAGATGTGTCCAGCACATTTTATGGAGGACTGTTTCCTGATCCTGGTAGAGTAGACTACAATGACGGCTGTTCTGACTCACAGACTGTAAGTACGTTTTCATATTAAAATAATTTTCGAATGCGAGTTTTGAGCAGTGTAGAGTAGCGCTTGGTGTTTGTCGTTTCTCTGATCACAAATGCAGACATGTTTTTATGTTTAAGCGGCGCGATGCAACGCAACGCGTAAAAAGACAAAATAAGTCATTATAATCCGTAATTATGACCCCACTGAATGCAACAAATGCCTCATTTATAATGGGTTTTATTGGTTTTGTCTCGTCGCTCCAGGACACGGCATCACAATATGGTAAGGGACGTAACATTTCAGTCACACACTTGAGATATTCGGCCAATCACAACACACTGGATAGCTGGCCAATCAGAGCACACCTCGCTTTTCAGACTGATGAGCTTGGTAAAAATCTACGTTTCAGAAAGCGGGGCATAGAGGAGAAAAAATAATGTACATTATGTGGAAAATAATGTTTTTTAAACCTTAAACCTGGATAATATAAAAACATTTAATTACACCAAATACACAAACTAATGTACTTTTTAGCAGCATCATATGACCCCTTACAGGTTATAATCTCAGTATTTTGATTGTTTTACACCTCAGATTCCACAGTTCAATATGTATCTCGGCCAAATGAGTTGTCCTATCTAACAAAACCATACATCAAATGGAAAGCGTATTATTTAAGTATGGTAAATCTCAATTATAAAACGCCATATGATGATTTTTGGTTCAAGGGTCACATAATGCATGTGGGTAAAAGAACAATTATTAAAAAGCAACATTTATATATGATATATACATACAGTGCTGCTTGAACGTTTTATTATATATACAGTGCACAGCATAAATGAGTAAACCCCCTCTGGATAAATATAAAAGATGGTTTCGTTGATGATTTTTCTTAATTGATCACTAATAATTCATAGAAAGATGGGCAAAATCTTGACGTTTGCGAATGTATTAGTCAGTGAGTACCTCCACTTCTTAACCACAACAGAGGACCCTAATACAGCCATTCATATATGTAAAAAAGAGACCCCGGGAGGTTGGAAAAAGCAGTGTGGGGTTTAAATGAAGGATTGCAGAATTGAGTACAACCTAGCTTTAATTCAACCAAGTGTAATATTCTAGAACAGTGATCATCAAATTCTGGCGCGCGAGATCACTTTCCTGCACAGTTTAGCTCCAACCCTATAATCAAACAAACCTACCTCTGATTTTCTAATGATCTTGAAGACATTTAGCATGCTCAGGAGTGTTTGATTAGGTTTAGAGCTAAACTCTGCAGGAAAGTGGACACTGCTGGCCTTAATATGTCTCCAGACTCTAAGTTACACTGCTCTGGCACACTTCTTGGCACGAGTGTACAAGTTCATGAGAAATTTGTCTGTGCTGTTTAACTCCTGGAGGACGACCTCCTTAAATGCCCTGGTCTTTAATGGGGAGTGTTGCTCAGCTCGTCTCTACAGAATCTCTCACAGCAGCTCAAGAGTGTTAAGATTGAGTGAAATACATGTCCACTGAAGGATTTTCAACACAGGAGAATGAATATCTTCATTGTCATGCTAAAAAAAAAAAGATCAATAATGCAGGGAATGAAGGGAGGGTAGCATCTTCAGTTTCAAGTTTTTGCATTACATCGCACAGTGGTGTGTGAATTCATGACAGCACTGATAAATCACAAATCCCTCACACCTTCAGCACTCATACATCCCTATAGAAGAGTTTTACTACCACTGAATGCCAAGCACTTCTCTCTGTACTCCTCATTTAGCAACACCAGAACATTTTGGATGCTGTTAGATCCGAAATGATTGAATTGGTCTCATGAGACCAGAGTAGGATTCCCAGAAGTCTATATTTTGTAAATATGGGCCTTGGAAAAAGCTAAATGAGTTTATTGTGCTTTGGGTACAGTCGGTAGTTCTGGTGTGGATAAACAACAATGCATGTCACTTCTGATTGCTGCATCTTACTCTGTGAGATAAAATGTGCCAGCTTTGCGGTATGAGGGACCTGTCACAGTTCCTCTGCTCTTTTCTAGCAAAAACTACTCATCAAAAATGAAGCTTACAAGTGGACAGACAGATGATTTCAGGGGCCTTTTCACAAGTCCATTTTTTTTTAATTTCTGTGTTACTTTGGCTATATTGTCACACTTAAAACACGAATTGGTATCCTTGTAACATTGTCCTTCATTTTATGCTAAGATAATAAATCTCCTGACATGTTCTCCCTCATGGTTTTAATTGTGTAGATTAAGTCCCTGGTATGATTCAGGGGCCTAAACACTATTTATAAAGAAATTACTTCCTTAACAGTTTTGGTTTTCAACATACTTACCTGTTGATCAATACTTGCCTTAACCTTACACCAGAATTGTATTTTTTTATTTAGTAACTTTCAGGAGGGTGTACTCATTTTTGCAACACAACATTTGATCACTTTGATAAGAAAACGTTATTTGTACTTGAATAATTTTACATTATTCTGTGGTAATGATTCAAGGAGAATGCGGAATAGTAGATCTCTAAAAAAACCTACATGTCTTCTAAGCAAGAGTAATTGCTGAAATGGGTTAAGTGGCAGAGGGGGGTACTCATGTGCTGGCACTGTGATATAGACTATATATATAGATATATATATAAATATATATATATATTACAGTATCTTAGCATGGATTAATATTACGCCAACTTCATAGGTTATATGTAAAAATGTGTACAAAGACCGAAAAGTCCCATGTTGTGAAGAAATTTTTAGGTAGATATTTTAGTAGGATGGTGCAGCATCAGTGTGAGGAGGAGGGTTTCAGGGTTGCTAGTGTAAGTATACTCTCGAATGCGTCCGTGGGCGACTACTGCGGTTAACATGTCGTAGCTCAGCAATGATCATATGAGAACAAGAAAGGGGAAAAAGCACAGATACATTTTAGCTCAGTCATTTGTGTTTTCCGCAGAAACAGTGAGACATCTTTTCCTTCGGTCGGTACCAATAACCAGAGAGGTTGGTAAGTAACCACGTGGATAAAGGGCACCATTGGAGAAGAGTAACGTGGTGCAAAAAGATGCGACAAGCACTTTGAGTTGCATTGTAAGAGCCCCTTCCCCCTCCCCTCCGAAACCACACTGTATCGCTGTAGGCCCCTATCACACAAAAACATCTCACAACAACAGCATCGGTGGTTTCTCTGCATACAGTTGTTGTATGTACCCTACGCTCGAGGCTCCTATACCATAGGGTGCTATTTTTTTAATGCCTCTGCACTCTTCTCCTTTATCTTTCGTTGAGGTTGGGATCTTTGAGCTCCTATAAAAACCCCTGAAATGCAAGCAGATGGTACAGAGGGAGGAGATGAGCTGCTTTCTGTGGGAGAAAGTCACTTTATGGAGGCACAAACTCAAGTTTTATTGACTACAGAATATTTTTCTTTTTAAAAGGTCTAAGGGTTTTTAATTTGGGAAATTCTGTATTATTGTCTTTTGGCTTATTGTGTTGTCTGTTGGTTGTGGTAGGCCATATGTATCCACCAAATTTGTTTTACTTCTAAAGAAAAGTGAAAGCTTGAACAAAACTGAAAAAAAGCAGATAGGGAGTAATGAAAACTGAGAGTCACATCATGGTTTGTGGATAGACTTCCTCTGACTGATGGATTGACCTTAAAGTAACTAATAATAAAAGAAATAATTTTTTACAGAGACAGAAAAACAATACAAAAATATTGTATTAAACCTATGCGTGTTTTGACAAATCTCATGTTATGCTTGCATTTGAAACATCTTTAAGCGCCTGCATTGCCAAAATGTGATGACTTCCTGTGAAAACGTTACCACAAACAGGTTGAGCAGACAAGGCAAATGATCAAACTGGCGTGTCTTGCCATCCCACGACCGTTACCACAGGGCTCATATGTCTGGGAAAACGTGCGCAGCCACATTCACAAGACCCCAGCGAGGAAGTTGAAAGCATCGAAAGTACTGAAAAAAAGATAAACAGATTGAAAGATTTGAATTGATCTGAATCATATTCAAATGCGGTCAACAGGGACAAAATAATGACTTCCTTTTTTATTCATAATCTTGACACTTGTTCTGACATTTGCAGCTTTTAATGGTATGCACCAGGCATGTTAAATTCACACATATTCTGACATTTACTAGATGCTGTTCATGCAGCGTTTCAACTGATCTAAAATTAATCAAATTAAGCACAACTTTGATATCATTTTACACATCAGTCCAATAAATAAGACATTACTATTGAATTACTTACATTTTATACATTGTATTGCTAGCTGATTTGTGTGTTTTTGCCACGCCAACGAAAACAGAGCTAAAGGAGCCACATCATTTCTGAATGAATCAGTTGAGAGAATGATTCAATGATTCGCTCACATACTATTACAGCTTTTTGATTCATAATCTTGACACTTGTTCTGACATTTACAGCTTTTAATAGTATGCACTAGGTATGTTAAATTCACATAATAGCCTATATATTTTAAAACTGACATTTACTAGATGCTGTTCATGTTTTAACTGACTTAAAATTAATCAAATTAAGCACAACTTTGATATCATTTTACACATCAGTCCAATAAATAACTTACAATTAATACGTATATATATATATATATCTATAATATATTATATATATATATATATATATACACAATATAAACGATACATACATAGGCTAGTATTGCTAGCTACTTTGCAAAAACAGCGCTAATGGAGCAACACATAGTTGTGGCGTTTAATTCCTGAAGAAGTCAGTTAAGAGAATGATTCAGTTATTCACTCAGTCAACTTTCAGAAAGATTGTTGTCACTGAAAAATCCCCACCACTAATGCACAGACTGATGACTAACGACAGTCTGTCAGGAACGCGAACAACACAGACAAGCAGTGTGATACAAACAGTGAAATAGGCTAGCCCCTAAGAAAAGTAACTTAGCAATGCTGTTAAAGTTCCGCTTCACCAATCTAATTCGAGGACCATCACTGACATGTCAGGGACTAAATATTTCTAGCGAAATTATGAAATGAATGGATTGTAATAGCCATTTAAGTTCAAATTAATATTTTTTTTATGTAGAAGCCGTCATATAAAAGTAGTAAGAAGCTTGAAGACCCTGCTGCTCGTAACTAACAACATCTTTTAGCCGTGAACTTTACTCACAAGACTTCATTTAGTATCATTAGCTGTAACTAATGATGATCTAAAGTATGTGTTCATGTGGGTGCTTCATCAAAGTTAAAATTAAATTAATAAGTGTGATATTTTGGAGCATAAAAATAAAGACCGAATAAATGGGTGTGATTTGCTTTTAAAAGTGTGAGTTTCGTGCCACAAATAGCATGCATGGTATCATGTGAGACTTACTGTTTTGAGTGTCACTGAAAAAAAAAAGAAGCAAATTATATGAAGAGTTCATTTGCAAAAAAAAAAAAAAACATAACTCCGATAACTCAGATAATTCAAAAATCATGTTCTGTTGTTGTTGTTGTTTTATCCTGCATTCCAATTAATATCAAACTGCAGTTGGGTTATTTTGATTAGGCTAAATTTTTTTTTTGAAAATTAAAAAAAAAAAAGTTATGTTTTTGCAAATAAACTCTTCATATAATGCAAAACATTATAAAATTCTTAACTCTTGAGTACCAGTAGTTAAAATTAGCAATCATTTAGATAAGGCATGCGATTTTTCAGAGCTTTGACTCAACTCCAAATATGGTCGGTAGAGGGCAGTAAAAATAAATGAATAAATAAAATCAACCCTTGCTTGGAACATAAAAACCAAGCGACTGTGGCATTAAAACTCCTTATGGTCAACGTAAAATGAATGGTCAAAAATATACAATATATTTACAAAATAACAAGAATACAACTATGAAAATTGACAGTTCTTACTTTATTGGTGATGAAAGAACTATTTCAATCCAGAAAGTTGTATCCAGAGTGCTTTGTATAAACTTTGAAACCTAAAACTAAAACGTGAATTACCTCTTTGAAACAAAATACGGTATCCTGAATTGACATGATGCACTATTCTTGCAGAACAGCCCATTCTGTTGGCAACATACAAAATAAGGGGAAAATCGTGAGTTTGTATAAAATTGTACTTTTTTTTTTTTTAAAGTAAACAATGCGTAGTTATTGCTATTTGATTACACAATCATTTACAGAGCTGTGTAAAGTATAAAGTAAATTGTGATAATTGCTTTCATGAAATAGTAACCTGGTAGCTTTGAGAATGTATTTCTGTACACCATAAAACTCATCCCAGTGTATATGACGCCTCTTTAGATACATTTCTTCATCATACTTGCACATGCCTTCCAGCACATTCTAGATTCCACCAACAAACAATCACAAGATTATTTATTTCAACAGAATATTAAATATCCCAGCTCAAACTCCTCTCATCATCCTCGTTCCCACCGCTCCACATACTTCCACTTGTCATGGTCACTTTCACGATCGGCCACATTTGCTGGCCCTGTGATTCAGGGTCCCAAGTTTCTGCATTGGTTTCTTCAACACATGCGGAGAAAAAAAGCTTAAAAAGCCCCTGTTCGGAGAGTCCGATCCACTGGCAACAGCCACTGCAATGCAGAGATTTCCTGCTTCTTTTTGCTAGAGGTTGTGGGAATGAATCTTGGCAGCCGATTTTACAAGTTCACCTAGAAAAAAAAGCGAGATTGTGGCGTTGCTTCAGTGGGAGCCCATGTTTCTGAGATGAGACTGTGCTCCAGCACAAGCAAGGGAAATAAAAGACACTTTTCCATTACAAACACAAAGAAATCAGTGCACACTAATACAGATACATGAATACAGACACATACATCTTGCACTAGTGTTTCATGTCAGTAGCCCAAAACCCTCTTACTTTAATTTAGATTACACTTGTTTAATCATAAGAATTAGTCAAAGACAAACACATCCCAATCCAAATATAGTGTTTAAACTTCATATTTCAATAGCCTTGCTTGTATAAAATGGGAGCCCAGAGAGAACTGCTTGAGTGTTATAGAAGGAAAGTCAAAAGGCTGACAGCGTATTTACACCTGCATCATTTAGACTTATTTCCCCCCTTATTGAAACCGTCTCAACATCACAGTTAGTCGGTCAGGGAGAATTGTCCGTCTTGTTAAATGTTGATACTGTAAATCCCACACGTGTGGTGTTGTTAGTATGTGGGTTAGCAGATCTGCGATGGGCCGCTGTAGGCCGCTCAGAGCGAGACAGAGAGATTTGAGATGTCAGACCCGTGTGAGGAAGTGCAGGCTGAGGGAGGCCGGGATGTGTACGGTTTCCAAACTGAGCGCAGATGGAGTGTAAGGGAAGAGCACAGGGAAGGTGTATTTAGTGTCTACCAGCAGTTGGTTGTTTTCTATTCGATCTTGGAGGCGATTCTGCGAAAGGAGAAATGAGAGTATTTATTGGACATGCTCATTGAGAAGCCATCAAACACTGCAGAAAATACTGATCTTTCAGTAACTAGACAATACTAACTTATACCAGCTTTTGAATCTTTCAGGTGCATGTGAAAAAAAAAAAAAAATCTGTTGAATGATCTAATACACTTCTTGTTTGAAAAGCCCTTCTAAGAGAGATGTTAATGACTTAAGTTGCCAGGAAACCAAATCAAATGTATGTTAAAATATGGGATCTCCACTTCAGATTTTGTAGTGTAAACAGAACTAACAAGTGTGCAGCTATCTATCCAAAATGTATTTAAAAATTTGTCAATTTATAATTAACCAAATAGTAATGTTTAACAATAAAGACAAAACTGCACTTACATTTTTACATGAATATATAAATTAAATTTAAAACTGTAATAATATTTCAAAAATGTTACTGTTTTCCCTGTATATCTGTTCAAATTAGTGCAGCCTTGTAAAAACATAAACCTTACCAAACACAAACTTTTAAACAACAGTGTATGATATATATAATACATCTATTATATAAAAGAAATTCCTTAATATTATATACACTGACTAAACTTTTTTAGGCAGGAGTGCGTTTACTAGCATATTTTTGTTGTGTTTTACTGATGTTGAAATGTTGGTACACCCAGCAAGTGTGTGTCCATAGTGTGTTTACCTGTATGTCTCTTATGAAAGACACCGTGACTCGTTCCTCAAACTCATTGAGTGGAGTGTACAAGTTGAGGATCTTCACAATCTGAAGTGAAGTAGAATAGCATGATTAAGTCAATGAAAAACAAAACAAAACAATGAATAAAGAAAAAATGAATGCTAAATGTGTACCTGCTGTAAGCTGAGGGCGGTACAGAGCGAGCAAATGGCCTCTGCATCTTGGGAGGTCTTCTTCTTCACCTGCAGCAGCTGGGCGGCCTGGATAACAGGTTCCATGGTGGCTACAGCTCCACTCTGGTGCAGATTCTTTCCTCTCAGCCATTCCTCCAACTGACTGATGTTGTACCTGAAATGACACCAATGAGATGGATGTTACGTTCATCTGAAGTCCTGAAGATTTAACAAGGCCACGGATTTTCCTGAGAGCATCAAACGTGTACCTGAGCTGCACGCCGGTACTCCAAGAGCAGACATCTTTGCGCAGCAGCAGGTTGTTGAGGGTCACTGCATTGATGGAGTAGAAGAGCTGGCGAACCACCTGCTGGCTGATCTCAGGGTCCAGGCCGTGGTCTGCCATGACGGTGTAAAACTGTCCCAGCTGTCTGATCAGGGCCTGTAGCGTGTAGCCCGCTGGACCTCCGCTCTCACAGTCCAAACTAGAGGAGCGGTTCCTGTAGCCCATGGGCTTCACACCGGCCAGGCTGGGGATGCTCTCGCTCTCAAGCATGGCAGAAACTGACAAAACATTATGAACTATTAGAATGTGCAAACAGCTCCATTTTCAGTGGTTAAAGTGGTCTGGTGTTTCTCTGTACCCACCAATCATGGGTTGCATGATGCCTTCTGCTACTCTGACGAGCTGCTGATAGACCTGGATGGAGAGGTCACTCAGAACCTGCCGATACTCAGCCAGGTCAAAGTTCTTCAGGCAGTGCTCATTCTGCTTGACAGTGTTCTGTGTCATGAACGCCTATGACAGGAAGCAACAGCCAAATCATACCAGTGATCTAGACGGGGTCACCTGAGGCTTAAAACCACACTTTTCAAGCATTATCTGTACTTAATGGCTGGTTAAATATGTTAAAGTGTGGTACATGGAACTGGCTCTTATACTTGCAGCTGAAATCATCACTGGACAAAATAAAAATCTCACCTCATCCCCGCTGTACTGCTTCAGACAGTGCAGAACTCGACTGGCATTTGCCAGCCAGAAGGAGGTCATCTCAAAGTCATCGTTGTTTCTCTGAAGAGAAGATTTTAAAAAAGAGGGATGATGAAATCTTTATGGGTTTATACATTACTGTTTTCAAGTTTGGGGTCAGCAGGATTTAAGTTTTTTTTTTTAAAAGTCTCTTGTTCAGCTAGGCTGGATTTATTTGATCATAAATACAGTAAAACAATAATATTCAGAAATATTATTACGGTTTAAAATGTTTTCTATTTTAATATATTAAAAAAATTATTCATTGACGGCAAAGCTGAATTGTCGCACCATTACTCCAGTCTTGAGATTTATGCATCATCTGAAAGCTGAATGAATAAGCTTTACATTGATGTATGGCTGGTTAGGATAGAATAATATTTGGCTGAGATACAACTATTTGAAAATATGGAATCTGAGGGTGCTAAAAAAATCAAAATATTAAGAAAATCACCTTTAAATCTATCCAAATGAAGTTCTTAGCAATGCAAATTACTAATCAAAAAATAAAGTTTTAATATATTTACAGTAGGGAATTTACAAAATATCTTCATGGATCATGATATTTACTTAATATCCTAATGTTTTTTGTCATAAAAGAAAAATCAATAATTTGACCCATACAATATGTATTTTTGGCTATTGCTATATACCCAGCGACTTAAGACTGGTTTTATGCTCCAGGGTCACATTTATGCTGGTCGCGCCCCGCACAACCCAAACAACCAACACTTCCAGCACGCTTTATTCTCAGTGTTTAAAACGGTTGTGCTGCTCATATTTTGGTGCAAACTGTGAAATAGATTTTCAGATATTTGATGAAATAGAATGTTAAAAGATTTATGCTTAAACCACCCCTTTTTTTTTTAAACATTATAAAATGTCTTACTTTTAAAATCCACATTTATGTTACACAGATCATTTCTTAACATTATATTGACCTTTACTGTCACTTTTGATTCTTTTGATGCATCCTTGCTGAAGTATTAATTTCTTTAAAAACAAAACAAACTTGATAGTAGTGTAGTGGTTTGGAATTCTGGGCCGTGTGTCGATGTGATTACATCAGTTATACATACTCAGGAACTTTTTGATGGCATTGATGTTGTGGTAGGATGTGAATGACTTTCTGGTCATCGTTGATGTGTCGGATGACGGATACACGAAGAGGATGAAGCATGGGAGGCAGCGGGACTGTGGCGACCACCGCATGGGTTCATCTCTAAAAGACAAGCCCCGTGCCCTTTCCACCTCGCTACAGGGCCTCCACATTAAAAACCATGCCGCCTGTAATCCACATCCGGTACTTAAAGTCTTGCCAGCAAGCCTCATCTTCTTGTAGTTCCTCAAAACCAAACAAGGGGAAAACCGACCAGGACGTAGTTGTTCCTTTCCATCTAAGAACACAACCCAGAAAGTGACCTGACGAGTCAGCTCTGGTCTGCTCTTTGTGGCCTGAGACACTGTATGAAGAATAACAGCACATCAGCAAATGGCAATAAGTACACGGTAAACATAACGGTAAACACACAGATAAAAGACAGATGTTTAACCTTCCAGCTCTTGCACTTTCTTCATATAGATCCTCAACTGCTTCTTCAACTTCTTCTCATTCTTCTCCAACTTCTCAACAAGTTCCTTCAGATCCTGGAGAACAATAATCACCATCATCTTGAGTGAGAATGTCAATATTGTGTGTTGGATATGAACCATTGGCTAAGTCTGAGGGCTCACTGAAAAACAACTGTGTTGTTTCCCAGTCAAAATAAGCAAATATTCCTTAAAACAAGATGAATTTAATATGTTTTAGCAAAATTGATTGTGCAAAATACATTTTTTTTTAGATCGTCTAGTTTAATTTTTCTTATCACAATGAAAAACTGTTTTTTTTTGTTTTATTTACCATAAATCTAACACAATTCAGAGATTCATGCTTAAAGCAACACAAACAATTAGCCAATAAGTTAAGAAAAAATATGCTTCATTCAAAATCTACAATTAATCTTGTTTTCAGTGTTCATTTCGTTGATGAAAAATATTCGTATATTCATCATTTTCGTAAACATTTTTTCACAGACAAAAACGAGACAACAAAATAGAAACTCTTTTTGAATGACAAAAACAATGACGAAAATCTACTGACAAATTCGTCAAGGTATAAAAACAAGATGAAAACGTTAGGGAGGTATGACTGGACAGAGATCCAATCAGAACGAATCTCCTGCGTGGAAGGGAGAGTAGATGCGCACATTTGAACTGTAACTCTCTGATCATGCGCTTGCATACACTTGCTGCACAGCTGATAAAATGTAAAAAAATGTCAGCATCTGGGAATAAGAGAAGAGCAGACATAGGAAAATTTGAAAAAAGCGATTGGCTGAGCACTGAATTCGGTCAGGTTTTCTGAGCGCACATAGCCAAAACCCGCATACAGAAAAGTGCCTCTCAAACAGTACACGACTACTGAATTCGACCACTAACTACTGAATTCGACTACTGACTACTTAACGGAGAAATACACACAAAGTCTCTTTTGACGAGTATTTACGTAAACACACCCGGTTACATCTTAAGTGAATGTAAACTGTTGGGAGAATATCGCCAGTATATTGAATCTGTGCAATCAGTTTTAAAGGGGCAGCAGTCCCTTAATTTTAAAGGGGTCCTATATGCTCTTTTACAAAGTCTTGATTTAGTTTCGGGGGTGTACTAGAACAGGCTCTCATAAACAAAATTCGAAAAACACATTATTTATCACATATTTTACATTATTACAACACTTCTCTCCCCAGTCTGGCATGAACGGCTCGAATAGTTCCTGTATCAAATGAAGGCCTGCCTTCTGAAATACGAAATGTGTTGTGATTGGTTATTTGGGCCAGTGTGTGTTGTGATTGGCAAGCACTCGGCGCCTGGTCGGGGAAATTCACGCCCCTTACCACAGCCGCCTGCAAGCTTCAGCGTAAATATTGCGTCAAAATCAAATAAATATGAGCGCGATTTAAACCCGGATGATTATAACCACTCTAAGTTCGTCTGCCTTGGAAAGCTAGCGTGTCTCCGACATAGAGATAACACTCACTGCCTTCTCTAGTGCAGCTCAACCAGGGCTCGTCCAATCGTCATATTTGTGATATCACAAACCCGGAAAGATGGTGTAGTCCAAACCAGGTTATTTTCGTAAACGTAAACTAAGACTAAGACTAAAACGATTGATGAAAAAAAACTATTTCGTAAACTGAAATAAAATAAAAACATCAAAATAATTGAAAAACTAAAACGAAACTAAACTAACAACAGTTATTGAAAAACTAACTGAAATAAAAATAATAATTATCAAAAATAAATAACAGTTTTCGTAATCATTACGTTCTCACCCCATGGCAGAAAAATATATGAGATGTGTGGCGGTTTAGGGAAATACCTGTAAATGGCGCATCACGCACATGGGGTTATCTGACGGAGAGACGCAAAGCAGTTTAAAGCCTGCAGGGGTCCTGTTTGGTAAACGTGCACCAACAGTACTTAACAGAACACCCGACCCATTACTTGACAGCAGCTCTAATTTAATTCTGTACCAGACCAGAACCGTTTGACAAAGACCAGATTAATTTAGTAAAACAGGCTTGACTGCTTTCTTTGTCGTATATTTGTATACTTTTACCATCTAATCAATCTCAGCATGCTTTAATTTTGTGTCGCTATATGTTTGCCTCACTAAGGTTAATTTATGCCTACATCTGTCTTTGGCCTGTGCTCTGGAAGTGATCTGTTAAATCTAATAAACTTTAATTACTAAAACTGAAACTAAAATATATAAGAACTAAATAGTAATGTGTTCACAAAATAAAAAGTAAACTAAAACTAGCAAAACCATTAATGAAACTAACTAAAAGTAAACTGAAATTATAGGAAATTTGAAAATTATATTAAAATAAAACAAATTTAAAAATTCAAAACTATAATAACCTGGATCCAAAAGAGTAGTTCTCGTAATTTTTGAAAATTGATTTCTGTTAAATAAAATATCTCCTTTTGAATTGTACTTTGAGCTTTGTAACTTTGCAGATCTTTTTTTAAGCTCAAACAGCAACATTACAGACTAAATAAAGTTGAAAAAGTGAAAAAGCATAATAGGGACCCCTTTCTGTATCAACAAAAGGAGGAAATTCCTCATTGCTCTGACTGAATCATTTAGTAGCTCTACTAAGACACTCTAAATTTAATTTATAAATAAATATGTCTGCTTGAAAGAATGAAGGATGTTGTATGCAAGTTGTTATAAAGAATTAATATTATAGGCCCTATAATCACTGGTATTTTATTGAAAAGACGACCATCTTTTCATCCGTTCTTTTTTCTTTATGAAAAGTGTTTTTTGTTTTTTTTAGATAAAGACATGTTATGTGTCAGTTTTATCTTTGTCTATATTGCATGTTCAAATCTTAATATCATTTATATTACCAGGTTAATAGAAAATTGACAATTTTAGAAAGACACTTAATAAAGGCATTACACTAAATAAACCCATTAGATTTTAAAATCTTATGATATTTAGTCGACTAAAATTAGACTAAAACTAAAAACAATTCAGGTGAATAAAATATGACTAAAACTAAATGGTATTTTAGTCCAAAGACTATGACTAAAACTAAATAAAAATTTGCTGTCAAAATTAACACTGCTTGTTTTAGGTATATCTAGGCATTTAAAAAAAACATTAAAAAAAATAAAAGGAAGACAATAATACTGATTACATAAATTCTATCTGAGATAAGGTCTCACCAGGTTTTCGTTAGTGAGGCGTGTGATCTCCTGTTGCACGCTGAACTCCACCAGAGCATCAGGAGAAAGTGTGGAGAAGTGGTCCAGCATTTCCTGTTTCTTCTCCAGACTGTCCTTCAGCAGTTCGATTTGCGTGTGGAGAGCCTCTAACTCATCCTTGTGCTGTCGAGACTGTGTCTGCAGCTGGGCCTCCAGCAACCTGAACACAAACATGCCATAATATTGTATAAGTGGGTGTAAACTGTGCATACACTTTGGTTAGCCCTCAACACACTTCTCAAAAGTGACAAAACTCAATATATGCCCAATGGTCCTTTACTGATTGAAAAACACTGACAGAAACAGAAGCCTCGAAATCCAGTTAAACCTGGAGGGAAATCCAAGAAATTTAAAGCACAACCTGGCAACTTGCTTTAGACCCTGGTAGGCCAGGCCAAGTTCCCCATCTTCATTCAAATAACCCCAGTCTTGAGCTTTACTGGCATCCGAGTAACAGAGAGCCAAAGAGACAGAGGAGCGGCAGCAGACAGACAGGAGAGAAAGCAAAAGAGAAGAATGACAAGATGGCAGGGCCAGTTAGTGTAGCAAAGCAAGGTATGGCAGGTTAGATTAGTCTGTGAAGACGTCAGATTGAGCATGAGGGCACATCTGAATTACCCATCTCCATTTCACCCGTATTATCTTCAAGTAAAGAGGTCATGTAGCTGCTACAACTTTGCTTATTTCTTGAGGATATAATGTTTTTTATTTTTTTAGGTAAGCTGCCTGGACAAGCAATGTCTGCAAGAAGATGTGGCACTCACAGGAAATGAGAAATAGACATAGGAGGAAAAATGCATGCATGAGAAATCAGATGGTGTTTAAAGTGCCAAGTCCTGAGACCACAGAGTACGTAACGTATTCTTTCACAGGTAATGATGAGTACGTCATCTAACATCTGTCACTCTCCGTTTCAAAAGACCACTTTAAAAATGTGACAGAGAGAAAGTGTCATTAATTCAGAGCAGCCTGGATGGATATTGGACAGAATGAAAGTTCAGATTTTAACAGAGCACTGGCCAGAGGTAAAAGGATAAAAAGCCAGAGATGAACATTTAAATAGACTGTACTGTGGCACCTTTTTATTTATTGCACTATTAGAGTCCAAAATGAACACTCAGCGAGTGCCAAATGAGGGCAAAAACTGTTTTTTGTGAGTTTGTAATAGGGATGGGCAATATCTTATCATTTGCGATATACCGGTAAAAATTCTCCACACGATAAGAAACAGGAGGTGATGTGACATGTGGCCAAGTATGGTTGGTTACCCATACTCGGAATTAGTGCTATGCATTTATCCCATCCAAAGTGCCCACACACAGCAGTGAACACACAAACGGAGCAGTGGGCAGCCATTTATGCTGCAGCATCATCAGTCGTGGAATGAACGGTGCGGAAGTGATTGGAGCACTGTACATTCACTCCCCCCACCACCTACAATCCCTGCCGGTACAAGACTCAAACCCACAACCTTTGGATTAGGAGTCCGACTCTCTAACCATTAGGCCACGACTTCCCCCTTCGTCTTACCATGTTACCATGTAAGAATTGGTCTTCCCACGATAATAACGATAAAGTCTAGTTGTTGACATATTTCTGTGTGCGACTGTGTGGAGTGACGTGAAGGAAGGCGGACGTTAAATTGAGCAGCTCCTTCTACAATCTGGAACAGGTATGGATAGGGCTGTACAGTGCGACAGAAATCGGTCTGAGCCTTGAGTAAATGTACTACAGTAGCATGTGTGCGATACAGTTTTACATGTGTATGTGTCGTTTACAAACCTTTTGTCCAACAAATATATTTTAATTTATTGACATGCTTTTTTCCATATTAACTTCATAACAGTCGAGTGTTTTAAATATTTTATTTTTGTGATCAGACGTGGTTTCGTATCACAGAATAAGGCAGAAATCATACTATTTTATAGCATTATATACAGTGATAAAAGCTATGTCAATTAGCATTGCATTATAAATATACATCGTCCTTATAAAAAATACCCGAGATGGCTTGAAGAACACAGATAAACCATATATTTTGTGCAATCGCATGTTTATTGTCTTCAGGTTTCCTCAGTTAAAATTCTATCTGCGTTTTATTCTTCGGGAAAACATTATTTCTGCTATGCATATGTGGAGTTTCTGTGCAAGAGCGTCCTCCGGCTTCCAGTATGAATTAAACAGTCATTACATAACGCGTGTACTCAGTAATGCTCGCAACAACCTATTTTGGGTAAAAATAGGAAAGATAATACTTTTCTCTAAAGAAACAGGATTCCCTAAATTATCGTCATTGATATAGTTATCGCAATAAATATTAGAAATTATCGTGATAAATTTTTAAGCCCATATCGCCCATCCCTAGTTTGTAAAAAAGGTACTTGCCAGCTGGTCAGTAACTTTATATGGAATTGCAATTTAATACTTTGTTTACATCAAATGAGAATGATAGTCTGATCTACTGTTAAAAAATTTGGAGTCAGTAATTTAAAATATAAATATTTTTTAGCATTATAAAAGTCTTTACGGTCACTTTCAATTTAATTCAATGCATTCTTGCTGAATATAAGTATTAATAATAAAAAAAAATAGTTTTTTAAAATGTTAATGACCCTGAACTGTTGTGACGCAATTTGAATCAGTCATTTACTTTTTAGTTGAAATTTACCTTTAAGAAGCAGCTATTTCAAAACATTCAAAACTCCATGCCTGCATCTGAAAGCTGCAAAACCCTTCATCTAGTTGGTTTTAGAAGTAAATTTGACAGAAATATTGAAGATAACTTTTCAAATGTTAGCTTTGAGACTGTGAGTGCTTGTTTGAGGCTGCACTATGCTAATTCATGAGAAGTGATTGGCTCTCCAGTAATGTGGGTCAGAAAACGGAGGTATACTGCTGTAAATGAAAGCAGACAGAGCATGAAGAGCTGAATCAGAGAGCTGCTCTGGACTCAGATGAACAGTCAATACCACTGGATTCAATCTTCATTAAAATAGACGAATGAGTATGTGGAGGAGAGCTGATGTCACTTTAAAAGCCTTTCATTAGGTAGATTGGACTGCCTTACTTCTTTAAATCAGGCGCATCACCAGTGTCGTCCGAGTCCAAGGGCTTCTTGATGTTGGTCCATTCTGATACATCATTGGAATCCTGTTTGAATGACACAAATATATCAAAAGGAAACAATGAATGTATGTTTATAGATATTTTTGTGCACTGAAGCATTCTTGCAGAGAGAAAATAGTTTTTTCCAAGTGTTTTTGTCTTATGGACTCTCCATTTCAGCTACTCACAAAATTAAATATAACAGTGAGAACGAGAAAAATAACTTTCTTTCCGAGCATAATCAATGCTGACAATGATTGGCCCTCCTCAGCAGATTCAGAAAGGCAGGTGGATATAAAGCCATTTTCACTAGCAATACAGCTTCTGTAAAGCTCAGACACACCATCACTATTACACTGAACTTTCCCTGAACTTAAATAACTCTGAGCTCCATCAAAACCCATTATATCCCATCTTATCCAATGTAATGTCTCCATGCCTGATCGCTTTTATAGAAGCTAAAGAAGTTTTCCATTCAAGGTACCCTGAAGCCTGATGGGATGCTAATGGATTAGAAAGTCTGATATGATAATGATTTACTACAATAGCTTCATTTGGTAAGACAACAGCTGTAAAAAAGAAGCCTACAAAGGTAAAATTTATAAAATGAGGGGTGGTGATTTTTAGACTCACAATGTGGTTTATGTTCTCTGACTGCCTTGTGGAGTTCACGATTTGGGTCTTAAGCATAAGGACCTCCTCCTTGCACACATCCAGCTCCTCATTGGCCGCTTTGAGCTGATTCAGCAGCAGGTTGTAGCCCTCTTGAAGCTCATTGGATGAGTTGTTATCGGAGGCCCTGTCGGCCACCGCTTTCCTCAACTCGTTCAGGTCATTCTTCAACTTCTTGTTCTCAGTCTCGAGCTCTTGCCGCTGTAAACAGAACAAATTTTATGAATGCAGTCTAAAAAAGGGTAAATAGCCTGCATTTTGTACCACTTAAAGGATTTATTTTTAGTAAAAGCTATCAAAAGTAACCGGAGGCAAGAAGTTGTAAATAAGCCTGAACGAATGTGTGTTTGTGTGAGAGAAAGAATCTTTGAAACAGAAAGAGAGGGACTCACAAAAAATACAAAAATCAAGCAATGCTGACTGCAGTAATTTTATCCAAGTGAATCTAACGCCCGTAGCTAAAGCTTTGATCAGACACACAAGAGCGTTTGAGCGCTGCAGAACAAGAACCATCAGCAATTATTATATAAGCTCAACGTGCAATGTTGGGGCGCTTTAAGAAAACAAACAAATCAGTTATGTAATTCTATTGCCTTGAGCTCCACATTCAGCTGCACAGCTTCCAGATCAACTTTTGGCTCTGGTGTCTTCATTCTTGTACTTTGCTCTCCGGTCAGAGTCAAACCTTTTAAAGCTGTTAAACCAAGCCTGCTGTTGGGGTTTCAACACACCCTCATGCTCAGATAAATGACTGGTTGAACTGAAAACTGATTGCTGATATTAAAGTGTTAAGGGCTTGTGAGGTGTCCGATGAAGATCACAATCACATGATAGTAAAAATTAGATCTGACAAAAAAGCTTTAGGACACAAAGGAATAAATGTGATTTCGTATTAGCCACCTGCCTGTGTGCAGCTTCAAGACTATTCCAAGAGTGTTGTACATGTATGAGTGTTGAGTGCAAGAGTGTTGTGCATATATGCAGGTATAATTTATAGTGTATATTATATTAGATTTTGCCAAATAAAAAGAATAATAGAGATAAAATGTAAGATTTTATTAGTAGATTATAATATTTTATATAGTTCATTTTCCATCAAAAGTTTTATATATCAGTTTTGATTTAATAATTCTATATATATATACTATATATATACATGTATATACACATTTAATATGGCATTGTATGTAATATTTTGTTTATTATAATAGTATAGATGCAAAAAAGTGTAACATTTTATAAAAGTTATAGTCATGAAGTAATATTTGAAAGAATGAATAATTTATTTGCAATTTAAAGATTTATTAATACTATTCACATACCTTAATTTTTCTGAATTGCTTGTATTTGATGTGTTGCATCACGATTTATCTCACGTTATTTTGCTGGATCATTTTAAAGGAAATAAGAGATGGCGAAATTCAGAGGTAAGAATTGGATCAAAATCTTTAAGGTCAAAGACTATGCTGAGAACGAATGTCATTGCTTTTGCTTTATATAGTAATTGCTTATTGCTTATATTATTTCTAGCAGACAAAATAAAACAGAAGGTTGAAAAAATTAAATGTGATCGCTTTCCTGCCTCTGTGTGCTTTGACTGACTTCTCAATATCAGATCAAGAGATCTATTAAGAAATCAACTGGATCTTAAAGACAATGCATCCCATTAAACATTCTGTCTATTCCACACAGCTGTGTTTTCATTTATGTCAAATTCAATGTCTATACCAAAGGCACTTTTCAAAGTTTGTCTGAAAGTTAAAGTGTTTAATTAACAAAATGAAGAATTTGAGAGTTTATGCAAACAGATGAACAAAAATAAAAGCAAAACATCATCCATGTGCCTTCCTGCCATAGTTCAACTCTCTAAAAATGCCCTGCATCGTTCCACTCACCCACACTTTAACAGGCAGAGCGACCAGCAGCAGCAGCAGAGCGGCCCCAGTGCAGAACAAATCAATAAGCACCAAGACACACATTTGACTGGAGGCAGAGCGGCATGATCATTACACTGAGCTGGACTGACTCTTACCTTCAGACTGTTGTAGGCCAGGTCTGCGTTTATATCGTCCTCTGACGTGGAGATCATGGGCTCATTTCCCTATAAGATAAAAGAATGAATGAAAAAAAAATTGTAAACACAAGCTGACTGATAAAGCACAGGACCATGCTGTTGCAAGTCTAGATGAGGGAACATCAGAAAAGATAACTGGTGTTTATGACCGCCTGGCTGTGTTGTAACCTACAGCCAAAAAGTGGGAAATGTTTAGCAGTCACTCAGGTTAAGTTCTGTTAAAACTGTCATGAGAACATAAAGAGAAGAGTATCAACACACAACAATCACCAAATCTCAATTATTTAAGATTAGTTTTATTAACGCATACATTCACTACCTCAAAAACCCTATCAAATTATAAAACAGTCAGTTATCTTTCCTTTGTTGAGATATTTCCAGTCAAAGACAACAGACTTTAGTTTAAATGTCCTAAAATAAAAAAGTAAAAATAAAATGATAAAATAAAAAACAATATAACAATGATTACGCTCTTCATATATATTTTTTTTTCAAAAAGAGTTCTATTTTGTTTAAAACGGTTCTGTATTTAAAATTTGTTTGTATTGTTTTGTGGCAACTGTGAAAAGAGTATGAAAGCAGAAAAGACATGACAAATAAACATGCCTTGTGTGTGCTCAGTTCCTCTACTTTCTCTAAATTGGTCTGCAGCCTCTTTCTTTCCTGCTCCAGCTCTCGCACACGCTTCTGTAACTTCATGAATACACTGAGGTCCATGGCAGCCTTCTCTATGCCCATCTCCTGCAGGAAGACAAACCAAATTGATGCTCATCCTGAAGTGTCTTTATACCCTTTTCAAAGTCTGCTGGTGTATATTAGAAGATTCAATGAAATAGCTTTACCTCCACCTGCTGGATGGTGTCATCAGTGTCTCCCACCTCTGACATACTGATGGAGGGGTAGTTGGAGTCCGAGCCCAGGCTGCTCTGGTTAGAGGGGTTCCTCCGGTGGCCGGGATGGAACTAGAACCATGAAGATGTTACAGACAACAGTAAAAAGCAAATTCCAGAAGTTCAGACTCACTGTCAAAGCGTTACCTTCATGGAGGACATGTCCTCCTGCAGATTTTCGTATCTCTGCTCCAGTCTGGAATATTCTTTCACCAGATTCTGATATCGTTGCCTCTCCTCATCTAGTTCAACCTGCAGACGGATCTCTTTCTGAGACACATCACCTGCCTGACCTGAGAGACAAAACAAAGGCATTCACTCACAGGAATAAAGCAATGAGCCAGACAACACGCAGCTCCCATTCACCTGTATCAACTTTCACAAGCTGAATATTTCTGTATCACGTGTGTGAAAAACGTATCTTTCTCATAAATTAGGATTTTTTTTTATTGAGGGTATGAAAAACTGAAACCTCTTTTGATCTATTTTAGTTGTGAGATCCCAGTTTATTTTACATTCACACTACAGGTTTTGTGTTACTGTGTCCAATTGAATATTAGCCAATGTAATAGTGATGATGATAACACTTTTATCAATCTTTTATTATTCTTCGGCTTGATTGACATTTTATCGATCAATAAAAAGATCTTTATTACTCTGATGGAAGACCTTTGAGCTTCTATGTGTAGGTTACAAAATGTTCTTGATTCTGTAATCCCAATAGAAATAAAATAAGCACATCCTCTACATTCAAAATGCATATTATAATCAAAAAATCACCACTAACTTGACGCAAACTCTTCTCAACTGTACTCAAAGTTGTATGTACAGTGTGAAAGCCTATAATCACATCCTTTCTGAAAGAGCTATCAGACGTATGGCCTGATAGTAGTTTGATAAAGCAGCCATCCATAATTAGGAGATAATTATCATACCAAGATAATGGTATAATAAACCTGTGACATTGTTTCCTTTGACCCTTTTATTTGAAGCAATGACTTGAGGAACAAGTGAAGCTCCATAAAGACATACTAGAAATATGATAAATAAGATTTTTAAAAAATGTTCCTTGTTTCTTTTTGTTTTAGCTGTTATAGAAATGACAAAACAAAAGGGTATTTCATATGTTAAAACTGTTGGTTATCGAGAATTCTATCTGATTTATCAATGCCACATGAAAGCTTGATTGTGCCTCCAGCTTTAACCATACTATTCACATGAATTGCAAGACTTTTTTAAAGGGATAGTTCACCCAAAAATGGGTCACCATTACTCACCCTCATGTTGTTCCAAACCAGACTTTCTTTCTTCTGTGGAACATGAAAGAAGGTATTCTGAAGAACTGCTTTTTTTCCATACAATACAAAATGAATGGGGCCCAAAACAAAACTGACTGGACTCCATAGACTTACACTGTATGGACAAAAAGTTTTTTGTGTGTGTGTGTTCAGCAAATGAAAAGGAAGTCATTTGGAATGATGGGAGGGTGAGCAAATGACAGTCACCATTATCATTAGTGAAATTAGTGACTCTTTAGATTGGCCGAAATAAAGACCAGAAATAAAAGTTCTGAGAGAAAAATTTGTTTCCTACTAAAGACACTGTTAACAAAAACTGATGAAAGTCGCCAAAACAATCACAGCATTCATAACAGTCCTTTAAATAGTGTTTTGAACAACTTAAACAGCCTCGACAGCAGAACAGCACTGAGGAAAATAAGTGCGGGACAAACTCGTTAAAGTGACATTTAGAAAACAGAAAGCATATTGAGACCAAACCTCGGGTTTCAAATAGCATTCTCGCATGTGAACCGGCTTGATACAAAGGTCAGCTTTTAGTTGTGCAGGTAAAGCAGCAGTGTCACATTCCTCTACTGAAATCCAATGCAGTTCCTGTCTCTCTCGTCCCACTTCTGCACACAGACTCTCTTGTGCGTCAAACAAAACCAGCCCAGCCCTCCAGGCAAGCCACACATCCTTTCGCTCCTCATACTCCTTCCTCCAGATGCTCTGAGTGTGCATGTGACTCTGAAGCATGAAACTCACCCTGATTGGAGGTCTGGATTCTGCGGTTCACCTCTTCTTTCTCCTTCTTCAAGAACGTGTTCTCTTTCTCCAGCTCCTCCACCCTCTGCAAAAGGAAGGGAAAGTCACACCACCCTTTCATCTCAGACCATCAGATAAACAAGTTTAACTGTAAGCAAGCCAGTTCAGATTATATACAGTGGGGTATACAAGTTAGATTTTTTTTTTGCATTTCTCTAAATTTAATATAAAAGATCTTTACACAAATATAAATTAGATTATCAGCATACCAATTTTGAGTGAAAAGCTGAATTAAAATAAAATTAATAATTTCAAATCGTCTTATTATTTGATATGTACCTTTTTGTGAATATATATACCTTACTGTTTAAAAGTTTGGGGTCATTAAGATTATTTTCAAAGAAATTAATACTTAAGTCATTAAGAACGCATCAAATGGCATCTAAATGTATCAAGGTTTTCAATAAAATATTAAGCAGCACAACTCTTTTCAACACTGATAATAATAAGATGTTTCTTGAGTATCAAATCAGCATATTAGAATGATTTCTGAAGGAGGATGTGACACTGAAGACTGGAGTAAACATGCTGAAAATTCAGCTTTGCCATCAAAGAAATAAGTTACATTATTAAAAACAGATACACAAAATTTTAAAAGTTATTTTAAATTTTAATATTTCACAATATTACTGATTTTTGATCAAATAAATGCAGCCTAGTAAGCATGAGACTTTCAAAAACATTAAAAAATCTTAACGACCCCAAACTTTTGAAAGGTATACAGTCTACACACCATACTATACACCCCCCCCCCCCCCCCCCCCCCCCCCCCCCCCCCCCCTCCCCCCCCCCCTCCCCCCCCCCCCCCCCCCCCCCCCCCCCCCCCCCCCCCCCCCCCCCCCCCCCCCCCCCCCCCCCCCCCCAACAGAGCACCACACATATATATTTTACTTAAAAAAAAAAACATAACTGGTAAAAAACTATTTGAGTGGAATCACTATAGCACTGATATTAAGACATTACTATAATTTAAATTGATCAATTTGAACTCTTACCATCAAAACATGAGGAAGATGATTACATTAAAGGCATACTAGCTGATTATTCCATTTCAAAAGACCTTTTGTGAGCTGGTCAAACCTCTTAAACAATTTCCATGCATTATTAACTTTGCTTGTGCATGACAGACATTAGTTACGTAACAGCTGCCCTTTTAGAGTGTCATTTTTTTCCTGTGGAAACTGAAACTAAATGCATTGACCTGTTTTTCTATTTACCCTCAGACGTTTTAAATGATATAGAAATATGAAACAATTCTTGAGACAAAGAACATCAACAAACATCAACTAGTTATCTGAGCATCCTTTCTCACCTGTTCGAGTCCTTGTTTCTCGTTGCTGAACTCCTCCTCTATCTGCTTCCTCTGGGCGTGGGCTTCCTGGAGCTCCGCCCTCAACTTCTCAAGCTCTTCCTGCAATGATGTCACCTGAGTGCCAGCAGTCTGCCGACTGCGAAGAGTCTCCACTTCTTTCTGGAGCTTGGTGACCTCTGATCCCAGAGTAGAGTTAGTAACAACCAGCTGCTCATTCTGAGTTTTATACTCTTTTGACTGTAAAGAAAGAAGATATCTAGTCAACACCATGTCAATTCTTTTTGGTGACTCTGTAATCATTCATGCATCCTATTATGCTCCTGTACCTGGTTATCCATCTTCTTCTGAAGCTGCACGATCTTGTTCTCCATTCCGACATTGAGGTTTTTAAAGTGTTCGGCCGAACGGGCTGCTATCTTGAGCTGTTTGAGTTGGCGCTTGGCACGTACACGGCGGTAGAAACACTGGATGACAATGGCAGCATATCTGGCATGGAGATACTTCTTTCTCACAAGCCAACCACGGACGGTCTTCTGAATGATCATGGCTTTGTGATGGAGCAGGAACTGAAAAGACAGAAAATGCAGCTTAAAACTGAGCTTTAAAGAAACATGAAGAGTGTGAAACAAAAGATAAAGTGCTGTAGAGTACCTCCTGATATAACCTGCGAATGAACATGCCCCGGGCAAACGCTTGAATGGTGATCACAGCCCGACGGGTCCTCAGATACTCCCGTCGAACTCGTACCATCCGGTACTGCTTTTGACAAATAAGTGCTGCTCGGGTCAGGCGAAGCATCTCTGCATATCTGAGAGAGAATGAGAGAACAAGAGCTGTAAGTAAAGCGAAAAACATGCCAAGCTGAATATTTCTGTATTCTGTATTTCTGTGAAGTTCAATCTAAGAGCCGTCTAATTCAAACATTCACCTGCGTGCCAAGTAACCCCGGCCGTATCTCTGCAGAGTGATAGCCGACTTGCGGATCTTGCGGTACCGAATTCTTTGGAGCCATCCTCGCACGGTCTTCTGGATATTAATGCAGGCAAAGCGGAACTTATCAGCTCGGAGCTTCTCCAGATAGGCCACCTGACCTGCCCTGAAGAAAATCTTCGTCTTTCCAAACTGGAACTTATCTGGGTCCTGAAGGAGAAATTAAGATAAGAGGCATGATAAATATCTTTGAAAAAACATTACAAATATTTTTTATGTTGGAGAAGGCAAATACGTAACCCCTGGGCATTGCTCATGTGTCAGTAAGTGTAAAAATGGCAAGTTGTTAATAAAACTGCATTTATTGATATAAATATACTTCCATTGAAAAGTCTGAGTCAGTAAGACCCAAAATGAGCCAAAATCATCACAATTAAAAGAACAAAGACTTAAACTACTTCGTCTGTGTGCATTGAATTTATGTAATACACGCGTTTCACAATTGAGTTGAATTACTGAAATAAATAAAACTTTTCCACGACATTCTAATTGAGATGCATCTGTGATATACAGTATATATATATCTTAGTATATATATATATAATATTATATATATATATATTAGTGCGCTTAATCGATTAAAAAAATAACTAATTATCACGATTTTTTTTGAAATTAATCATGCCTAACATTTAAAGTTTTAAAATATATTTTTATATTGCAATAATTTCACATTTAATCTTCAAATTAATGTATAAACAACATAAAGACAGTATTTTTTAATATTTGTATAATGGCATCTTGTTTATGACTGAAGGCCAGTGTCACTCTTGATGTCTCTATGAAATAATTTTTCCCCCTAATATTTAACCACTGACTATAACCATTCAACATTACAGTATAAATGAGAGCTATCAATTTTAACATTTATTAGACTACTTAAAATAACTTCTAATTTAAGTGAACTTACTGTAAAACAATCTTAACATAAACCCATTATAATAAATGTCATATTTACCTGTGCCCTTCAGCAAGTAGGAAATATACATAAATTGATCAAACACTAAATTCTAAATTAAATAAAGATGAATCCTTAAAGCTACAAAAGTTATTGATTTCCTGTTTTTCGTTTGATCTTTGATTACCAGACATCACAGCAGCTGGTTATTAGTTTTTTTGTCTGCTGTCACTTTAAGAGCTGCTGAACGTGACGCGGATCTGATATGCATCTCTCTTGACCTTTTCTGACCCACTTCAGTTCTTAAAGTCTCTATTGAGTTAAATCGAGTGTGCTAGGTGAGGGAGACAGTGCTGGGATGCTCCAGGACAGTTTGGAAGCATTTCAGAGACACATTCTTAAATGTGACTCATATAAAAAATACATACATGCACAGTTTTAAGGCAGCTTTAATTGCCTTTTTGGTAACTTCATGACTTAACCGACATAACTACGACATTGCATGCACATTGTTTCATTCGCACTTTGATATGAAATGATGAGCGCACCGGCGCCTTTGTGCGTGCAATTGAAGAGCATTCTGCGAGCACAGCACCATTTCCTTGTTTGACTCACGCCTGACACTGAAGTGAAGTTGGAGCACACGTCTGAAAAGTCTCCTGTTTGATGTGGTCATGAAGACGTTCTGCGTTTAAATAGACAATGGTTCTTGTCACGAAAAAAGAGACAGAAACAGCAGTTGTGAGTGGGGTGGCCAACCGTAGCCCTGCCCCTGCATTAACGGCGTTAAATATTTTTAACACGTTAAACTGAAAAAATGAATCGCCTGCGTTAACACGCTAATTTTGACAGCACTAATATATATTTAATGCATCCAAATACATATTTATTTCTTTAAAAAAAAAACACTTACAGACCCAAACTTTCAATCAGAGTATATGTTAGAAATGTTTACAAAATATTTTAATTTCTAGGATAGGAATATGTTTTGAGCTTATCAATTTTCTTAAACAGTAACATGTTAATAGATGGCACACGGATAGTTTTAGATGGTAATAAATAAAAGTACAAGGTACTTCAAAACTGGTAAATGTCCAGACAAGCATTGTATAACCACGATACCAGGATGAGAGTGAGCACTATGCATACAACTTACATTTGAGTCATTTCTAGCCATGGTAGTCTTACCTTTATCAAGGTCTCCAGCAGGTTCTTACAAACTTGCTTCTTATCCCCAATGGTCATGTCCTTCTTTGTCATGAGCACCCGATATCTGCTGAAGAAATCTGGATAGGTCCACCTAAGAAATGATATCAGATGTGATGAGGAAAAAACATTTGAAATAAACTCGTATTTGTGGTTTAATTTCCATAGTTATATAATTTCCAATGATTAGTAAGAGTACATGAGGTTATGCATGTGTATACGAAGCACTTGTTTGAAAAGCATAAGAGCCCCATGTCTACCCGGCCCTGAAGCCCTTTAAAGGAATCTGTAGATCCGTTACCTGGATGGATAGCCGGCGGCACTGATGCGGATGGTCTCCAGAACTCCACATGCTCGCAGTTGCTGAACAGCTCTTCTAGAATCAAACCTACAAAAAGCAAGAGAGCAATCAAAAAGTGAGGAATCTTTGTGAAAACCAACGTAAGAAGATTCTAAACAAGGAACATCTGGGTATAAAAAGTGAGCATGGCACACCACAAGAGATTTGGGGTGCTATCTAGAGACCTACCGGATCTTTCTTTTGAGCATAGAGCACATCTCCTGTGAGAGAGGCATTGGGAGACTGCAGTCCGCTCAGGGACTGGAGGCTATCTGACTCAGAACTCTGTGACTGTGTGTTCACAACCTTAAGAGCATGTGACTGACAAAACCCTCTCAATTTAGCATCCTTGAAGGGGCTTTTGTGCTCGGAATTTGCAGAGGACACAAACAGAGCAAAACAAGACCCTATCCTTTCTTAGAAATGTGAACTTTACAAAACAAATAAGCAAATAAATACATTTAATATGATAGACTAAAGATGAATATGGTGTAACACATCAAAAAGCTGATAAATACTATATAAGACAGAAACATTTCCTTTTATTACAGTATTTGGAACAGACCAGTCAATATTACATCAGGTTTTCACTCACCTCAAACATTTCATGGAAAAATAATTAACAAAAGTGTTAAATCAGCAAGTACTTTGCAGATGGGGGCCACTTCTACTGATTTTCATGGGAGAAAACTAGGTTTAATTATACTTTATATAACCTTATCGGCTCATTCTTAGAGGAGCTTTGATGTCTTGATTGTTGGAGGAAACTTGCAGTGCAATTGAGGTCGATCAAATGTCTCTGTACCAGCATGACTCTAATGTTCTCTGGCAGCTTAAATTAATTTGCTGTATACCTCTCTATTTATATGCAAGATAAACTAGATAAGTACTAATGGATGGATAAGACGAAGACAAAAAGACCAAACTCACACAAAGGATTCCTTAAAATCGTTGGGTTTAATGCAGCGCACATAATGAGGGGTGGTAGCATTCAGTGTTTCCATCAGAAGATGTAGCGAGTTCCTGAACTGTGGAAAGGAAAAAGTTTTCATTTTATCATTATGTTATGCACCTCATCTTAATAATAAACAGAGCGTCAGTGGATCCACTGTCCAGCATCAATATGGAACTAAAACTGGCCTCTGACACTAAGTCTCACCTGGGTGCCCACAGTTTTCCTGTGCTCTCGGTTGTGGCCTTTTGGAACTGGTTTGGCAGCCCGGACGTTGATCTTGGATGTCTTGCTGGTGGCTGAGAGAGGACCAGCATCTTTACCATCGTGGAAGAGATCCGCAACCAGCTGGAACTGTACCAAAAAAATTAAATAAAAACAATAGTGAAAAGTGAACGTTTTCAAAAGAGAAAAAAAAGGCACATTTTTTTATTTATAAATATATTTTAAATATGTTTTGTAGAGGCACAAGAATATTAATACATTTGATTATATAAGTGTCGCATGAAGAAATCTTGACTGCTTAAAGCTTTCCATTGATATTACAGACGCATCACATCTTACATAAGGGGCATACGTTTTTATTTATTTTTTTAATTCTAGCTAGACTAGTGTAAAATTTGTATTTAACTGCAGCAGCACTTCAAAGCACATTTGGAAGCCCTTTCAAATCCACTCCCTAAGCATCCACTGTAAGGCAGGTACACAGTGTGTTTCAATGCATCCCTAATACCATGATCCTGCCAAGATTCAGGGCTCTAAGACAGAATACAGATGACATCATTAAACCGCTGTCGCTGTAAGTCTGATACAGTAGGATGACACTGATAAACAGAGATGCTGGACCAGAGACTAAATACAAATTAAAGGTGCGGACAGAAATGCTATCCCGAGTTGAACAGGGTTGGAAAAAGTACATTTAAGTAAAATTTTAAATTCAAACAATTTAATAAAAATTACAGTAACACTTTAGTATAGGGACCAATTCTCACTATTAACTAGTTTTCTTATTAGCATGCCTATTATTAACATATTGGCGGTTTTTAGTACTTATAAAGCACATATTCTGCATGACCATATTCTATATCCCTTATCCTACCCAAAACATAAACTTAACAACTACCGTACTATTAATAAGCAGCAAATTAGGAGTTAATTGAGGCAAAAGTCGTAGCTAAGGTTTGTTAATAGCGAGAATTGGACTTTAAAATAAAGTGTGACCAAAATTACAATTTTAAACTGAAAAGGATTTCAGTTCTGTTTTAAATCAGTAAGAAAATAACACAAATATAGTATACTTTTAAAGGAATAGTTCACCCCAGAATGAAAACTTTTACTTACACGTTAGTATTTAGCATTACTTTAAACAAATTTGTCAAATATGTTTTGATTTGAAAAGACAATAGGTATGTTTTTTTTTCACTGGAGGAAGTGTTATTATGAAGTATGGAGTAAGTATTAAGTTTAAAGTTAAAATGTCTTAAAGGTGGATTTGTTTTTTCTTACACAGCTTTTCACTTCACAAGACAAATTCTGACGGCACCCATTCACTGCAGAGGATCCATTGGCGAGCAAGTGATGTAATCTTTGATGGCCTGACGATTGCTAAATTTTCTGCACTATTTTCATTTTTGGACAAAGTATTCCAATAATAAGGACATACATACGTGAAATAGTATCTTTTAAGTGCCGATCAGTGGTAGATGAAATAATGAAGTCATAGACATCACACAAACTATTCATTAAAACAGCAAAAGATCATGTTAAATTATTTGTGTACAACCTAATTAATAAGCAAAAGCTAAGCCTTCACTATTTAATCGATAAAAAACCATGACTTTTTAAACCACAATGAGAGCCCTGCATGATGAGTACACTGCAGATATCCTGAAGAGAACATAGCTGGGAAACATATTTAAACTTCAGACAGCAGTGCTGAAAACTGTTATCACTTGAGACAAACTGATGTTCAAATTGCACTTCTTCCACAGGGACACCTCATTACAAGAGTCCTAGTGAAAGTTTCACTCGACACTGTCCTGCAGAGAAGATCTTTAGCTTGTAGATGCTGATGTGCTGCTGTCTACAAATGAATTCTGTTGCCAAGAAACCTCAGAACAAAACACTACGAGAGAGATCAGTATTGACAAAGACAATGGATATACTATTTAACCTCGGTTAAGATGGAGCCGGCTGTTCAAGTGATACAGTGCTAGGTGTGGGCAATGTCAGGCCTCTGTTTGCCTGAAAGTCAATTAACTGCGTAAACGGGCCAGAGAGCAAAACATGAGCTAAAGTGTGATTTCCATTATGCAGACATGAGGAAGCGTGAAGCATAAACAGAGGCTTGGCTGGATGGGGAAGAGTAACATAACTGAGCTGAGTTAAATATACAAAAAAAAAAAAAAATGCTTTAAAAAAAAAAATGTATTCTTAACAAAAAATATACAGTGCTCACCTGACTGGCCTTGAGGATGTTTATCTGCTCCTCATAAACAGTGTCTCTGTTCTTCTCCAGGAAGCCGTCACACTGATATTCAACCTGTCATAATGTCACAAGTGTGATGCATTCATCAGTATCACACTAAAAATAGCATGCTACATCATTTTTGTGCCCCCAAACTGGCATGAAGATGAATCATCTATTTTTGTTGCATTCATCATGCATTATTAACCAAAACATTTGTGTTGTGTAACACAATTTCACACAAATTGGGTTTTAGTGAGCCCATCTGCGCAACACACATTTTGCTCATTTCCACAAAAAGCATTTGTCATTTTTTTCAATTTAAATCTGTTACAGATTTAAAAATTAAAATAGTTTACAGCTTAAATTGTGAAAAGCCTGCTATGTTTGTAAAAGAGTTTTAGGAAGTTAAAGGGATAGTTCACCCAAAAATAAAAGTTCTGTCATTAATTCCTCACCCTCGTGTCGTCCCAAACACGCAGGACCTTCATTCATCTTCGGAACACAAAATAACTCATTTTTGATGACATCCGAGAGCTTTCTGACATGAGGGTGAATAATTAATGAATTAAAAATTTTTTTTTAACTATCCCTTTAAGTATGATAGGTTGGGTGATATTATATCCCAGCAGCATCCTGAGCCCTATAGTGTGCTTAATATAAGCTGAACAAACCTTATCTGCAAAGTGGACCACAATGAAAGACCTGTTGGACATCCTGGGCTTTTCGAAATGCCCGCTGTTTGAATGCTGGCTGTACAGCTTCTGCGCCCAGTTTTGATCTGTTCCTTTAGGCACCTGTCAGATGCAGTAAAGAAAAATACTTTGAACTGCAGGAAACTGAAAACATTATTCGGGTTACCTGTAGCAGAAATAGCATGATCACACTTTTGAAGCTGCTCTGATTCATACTCAAAAACTTCAAAGAGGCAGAGGTCTTTAAAACTAAATGAGACGCTCTGTTCAGAGACCGGTTTAGATAACATGCCTCTCAAATTCTCTTTATCGTAATCTCAACAACTGTTTTCTCTCTGCTCGTTACTCACCTTACACTCTTCATCAAGAAGGTCCAGAATACCAAGCTTTGCTTCAATGAGGTCAATGCACGGCTGGTTATCATAGAAATCTATAAGCGTCCAGGGGATCTGCTCCTTCATATACTCTTCTTGCTCCAGTTTAAACACATGCTAAGGAATATATGATGTATATGTATTAGGTAAATGCATCAAATACATTACATTTGAAACTAAATACAGCCAAGAGTCATGACACAAACACACGGGTCATTCCTGTCATGCAGTACATTTTCTAACTTTTTAAAAATGAACGCTTTTGTATTTCTACACCGTATGATCTATTTACTTCTAAATGCAATTCTAAAATGTAATTGAAAAGCCATTGAAAAGAAAAAAAATAAACTGATTAGAAAGTGATATAGAAAAACTACAAAATGCTTATCAATTAAAACAATATTCCTGAGAAATCTAGTTTCATTCTGGATTATTCTTTAGGAAATGGCCAGGTTTTTTTATTGTAGATGTGCACAACACTCAAGAACAAACTAAAGGAGTAAAATTGTTAATTCATTTTCTTAAATAAATAATGAAAGTTATTATTAAAATAAAACAAAAATCATTTCCACTTTTAAAAAGTGAGAAAAAATTATAATCATTATAATACTTAATCTAATAAATAAATACTTACAAATAGTATACGTCTAAATACTGCATATTAGTGTCAGTGAAATTGAAACTAATTAAGATGCCCTGTTCAGAGTTCTGTTGTGAAAAATCTTTAAATTATTGTTCAATATATTTAAAAAATATTATTACCGGTAATAATATTGAAAATATTAAATTAAAAACATTTATAACTAAATGCAATTTTTAACCTTAAAAATTGAGAATATACATTATTTAGCCTATACAACTGTATTTTATCCAATATATTAAGACATTTAAGATAGTATATATATCTAAATACTGCATAGCACGAGTGGCCCAAAATACGATAACCATATGGACCTATTGATAATCTATTACTGACCGAGTTGAACTGTTGCTGTAGTTTCTCATTGGCGTAGTTAATACAGAACTGCTCAAAGCTGTTGATCTCGAAGGTTTCAAATCTGTTGGGAGGTGAAGACATGTTAACAAAATCAATCCGATTTCCCTGAAAACAAACTCAACACCTTCCACACTTCTCTCTGCATCCGATAGCTTGGCACTTCTCTGCTTATTTACACTAATGCTGATCAATAAGTTCCCTTCTTTGAAGAAGTAATTAGTCCCATGGTCAGAAAGGCTTACAGGCAAATGCTGACTCTAAAAACTCAATGCAGTTTCTGCTAAGGGAAGGTCAAAACACAAGACATATTACTCTACTGTATATAAGAAACCGAAGAGCTACGTTTCTCAAGCTGTACTTGCATGCCCTCTCATTATCACAAGCATTACCCATAGATATCCAGCACCCCAATGAAGGAGTGTTGTTTGGTGGACGTGTGCAAGGCCTTATTGACGTGCTCCACGATCCAGTCAAAGAGATGGGCGTAAATGTGCTTGGCCAGGGCGTCTCGGGCGTTGACCGCTTGGGCATGCGACATGTTCTTCACATAGGTCTCGGCAGCGGTCACCAGCTTCCTGCGGCACAGCCAGTGCTCCATCTGCTCCTGCTCTATACCCAGCAGCCGACAGAAATTATGTAAATGTGTGCCATCCCTCTGCAGGTGCAAAAAGAGATTGCAATTGTTTAGTGAAGGATAGTCAGCAGTTTAACGCTAATGTGCAAAAATAAATAACATACACTAAGACACAATATTTGTTGTACACTTACGTTGATATGGCAGGATTCTCCATCTCTCTCCGACACAATCCCCACATTCCCCAGGTGCAAGATGGAGGCAATTACTTTAAAGATGCTCATTTGATGGATCTCTTTCACACCTGCACAACACACAGTGTTGTAATATTTATGTTTGACACTCAGTATGGCTTGTTGCAAAACCTTGGTTATAGTCATATTTATTGCTGAAGTTTTTACCAAGCATTGTAAGAGCTTCTCTTGTCTTCACAAGGTCCTCAGCGTCGTTCACCCCTTCAATGAAAATGTTCTCACCGAGAGACGTGTAGGTAAAGTCCTCTGCACTGGCTAAAACATGAGGGTGAATAGACAATTTGAATAAGTAAGAATTAAAGACTGTCATTGGCAGCATTATGATCAAAATTATGTACGCTGGCATTCAAAAGTTTGGGGTCAGTAAGAGCTTTTTTTTAATGTATTCAACAGGATGCATTCATCAAAAGTGACATTAAAGACATTTACATTGTTACAAAAGATTTCTATATCAAATAAATGCTGTTCTATTGAACTTACTATTCATCAATAAATCCTGAAAAACGTTTACAGTTTCCACTAAAATAGTAAGCAACTGTTTTCAACACTGATAATAATACTAAATGTTTTTGAGCACCAAATCCGCATATTAGAATGATTTCTGAAAGATCATATGACACTGAAGACTGGAGTAATGGATGGCAAAAATTCTGCTGTCACAGGAATAAATTATATCTTAAAGCTGCAGTTCCGTAAGTTTTGCCTCTTTGTCGCCATCTCTGCAATTGCAGCTGTTTGCAGAATTGTTTTCCTTGTGTGGGTTGTGCTCTGGCACGGCTCCAGCGCGGATGAATCTAATGTTTTGAGGAGTATGTGTGGCACTCAGTCACCGCACCGGTGTGGATATTCACTGTACTTCAAAATCACAGATTCTAGCCTACGTCTTGTATGACCCAAATAAGAATTTTCACCAAAAAATGTCATCTGAAAAAGTAAGTAACAAGTCTGCCACGTTTGTTCTGACCAACTGAGAAAAAAAGCATTACAATAAATCGCACTATATGGTGATTTAATCTAAAGATCGGTTTGCTCATATCACATCAAACTGTGCAAACTATTATGATTGTTATACTTTATTCTCAAATTGTTAATGTTAACAACATCAGCATTACGTTACTATGTGAATATAGTATGTATAAGCGTGTAGATTTCAATATCTGTACAGTCTAATCTCTAATTTTTAACAATTTTAATTTGCTCAAATATTGATTTTGGATCATTTTTAACCAAAAAGAGTTACGGACTGCAGCTTTAAAATAAATTAGAAATGAGAAATCTACTTTAAATAGTAATAATTACATTTACATTTAGTCATTTACTTACAATTTGGAAAATATAAGCAATCAAAACCAACAAAAGAGCAATAATTGCTTGTGTCGCATGACATCTCGGTTAGGCCCTAACGCAGACACATACAAGACTATATATTATATATATATATATATATCTGCTGAGATCGAGCACTATCGTCAATCATCAGGATTGCAAGCCGACAGAAGTTGAGGTCATCAGCATAGCAGTGATATAAAACCATGTTTTGTAATGACAGAAACTGTGCATGCCATGTCGACGAGAAGATCAGTTGTCCAGAACTGAGCCCGAGCACCCCCCAGGATAACTAGATTTTGTGACTGTTGGTCACCTCACCCCTTCCAATAATATTTCCAAATAGCATTATTAATTTTAATTGATAAAATGTGCATAGAATATTTAAATAAGAAAAGAATCCCAAAGTCCCAAGCTAACAAATAGAGTACTTCCTCAAGCTTCACACTTATATTAAGGTGCCCTGTTATCACTATGCGTTTTCGTTTTAAAATGGCATTTTAAAATGAAATCGATCCTGGCGGCCCCTGGCGCTCTACTGTCTGGGGTTCACTCTAGGGGGGGGGGGGGGGGGCCCGTCTACACTGGCGTTTTCCCTGCGTTTCGGAAACAATCTCCATCTACAGTCCATGACCATTCATGCAGGTACAACCATAGATATGTATTTCCCTATTATTTAGATGGCGGACGCATCTACGTGCTTGGAGCGTCGGAATGGAATCTACCTATACATATCTATGGGTACAACATTGAGCATGATGTTATTGTTTACACAGTCATCAAGTATACGCAGAGCGAATGTGGGCAGCCACGCCATCATTTTCAAAAGTTTCCGTTTTGGTCTGTTTACACTGAAACGCAACCCCGGAGTTTTTAAACTAAAATGGGGTCTGCAGCATTTTCAAAAGTCTTGTTTTCAACCCTCGAAAACGCCGGAGTAGTGTAAACGACAGGCGTAATCATAGCAAAAGTTATGCGTTTTAAAACGAAAACACACCAGTGTAAAGGTAGCCTCATTTGACAGATGAGCTGCATCGTGTCTCACATTTTTTTATCATCTTGTGCCATGAGTACCATATTGACACCTATTTCTGCCATCAAAAAGTATGTATCGTCCTACGGCCAAGCCCTAGTCAATGGCAAATAAAAACACTTGGATTTCAAAAATACAGTTACAAGTAACCAAACTAGTCACCGAGTTAACTGGACCACTTACTCAAGGTTAGATCTTTAAACTCTGGCAGAGAGGATGAAGCACAGAGCTGGTAGAAGATGTGATAGTTCCTCTCTTCCTCAGCCTGCAAAAATATTTTGATGTTCAACACTTGGAAAAGCACAAGGGTCTGCAAATGAATCCTAAAGCACCATTCCTACATGAGACAAACCTGAAATACTACTCTGGACTTCTCAAGCAGATACGTTCGCATGTTGGCACCGATGATGTGATATCTCCTATCGAAGCCGATCTGGATATATTTCCCGAAGCGGCTGCTGTTGTCATTGCGGGTGGTTTTTGCATTTCCAATAGCCTGCACAGAAGGAAAAAAAGTAATTTTTTATGCTTGAGTCACTCTTTGGTTGGTTTAATCTGAAAAAGGAGGTTATCAAATTACTATGATTGATGCATAATGGAACATAAGAAGGGTGGAGAAAGAATTTCACAACAGAGGGTGCAATATGATAAACCTAAAATCCTGTTTGCGGCATAATTTAGAATGAGTAATTACCGTGATTTTGGATTATTTGTTTGTCTGAGCTGGGGTGTTATGAGTCACCTGTAGTATAAGGATGGTCTATGTCTAGGTTCGCATCCTAAGATGCCCTTCTATCACCAATGCTAATTTCCGCAGTAATAATATCTCTGAATTGACTCTGAGATTTGGCCACTCTCATTGGCACTCAGATTATCTTCCTGAAGGGCACAAGTGCCTGCTTTGCTCTTATCTGTTCAAACAGGCCTGCTGATTCTTGAGTTTAATTTCACAGCTCAAATGTGACAATGAGATGGAGTGATGAGTGAAGTGAGGGCACCTTTACAGCTGCTGCACACAATGGAAGTACTTGGTGGCAAAAGTTTATTAAATTGAACACAAATTATTCTGGTAATGTGTCTGTGATGCAAGCCAATCAAGTGGTTCTCAACTGATTAACATCATGTGGTGACCTAGATCGCATTTTCTCACAAGAATTAGTTCATAGCATACCTCCATGATGGGGCTGGAGGCCAGTACTTTCTCTTCGACGTTGGTGTCATTTGCTGAACCTCCCACTGTGGCGAAGAAGCGCATGGCGTACTTTGCGGAAACCGTTTTACCGGCTCCAGACTCGCCACTCACAATTATCGACTGGTTCTTTTCATCTCTGCAGAAGAACATTCAGGTTTAAACAGTGATGAAAACAGCGTCCCTATGAATAACTGAGATGATATTGTAAATCCATTGTTGATATAAAGTACATACAACTAATAAGAGGTATATGAAACATAAGGGTCAAAATTCCCTGGAAAATGCGATATTCAATTAATTCAGGATAATCAGAATAATTAATAGAAAATGAATGTGTTAAAAATGGACACAGCAACATAATTTGAAAAAATGGAATTGGTAGTTAGTTTAGTAATTTGATTAAAAATGATGTGGTCCCACTTTATATTAGGGTGGCATTAACTACCATGTATTTACATTCAAAAATAAGTACAATGTACTCCTTAGGGGTGCAATCGTTCAACTTACACATGGTTCGGTTTGTATCACGGTTTTAGAGTCACGGTTTCGGTACGGTTCGGTATGTGCTATGTTTAGGGAAAAAAAAGGACTATACTGTCAAATAAAAATAAAGAAAATAAGAACAAATAATCTAACTACAAGCAACAGCACAAATAAATGCAATAGAGCTAAGATACAAATAAAATAAACAGTGCTTTTCAGTTTTTTTTAGGTAGGTCAGTTTTTAGAACAGTTTTTAGGAACAGAAATTTAATAAAGTAATCAAATATAAAACTACATTGTATATTTGACTGTATAAATTAAAAATGAATCCTTATTAAAGTTACAAAATGTATACAAAAATGTAAGTGATTTCCGTGTTGTTGCTGTTTAATTAACTTTAGAATGTGCTGCACTTTAAGAGACACACACGATCAGTGGCAGTTTGTTCAGCGACTATGTCGCTAGATACTCGCCAAGACGGGCATTTTGATAATTTTTGTGTGAATTTGTCCATTGAAGCACAATACTTCACAGAGAGCTTAATATTTGCAAGCGTTCTGAGACGCGGGTTCACGCGCTTCGGATGAATTTAAACGGGAAGCTTAAATGAGTTTTCGTTTTAACATGATAGAATGTGTGCGTCAGTCTCAAAACTGCGCTATCACACTTGATGGCAGCATAAATGACAGTATTACAGCATAAAGCACTCGCATGATTAAAGAGGACTGGGTTGCACGTTGTCTTTTGCCTCTCACGCTCTTGTTATAATGTATTGGCGAAGCCAGATTGATCCATCAACAGAACACATGCATTACGAATCTAAACAAACCATATTACAGATTCGTTGTCAGATTTAAGTTGAACTGCGGTCCAAGCGCTTGCCGAACCGTTTGTGGAGAACCGTACGGTTCGATTTTTTTACTGAGAACCGTTGCACCCCTAGTACTCATGGGTTGCGGAAGCGGGGGGACAGCCCGGGCATGGGCCCGGGTTACTTTTGAGGTCTGCTACAAATATGACATGGGCTAGAAAAATACATAAGCTATAGGCTATATCACAATTGCCAAATCTTATTCTAAATGACGATTCCGCTTAACATTTGAAATGACAGTCAATAGGATCGGAATATTAAACCTGCTTTCGCCACAGCTGTTGAGCCAGATGAGAGCAGAGCTATATGTAGCCCTAAACTTTCTGTTTGAAAAACAGCCACCAACAGTCACACAGCGGTACAATCTGTGCTGCAAACATTAATAATAACGAACGTCTTAGGATAAAAGTTCATAGACTCTGATATAGACGGAGTAAAAATGTTTGGAACTAATGTTACATTTCAAATATCGGTTGATATGTACCTTATGCCAGCAGGTGGTTTGGGACAGTGACGTGTTTAAAATTTATTGACGTCTTAACATTCAATCAAGGATGTGGTCAAAAACTCTGGATGAAAAACAAGTCTTCCTAATTTATTTACAAAGGATTTTTCTTAAAATAATTCATTGAAAGTAATAGGCTTACATATTTTTATAGACTATGATAACATTAAATACAAATGTCTGTCCGAACAAGTCACATGGTAAAACTTACCCTACATATTATTTGCTTAGGTTGTCTAAGTTTGTGGTACAGAATCAGTGGATATCATTCTACAAATCAAATAGGTTAATAAAAACCACATAGGTTAATATATCTGCCATCTAACTAATAGTAATACTATGAAAATGTAGTTGCTGCTATTGAGGTGGGGGAGGCAGTAAGTGTAGGGGACAGGGTGGGTTAGGGTGTAAGGGATAGGTCAACAGTGTAATTATAAATGTAATTACAGAAATTAATTACAGATTTTATTTTTTTTTAAATATAAGTACAATGTAAAAACATGTACACAATAAGTGCATTGTATTCAATTATTCATTTAAAATGTACATAGTAGTTATCGCCAACTGATATAAAGTGGCACCAAATATACATTAAAATTAATGACATTTATATTTATTTTAAATGATCAAATGTTAGGCCTATATGTACATGGACCAGGTACTTTTCGCAGTGCACATCAAAAAACAGTGTGGGAAAGAGAAAATAAACATTAAAATGGGCTTTTTCCTTGTGGGAGACTAGCCTCATTGCGGTTGACAAATGCAGTTAAAATCCTCCAATCTAAACCACACCGGATGCTGCTGGTTGGTCTATATGCACTAGACACACTCACGTCCCAGGAGAGCTACCTCAGGGAAACCTAAACACAGCGGCGAGCCATTTTGACACTCTTAAATAATTGACGTGTCCATTCAGTGAAACTGGCATGTGTAAAACCTATCAAATGTCAACACAAGTCTGACCACAAGCCTTGCCTTGTCTTTCCCTCCTTTGTCTGAGCTTATTTTAGGGCTCCAGCATTACACAAGTCATTAGTAAGTCATGATGTCTCGGCGTGGGATGTTTAGCTCCAGCTTAAACCTGATGTGCAAATGGCTTTGTTTTTGTTTCAAGCAACAAAAAACCCCACATGTAAATACAAAGGTTCGAAGAATGATGTTGCGTGCACTGTGATTATCTGCCCACTCTATCCATTATTGAGTCGAGCTGAACTTTCAGATTACTCACAGCTTTCAAAGCATGTGATGTCATTTCCTGTTTACAGCCAGTGGAAGTCACTGATCTGAAGCCTGAGCTCTTTATTAGAAAACAACTAAGCTTAACAAACAGCTTCAACATTTGAGCCTCGTTCACACTGTCAGCCCAAATCCGATTTTGTGCATATCCGGCTGGAATGTGATTTGAATAACTGACTGTCCACACGGTGTATGGCAACGGTTCATATCCGATTTGAGTGTCCATACCTTCGTTTTACGCAATGTGAACTGGTTTCTATGGCAATGCCGTTGCATTGTTGTGCCTACGCTAAAAACAACAATAACAGCAATACAGATAGTATACAGGTTGCACTGTATTATATTTCGTCTTGTGAGGCAGCATCAGAAACGCAGGAAGATGGAATGTGCGGCTTTATTCCGTGCTGCCGTCTCTGCTACTTTCAAAACTCAAAGAGGTGCGTATACTAGCATCAATAGTGTTTTTCCTCTTGACTTGCATGTTTTCTACAAAAACGACTGACGTGTTTACATTTTACATGGCGTTGAGGGACGTCGAAAAAAGCTACGCTAAATCGGTTCTGAGCAGTCAGACTGAAACGGATTCAGAAATGCAATTTGAATAGAATTCCAAACCACATACGAATGTAGCTCGAAACGGATTTGCACAAATTGGATTTCATGTAGTTTGTTGCTGTTCAGACTATCTAAATATGATCGGATTTTAATTGGATTTGCACAAAAATCGGATTTGGGCTGGCAGTCTGAACGAGGCTTTGCTTGATGCTAATAACCTCTTAAAACTTTCTGAGAAAGCTTGTTTCCACGAATCGGAATGGCTTTTACCAAAAAGAGTTCTCTAAGATCAAAAGAGAAACTAAAACCTTTTGTAACAGTATAAATATCTTTACGGTCTCTTTTAATACATTTAATGCATCCCTGCTGAATAAAAGCATTAACTGCCTTTAACAAAAAACTAAACAAAAAAAATCCTCCATTTAATTATCCAATCAGAAATGCACTGTATGTTTTTAGGTTTGTTGACTTGTGTTTTGAGGGAGTGGTTTTGAAAGAAGGTGTGTGTTTGAAGCTATTAAGATGGCTGAAAACGATTTATAGCACCAAGAACTTATTTAGGACTATTAAAAAAAATGAGCACAAACCTGGCCATCTGTTTGTACGCTTCCTCTGCCACAGCAAATATATGAGGGTCCATGTCCCCCATGTTCTGGCCGGTGTATGCATTGATGACTTCTTCTCCATAGATATGCAGCTGCTCGTATGGGTTGATGGCCACCAGAACGATTCCTAAAAAGAGAGATTGATATAGCTTTACACCTGGCTGCACTACACAGTTTCACATAAATTAAATCAGACAAAATCTTGATGATACTAATAAAATAAACAAGTTAATTAAATATTTGCTCATAAATCTCAGCTAAAATATCATATATTACTAAAATACATTTTATATAATAAAATGAGTTTAATGCATGATGGGTCATCCTCAAAAAGCGAACACAAAACAGACAGACGTCCGAGAAAGTAAAAAGGAACAAACATAAAAGAGGAATCATATGGCAATAGGCATTGTTGTGACCTGACAGAGACAATAATGGGAATCATTCAGTCATTACAAAACACAACAGACGGAACCAACAATAAAACAAGACAAACAAAAGCTGGGCGCTCTTTAGAAATTAATCTGTGAGACTGTATGACCATGGCCTAGGTGTATATAAAACAGCAGATAGCCTACACTCTTTTCGATTGCCTGAGATGTCATGTCAGCCAGTGTTAGGCTTCAAACATACATTACATAATATAGGTCTTTATTTTTTTTTCCAGAAGTAAACACACCCACAGATAAAAAGTAAACCCAAAATGCAACAACCTATTTACAAGGGCATGCTGTCATAGGGACAGTAACTAAGAGAAACCCTGAATGTAATGAGTGTTGACTAAAGAGTTGCTGTCTTTGTTCCTCTCTAAGTAAAGCCTATTGACCCTGGATACGCAATTACCATATTTACAGTTGGTGAGAAGTATTTGCAAGAAGCCCGGAGAACCCCATTCAAGAAACCAAACTCTGTCTCACAAGATAGTAACTACAATGAAGAGTGAAACCACAATGAAACTAGGATATTCACCACATTCCAAATTGAGGTAAAACTATGTAGAGTCAGATATTCTTCATTAAAAAATTTGGGAGGCTAGAACAACAAATGCAGGAGATTTAAACATGTCATTGGAAGTCAATGAATATTTTATTATCATAGTAACTAAATGATCTAAATAATACTTTTAAAATGATGGATGGTGATACCTAGAGAAGGCGCAGCTAATGGCCAATACAACAATTATGATATTATTTACAACAATTATGATATATACAACTATAATATTTCTCTTTAATTACAGATTTCTTTCCTTTTTGTTCGTTTAAATATTTTACATTTTTTCTTATTTTTTCCTTGTTCATTTTTATGCAGTTATATATTAAAGTTTTTGTTATATTTAATTAAACATTTATATGTTAAATTCTATTAAAATTGACTTTGTTTTCTTTTGCATGCTTTACTAAAGCACTATGAATTCACCATTGTGCATGACATAATATTTCCTAAACAAACTAGCCTTGATAGAAAATGAGACAGAGCCTACAAAAAAAGCTTACTTTTTTTAAAATGCATTTACTCGCAATTCCTGAAATTAAAACGTGTATCTCACGTTTGGATTTTAGAGCTACCACAAATGAAGCACACTTCCAATAACCAGCCATGTAAAAATAGTTATCAAGTTATGATCATAATAGGACACATATAAACACAAATAAATATAAAATGACCAATATATCAGAGCCATTCTCTTTAAAACACACACACACACACACACTGACTTACCGCAGTAGGTGTAAATGTGATTGGACTCGAGGAAGCGGACCTTGAGGTTGTGGAGCACAGCAGGCTCGTGGAGGTAGCTGAGAGCTGTGAGATCATTCTCTCCCACCAGAATATCAGGATTCCGAAGAAATGGAAGTGCATTGTCTTTGGGACCAATTGAATATTCTAACGTCTAGGAATAGAGACAGTAATGCCATTAAGTAGAAACAGTAGATTAGAAATTGATTGGATTCAAACCACAAAGTCAAGTAACTCCATGGGCTTCAAGAGTCAAAAAGTGTCTTTTGGCAGACTGAGAGTGTTGGTAATGCATTACAGGCACAAGAGCTTCAATAAGTTATGCTGATCTTTATTTTGGCAAATGTTGGACTGGGTGTGTAGTTTGGGGTTTTCGGCCCAGACGAGTATGTTTTTGTACTAATCGCATGCTGTAGGATATGGCGTCCCAAACCTTCCCTCGGCGGGCTCTCGCGTAAGTACCACCACACACAGACATTGATGTGTATTTTGTGATTATAATGAGTCACATCTTTCCTTCAGTACGGGCCTTGGAATCTGAGGGCAGCAAAGGTAGCCAAGGGGGAGCGTCAAGAGGCAAGCGTTAGGTGAGGGTATGTTGGTTTAGTTTTCACATGAGGGCGCGCTTGCTGTTCGGCCATGAAGATTTTTTTGGTATTTGTCGGCTGATAGACCTGTACAGAGTATTCTAACCGCAATTGGTGTTTTTAAATGTGTGAATTTGTTTCGTTTACTACCTGTGGTTGTTTGTAGTGTAGGGTGGACCAACTACCGTAAAAGCATATTATGTACTCATTGGTACTATCGAACACAGTCTGTCGCCAGAAGTCATATGGGTTTCATGTAATTAAAACAATTATGTTCATAGTAGCTAACTTAACCATTGTAATCACAGTGATGCACTACCTTTGTTACTGTTTACTAATCGCCGCTTAATGTTAGGTAATAACATTACGCTGTTAATGTTCGTTTCACAGGGCTTAAATAATGTTAACAAGATTTCATAATGTATTAGTAAATGTTGAACTTAACATTAACTAAGATTAATAAACGCTGTAGAAGTGGCCGTTCATTCTTAGTTCATGTTAACTAAAGTAAACTAATGAAACCTTATTGTAAAGTCGTGTTACCAAAATTTTTTTTTCTTGCTACTTTTCAAAGGCTTTTTTGTCGATTTTCTTTTTTGTTACAGATTTTCTTTTTTTGTTGTTTTTATTTGTTTTGTGCCTAGGCCCTCGAGACTTTTAATTTCCTTATGCCATTAATCTCTTTTGATGTGTATTTGCATAGCTTAAGAACTTATAGATATAAAGGTATGGGCAGTGCATGTCACGGTCAGATAACGACTGCAGAGTTTCTTATTGACCTTATATGGCTGAACCATATCGATGTACTAGATTTTCCACAATGCAAAATAATTATTGTGATATATTTTTTTTCCCGCAATCATTTTGTTTTAATTTCCCAATGTATAATACATAGGTCATTAAAGTGACATGAGCTATATTGTTTGTTTGGATTTTAAGGTGATGGTAAAGGTGTGATTGTGTGTTGGTTGGGATGTTCTCTGTTGCATAGTATGTGTCCCTGTAGTTTTTATTGTTTATGGAGGTTTGTTTGGGTGTTATCTGATGACGTATGTTCTTATGTGAACGTTTTGATTGTTTTTCTTAAGAAGGAGAGGCGGTGTGGTGTTGGAAGAGTTGGTCTATTACTCCGCCTTGAGAGTACTGTGGTTAGAAAGCCCTCCTAAACCCTCCTCGTGGTGTGACACGAGCTACTTCACTTTTATAACTCCAGACATTCGCGGGCTCTGGATAGGTTGTGATCACTTTCCCGAGTTGATATCCCTAGAACACTTTTAAATAAAAGAAACCTCTGATATTCCACCATAAGCTCAATCAACACATTTGAAAGCAACACATCTGTTTTTGTCAATAGCTATATTTCCATCCACCTATTTTTATGCACAATTTGTAATATCGCATAAAAAAAACGCTGGATGGAAAAGCCAAAATGTGCATGAATTCTAAAAATGCGCATAAAAAACTATGCGCACAACTGAGGCAGGAGAAATTTCCGGTACACTGTGGCATATTTTGCTCATCATGATATTTTCCGTCGATATGGAAAGCGCGCCTTTCGGTGAACTAAAAAGCCTATTTTAATAATAACTAGGCTAAGAGTTTAGCCTTCAAAATAGGCTACAACCCGAAGAGGACACATTCGGGATTATCCCCCCCACGTTTGTGCTAGAGAGCGAAAGCCCAACTTACTTACGTTTAGTTTTATTTAATTTGTTTTGGCTGTTTATTGCTAAGCCATATTATTATATACTGCAATTATATGTATCCATTAGAATTATATATTAGTCATCTGTTCCATTCGGATACGGTAAATTTAAGGATTGGGTAAAGTGAGGGAATTTAAATATCCTATCGTGTTCTATGTGGTACATTTATATATTGGCCGGCCGTTATTATTTCTGAAAAATGCAGCAGCAAACGAAAATATGCGATATTAATTGGGTAAAAATGTAATGTGGGTTAACCAAAGTTTAATAGTATGACTATCTTATGCTTGTGGCTTCCAGATAGCAAAAAAACAAAACAGAGGTCTGGCCAAAGTGGTTTAAATTTACTCTGGCTTCAAACGTTGTGTTTTTTTAAGTCTTGATTGCAAATGTCGTGGTTGTATGTTCGTTTTGGAATGTACGATGGATAATTAAAACACAATCAGGACTTGGTATTTATGACATCACAAATCGACTTTCAAAAAAAAACTTTATTTTCAAAAACGCAGCCAACCCCCCCAAAAAAAAGCGCGGCCCCGCCCAAAAACCGTGCCTGCCCCCTCACTTGTGCACTCTAGGGCCCACCCTGAATTTATTACATATGAATATTATTATATTCAGTGGATTCTCCTAGTTTTCTTAGAGATATTTAGTGCCAGTTTATCAGAAAGTGACGATTTTGTTCTCTTTGACTCGTTGGATGGAAACAGTGATTATTTGCACATTTTATGCGATATTCCAGTTTTGCGCATATGTTAAATTTGCATCTTTGGATGGAAACATAGCTAATGTAATATGAACATACAATCATGGTTTTGCTTATGTCAGAAGACAACAACCCAAGTGGTCATTCATCTTCCCAGTGAGGAACAGGCAAAACTGAATAAAGCTGAATACAGAAGAGCTCCAATGCTTTTATTAGCAGACTCTGCATATAATTGGAGGATCAGCAGTACAGGCAGAAAAGTTAACAGTGATAAATTAGAACAGCAGCAGGATGTACGCAAACTATGTTTGCAGAATTTGGCATATCCTTCAGATAAAATGCTGCTCCATGTTATTTAGAGAAGAAAATTACTCAAATTGGATGCCTAGGTGTTTGAGGTTGTCTGCCCTGAAAAATTAGAATCTGATATGTTTGAATCAACTGCTGGATGCATTCAAGTAGTATTCTTCTAGCAAATAGTCTTAGAGTTAATATATATATTAGTAGCTGCTGGACAACTAGTTGGCCATCATGACACAGACAGAGGTCTGCATTACCCAGCAAAGGACTAATGGAGATGGATTCCCTTCCTGTCAGCCCTGAGCTTTAGCCAAGATATTAAAGTAAGTAAGAGACTCATGAATCAAAGAAAAATAATATACCACTAAATGATAAACCATTTTGTCTTCTGCTCCTAGTGATGCTCAGTGTCTCAACGTTTGTGTGTTGGTGATAAACTGAAAGCAAGCTGAAGGCTAAGAGTATGTAATGAGAGAGTGCTGTTATCTCTCCTGAAAGCAGTTAGAAGTCAGTTTCCGCTGGCGATCTGTGTGTAAAGAACGCAGCTCTTTGACCTTCAAAAAATCCACAAAACACACTCAGTGGGTATAAGCCACTTAAAGAGCTGTAAGTTTATTAGAAGCACATTCAGTCGCTAAATCCACCACAACTCTGTATGATGAGCTTTAATAGATTCTTAACTAATAAATCATGCTCTCAAATTAAGCAGCAACCATTCAAACACTGTTATAAAGTCTCCCATCAGTATCCCACAATATAAGGGATATTTGAGCCAAAAAGGAAAATTGTGTCTTCCTGGTGTCGTTCCAAAACTGTATGATTTACTTTCCTCTGTGCAACATAAAAGAACATATTCTGAAGAATGTTAGTGTTTTTTGTCAACGGTCACCAAAATGGTTTGTTTTCCAATTTTCTTCAAACTATCTTCTTTTGTGCTCCACAGAGGAAAGTCATACAGGTTTAAAACAACACGAGGGTGAGTAACTGATGACAAAATGTTCAGTTGTCACTTTACCTATAGCACTGCATCAATTTTAAACTGTTGGATGACACCAAATTGACTTCAGTGTTATGGCTGATGATCAGTTAATTATGGATATTAAAACCGCAAATGCACATGAATTTAGCCATTGCAACATCATAATACAATATGAAAAACTGATTAATTTAAAGATTTGCTAAAGGTTATGTTTAACAGTGTTATTAAATTGTTAGTGTTTTAAAGATTAACTTTGAGTGTTAGATGATCTAAATGTAAAAAAGCAAAGTAAGAATGCGTAATTAGGCTACATGTACAACATTAGGGCCCTATGATTTCGGAGATCCAGAAAACGCAGACGGAATCGTGTCATGGAATTTGCCAAATTTAGATGGATACATCAAAAGTAGGTCAGTGCACTAAAATAAAAACGTGATATGGACTAATATGTGTGATTATTAAGCCGCAAAACACTATTTAAATAAGAATCCTGCATTTCTGCGTGTGTCTGTTAATGAATGGCGCAGACGTGCTGTTTCATTTACTACACACACACTGAAGCACGCGTGACACTCGCGTTGTTTTCAGCCTCTGCCGCCTCAATATACGAGTAAGTTAACACATGAACATAATCTCTACAACTGCTCTGGAGTCAATTCATGAGCATTTTACCATTTCTTTTGAGTAAAACTATCGTCATATCATATATACACAGAAACTTAAAGGTCTTCACAGTGTTCTCAAACTTGAATTTGAGAAAAAAAATAAGATATTAAGACAATAAGACAAAAAAGATTTAATTCATAGGGCCTTAATTTAATTTGTTACATTTTTAATGCACTGCTGTTTAATATAGTAAGTTTAATGATTTCAATTAATTAGACATGCTTTTTGATTAATAAAATTAAATTAAAAAGGAGTCTAGAAAAATTAAAATGGAAAAAACAAAAAAACAATAATAAAAATATACAATAGATTTCATAAGACCCTACAATATCAACTGATACAGATAAATAAAAAAGAAAACTGTAATTTAAACAATATGGTACAAATATATCATGGACCAATTACATGTAACACTGCTTAAATGATTGGTTGTGTTTTAATGTCACCTTTTGAAAAACAGATCTTCTTAAAAACATACCTAAAATTCGCTGGCACAGTGGTGTGAATAAGTAACCTTTTTTAAAACATAGCCTAAACATAAAAAACCTATGAATGAATAGGAAACCTAAATGAAACCTAAACCTAATGAATAGGAATGAATGAATGGGAAATATAAAATAGTTTGGTTTATTGTCCCACAAACAGAAGTTGCCCTCAATTGTGTACAGTACTGTGGAAAAGACAACTCAGTCTTTCCTGTTACGCCTGAACTTTGCACAGTCTTCTCCATTGAAGTCACTCCATATCAAAGCATTCCCAGCTGACAAAGCTTTTTCAACTGTTAGAGGCGGAGTGGAGTGCTCGGAGTGAGAGATACTGCAGATACTACTGAATCGGGTGCTGAATTTGAGTGTGCTGCTCTGATATTACCCATGTGACAGTTTCACATGGAGTTAGATGCAGAAAGCACGTGCATCCCTGAATGTCTAAAATGAATTGTATTGCAGGGAAAGGAGGTGAATTTTTTAACGTTTTTGTTATTCTTGAGTGTACTTGTTCACACCTGATTTAAACAAAAGATATGACAACTAGCAAAGCCTAAGGCCCCGTCCACACGGAGCTTTAGCCGTATACGCATACATTTTGTATCGTATAGGCATTTTATCCAGACGGATCCGGCGTTTTGGGTGAGTGAAACAGATATTTTTTTAAACCGGGTCCCAGAGTGGATAAATCTGAAAAAGCCACCCTTGCGTTTTCATGTGGACAGCGAATCCGTATATTTTCTGAATAAATGTATATATATATATTGTCAACAGCCCACGTCTCGCCCCCTAGTCAGACACCGCTACGTCACGTAACAGCAACAAAAACATGAACAAATACTGAATGATTGTCTTTTTATTAACTAACATTAACACAGATGAATAAAGGTATTGTTTCATGTTTGTTCGTATACCGTGCGCAAGGTTTATGTGCATAGTCCAAGTCTTCCCCGTTTTTAGTGTATCTCTGTGGCAGAATTACAGCGCCACATAATGGTCTGGCATGTATACTATAATGTTTTGTGTCGGTTTCGTGTGGACGCAGATATTTCTTGAGACGAGGAGAAAAAAAAAGATCGGATAGGGAAAGCTCTGGCTTCGTGTGGACGTAGCCTAAATTTCTACAAGTCACACCTGCAGCCTGATTGAATGCCAAGATCTTACTGGGATCATCATACATTCTGAGAAAAAAAATGGGACAAGAAATTGCATGGTGTATATCCAGCTTTAGAGATCATCTGAACTGGTCTGACACTCCTTTTAGGAGTCTGTGCTGCGCTTCAGGCAGAAATACGAAGAAAAACCGGGAGCGAACAGTGAGATTCACCAAGACACAGCGGAAACAGATATTTTGATCGAACAGCAGGGGTCCTGTCTGGCTTTGCAGTCTGTTACATCATTCCATCTTATATTGTTTCAGTGTAGCGTTAAGGCTGTTCAAAGGGCTCAAGAGACACAAGTAGCTTGATGATAATAAGAGCTGATGGTACAGACTCATCTTAAACTTTTTGGAACACTGCATAATTTTCATGAAGTGGAAAACAAGTAAGCTGTCCCCTCAAGGGTCCTTTATTAGCAACCAGCAAGTCACAATTTGCAGACAGTGGAAAGAGCATATTTATAATTTCTAGTAGAGAAATTTGGAAGACACAAAAAAAAAAAAAAGTTAATGCCGTGAGTGTAAGATGATTTAATCAACTTCTTAATGTACGAATGACGGCGCACATTACATAATATAAAAACAAGTGCCATTTATTTTTAAGAATAAGAAGCAAGCGCAACTTTCAACAACAAAACATTTGTAAAAACCAAAAACTCACTTACTGTCAAGAGTCTGGGGTCGTAAGTTTAATTAAAATAATATATATATATATATAGTAGGGAGCGATATATCGGCCACCATATCGGTATCGGCCGATAAATGCTAAGTTTTTCTGTTATCGGTATCGGCCTGATAAGAAAATGTGGCCGATATTTTAAAGCCGATAAATAATGCATTATTTTCTTCAGAGACACTTCAGATGCGCGCTGTTCATTTGCAGCCTTTTGTGCAACTGTACGTTGTAATATTGTGTTTATTTAATGTATATCTGATTTATCTCATATAGAACTTGGTTAAGTTAAAAGAGCGCTTCAGATTACCGGTGATCATCTTTAGCTCAGCACACGCAGCTCAAAACAGCAGTGCACAACATTAATAACAATGATTGGGAATGTCGTGTATATAACACTCTAATGAGAAAATTATTATAATAAAACATTGTGAATTCTATGGGTTTAGTTGCCGTATTTCAGCGCGTTGTTATGGGAAGAGCACATCCACAACAGCATCACACATTCTGACTATAGCACGCAAAAACTGCATCATTTTGTACATATACAAGTTGTAATATTATGTTTATGTTGAATTAATATTAATCTCAGGATGCATTTACTTGAGTTAAATAAGCTGCCAGCAAAATGCTTCAGTTTACCGTGTTCATTCAGCTCTTCAGCTACAGCACGCGCAGCTCAACGGCTGCTATTTAAAACAGTGTTATTAATTTGTTACTTTTTCAAAATCATTGATAAATTATTAATAACAACAACCACTTGTAATTTTCTCTTATTATTTTCATCAACAAAATGGTTTAGTAATTAAAATCATTTAACTATTGTCTGTGCAGAGGCTATTCCATTTTATTGATCTATGGCACATTCATTTAGATTCTTTACACGTGTAATGATGTCCAGTGACTTGTTTGCATTATTTAGGCATTATTTTATTTGTAAGACTTTTTTATGAGTAAATTTGGTAATGGGAGAGTAAAATTATTTTTTAAAACGTACACTGTTCAAACTAGGTTGCTTATGTTGAAGTGTTTGGGATGTGGTTTTTAATGTGAGACTTTTTTTTTGTAATCAGGCTCTCAAAAAGTTATATAAAAATTTGGATATAGATTTATCTGCCAACATATTGGTTATCGGCTTTCAAAAAGAAAGAATTATCGGTTATTGGTATTGGCCAAAATTTTCATATCGGTGCATCCCTCAATTATATATATATATATAGAAATATAAGTTTATATATATATATAGTGGTGTGAAAAATTGTTGGCCCCCTCCCTGATTTCTTTGTATGTTTGTCACACTTTAATGTTTCAAATCAACAAACAAATTTAAATATTAGTAAAAGATAACACAAGTGAACACAACATGCAGTTTTAAATGAAGGTTTTTATTAAGGGAAAACAAAATCAAAAACTACATGGCCCTGTGTGAAAAAAAGTGTTTGCCCCCTAAACCTAAAAACTGTTTGGGCCACCCTTAGCAGCAACAACTACAATCAAGCATTTGCGATAAATGGCAATGAGTCTTTCACATCGCTGTGGATGAATTTGGTTCCACTCATTTATGCAGAATTGTTGTAATTCAGCCACTTTGGAGGGTTTTTGAGCATGAACCGCATTTTTAAGGTCATTCCACAGCATCTCAATAGGTTTCAGGTCAGGACTTTGACTAGGCCAATCCAAAGTCTTCATTTTCTTCACCTATTCAGAGGGGGACTTGCTGGTGTGTTTTGGATCATTGTCCTGCTGCAGAACCAAAATTCGCTTCAGCTTGAGGTCACGAACAAATGGCCGCACATTCTCCTTCAATATTTTTTGGTAAACAGCAGAATTCATAGTTCCATTTATCACAGCAAGTCTTCCAGGTCCTGAAGCAGCAAAACAGCCCAGACCATCACACTACCACCACCAAATTTTACTGTTGGTATGATGTTCTTTATCTGAAATGCAGTGTTACTTTTACGCAAGACGTAATGGGACACACACCTTCCAAAAAGTTCAACTTTTGTCTCGTCAGTCCAGAGAGTATTTTCCCAAAAGTCTTGGGGAATCATCAAGATGTTTTCTGGCAAAACTGAGACGAGACTTTATGTTCTTTTTGCTCAGCAGCGGTTTTTGTCTTGGAACTCTGCCCTGCAGACCATTTTTGCCCAGTCTCTTTTTTATTGTTGGAGCCAGGTGATAGATCTCATGAATTACTTTCTCATTTGTTTTCTCAATTTCTTGGATCTCGGCTTGATGTGTAGCTTTTGCGGAGGGTTGGGTATAATTACATTGTCAGGAGGGTCTCTATTTAAGAGATTTCTTGATGCCGAACAGGTGGGCAGTAATCAGGACTGGGTTGTGGTAGCGAAATTGCACTCAGGGTGGATACAACCACAGTTTAACAGGGGGGCAAAACACTTCTTCAACACAGTGGCCATGTAGGTTTTGGATTTTTGTTTTCCTTAATATAAAACATTATTTTAACCTGCAGGTTGGTTTAATTGTGTTTATTTTGACTTCAGATTTAAATTTGATTGATGATCTGAAACATTAAAGTGTGACAAACATGCAAAAAAAATAAGAAATCAAGAAGGGGGCCAACACTGTGGTATATATAATATATATAAAGATAGAATATATATATATCTATATATATATATCTATATATATATATCTATGAAAAGAACAGCAGAATTTTCCAGTCAGAAATTAACAGGATGTGATACTGTTACAAAAAAATGGATAATTTCAAATCAATGCTGTTCTTTGGAACTTTCCATTAATCAAAGAACCCAGAAAAAAATGTATCCTGGTTTGCACAAAAATATCAAGTAGCACAAAAGGTTTCAAGTTTGAATATAATAAGAAATATTTCTTGAGCATCATAAAATCAGCATATTAGAATGATTTCTGAAAAATCATGTGACATTGGAGATTGAAAATGCAGCTTTGCCATAACATAAATACATTTCAAATTATATTAAAACAGAAAACGGGGGAAAACATATTTTTTAAATTGTAATATTATATCGCAATAGTATGGTTTTTTACTGTATTTTTGACCCAATAAACACAGCCTTGGTGAGCATAACTTTTTTTTTTTAATTTTGTAAAAAATCTTAACTTCAAAGGGTATGTAGTGTTTGATAAAAATGTTCAATTCAAAAACTGAAAATTAAATGTAAAACGATAACCATATTCTGTTTATGATTTAATAAAAATAAAAGTATGTTTGTCAGTACATAGCAAAGGCCAATAAGTCATGTGCTTCAAAGTCAAGACAAGGTTTGGTTTAGCCACACTGGCTCATAATGCTGGTTTCATGTGTGCCCTCTCACACAGATGAGTATGCACAATAGTTACATAAATTCTCTGAAATATGGTTTTTAATCTTATCAAAAATGCCACTTTGGTGCTGAAGTACACATCTAGTGGCCTTTGTAAAAATAAAACCCTACAAACCTGAACAGGATCTTAATTATTAAGGACGCCTGTCATTTAGGATTGTGCTGTGTAATTGGACTTAATTTGTGGCCTGGAAACTACCTTTGACTAAACCTTTGTGCTGGACACAAAGAATAATGACTTAACTGCTAGGTTTATACCTGGGCAATCTATAATTGCTGATACAGATAAAAACTGACCTGTTTTAACTGTCACATGAAGAAATAAATTCAATAGAAAAATCCTGGAAACCTGCCCATTCGAGAATATTCAAAACACACCACAGACATTTCAGGAACTCTACGTAAGTACGAGGAATCTGGGACAGGTGTGATAAGCAAATGTACCTTAGCCTATAAAGACTTGCATCACCTCTCACAATCACTGGAGCTACAGGCTAAACTAAACTCTTTTGGGAAACTCCCGATTTAACAGACTTCACATATTTAAAGGGACAGTTCATCTAAAAATTAAAATTATCCCTCACATCATTCAATCTCATAACATTTTTTATGTTTTGTTGATGTCTTAAGTCATTTAATGGCTTTTCTTCAATAGAACTAACTAGGCTGCCAAGCTCCAGTAAGTACAAAAAGTGTTAGAAGCCACAGTGTGAAAAACAGCCAGAAATGTATGTTATTCACTGAAAACCTTGTCTTGACAGCTGTAGTCTACATTCACTTTTATTCTATGGAAAAGAGCAGCTTGGACATTCTGCAATAATTTTTTAACTATCCTTCTGAAAGCTTTAGGTACATATAGCAGAGGAACTCCACAGATGGGCGTGTGTACAAAAAGCAAAATGAATGAACTGAAATATGATGCTTTGACCTCAGCTTAGTTTCTCAGCTGCCCTAATATAGAGGTGTTTCAGTAGAGTAGGCCGCATGCAAATGGTGCTGCGCAAGACCATCCGCTTATTTGGCTTGTAAATCATTCTCTGATGACAAAACATGGGAGTATATTATGACAGCCTCAGCGGAGGATTGTGATGGGAGGCCTGGGTGTTTTTCTACGTTGTCAAGGAATTAACAACAGTTACAGGGTTGTACTTACTGTACAGTGAAGACTTGTAAACAAAATATCACCTGTATCAGCTCATTAGACCATTATACCTAAGGGCATAGCATTACAGCAGTGTTTTCAGATCAGCATCGCAGTAATTGGGTTAATTAACAATTCAAATTTACAGTAATGATACATGAAGAAATCCAATTTCTGGTTCAGGATGCATATCAAATACATATCAATAACACATTTCAAAACTAGTGTTGCAACAACGCTAATAATTTTGATTAGTGATTAATTGCATTAGCATTAATATTAGTTCACTTTTAGTTGTGTTTTTTTCTTATTTAATTTAGTGATTTAATTGAATTTCTCTGGATTCACAAATCCTTGGGAACTTTTGGGATAACGCAAGTACACACTGTGCAAGTAGTTTTTGGATATTTTATGATGAAGATGTTACATATTGTGCTTTTAAAATACAATGTGTGTATAATGTTTGATGGACAATATTTGGCACAATGTAAATACAGCTTATAAACAGAAAAACACATTTTCTAATCTAAACAAAAAATACTGACATGGCCATGGTCATAAATGCTGGAAAAAGCACACTGTATGTGGTAAAATCATGTCACATGATATAAACGGAGGCCTAATTCTATATTTATGAACATAGTGAATGAACAAATGCCTCATTACCAATACAAAGACAACATATAGAACCACACTGTAGGCTCAGGAAAGGTGAAGCCCAATGAAACAAGAGAGTCTATTTGGTCCTACCTCTGTTTTAGGTTGGGGAGAAACACTGGCCCCCTTTCATATAATTAATTAATACTAATTAACATCACTTTGTGCTCCCGTGCTCAGCATGTCCTATTTTTAAAAGCACAGGCACGCAAAGAGAAAATCCCCATCAAAACACACCCACAGTGTCCAGTCAATACTGCCTGTAATGTTTCTTTAACTTGGTGTGGAAGAATTCAGTTGAAGGGAAAGAATGCATGATTGGCAGATTATGTAAGATTAGGGATATGATTAAAGTTTTGACAGCTTGTAATGGCTACATCATTCTTTATAGTTGCCTGAGCATGTATTATGACATCCTAATAACGGACACCATCAAAAGACTGGATCTTCTAACGACATGAATGCTGTTTCATTACATACCGTCATCTAAGAAACCTTGCGTATGCAAATCAAATCCAAATAAACTAATATTAGCTTAGCAACATGCTAACACATGATCAGAATCAACTGGGAGTGTCTCTTACACACTACACACATTGTTAATGGTGTCTTCAGTCAAGAGTACTTCATACATGTGTTAGGATTCTCGTAGCTTCATAACACTAAGGTTGAAGCACTGATGTCACTTGGACTAATTTAATGATGTCCTTACTACCTTTCTGGGCCTTGAACGTGGTAGTTGCGTTGCTGTATATGGAGTATCAGAAAGCTCTCGGATTTCTTCAAAAACACCTTATTTGTGATCTGAAGAACCATGAAGGTCTTACGGGTTTGGAAGGACATGAGGGTGAATAATTAATGACAGAAATTTCATTTTGGGGTGAACTGTCCCTTTAATATAAAGTAGAATTATTATACTAATACACTTCTATAAAGGACTGTTATACAGGGATTTTCACATCACATGGATTAATCAATACTGGTTCCTCAGAGAAATGCTGAAGTGACTGAGAAAATTGCTCATAAACTATTTCCTGTGAGTTCTGGAAAAAAACAACATGGAAAAGATTGCACTGAAAGTGATGGAATTCTAAAGAATGTACCGGGGAGTACAGCATCGAAAAAGGGTTCGGAAAAACTTCTTATGGGTTTCTCACACTTGAAATCCATTATTTAAGCATAGCTCGCACCAAAATCATTTACTCGAGTGTCATCCCAAAAATGTATGGCTTTCTATATGTCTTTCTTTCTTGTGGAACACAAAAGAAGGTATTTTGAAGAATCAAAATTGGACTATTGAATTTTTCATGGTCGGGAAAAAAAAAATAAAGAAATATATATATATATATATATAGAGCTTATATTGTATTGTTGTTAAACTATTAATTAGAAAAATTAAATATAAATTGATTCTAATTATTTAACATATATGTAATTAGTTGTAAATTATAATTATAGTAATGAAATGTGCTTCAGTCTGAAACTGAATATAGTCTGAAATAGACTATAGAGTTATTTAATAAATTCACATCCTTTGATTTGTTAATCACACTAAGCTATATCAAATATTGTGCAGCCCCATTTCTTTATTTTACATCCTACATAATTAATCATTAGCTTTTCATCAACTCGCAAAGCCCCTTTTGGGAAACCCTGTTCAAAATGATGACAGAAAAACATGAATGGCATGTCTGATGGAAGACAGCCTTGGATGCCACATCTCAAAGCCTTAACAACCGTAAAAACATAAGCAGACAAGATAAATGACATTGCATCATCTTTCATGCAGTGGCATTTTTGTATGTCTAAAAGTCTTGCTTTTAATCTCCCTATTATTAACCCTCATTCTGGATTTCTCACAAATATTCAGAACACAAAAGGAAGTAGAATGCATGACGAAGCTTAAACGGAAAAATCAATCAGCTGAAACAGGTATGATCTTTGAACCATCAAAGCTGATACTGCATGAAGAAGCAGTGATGGAATCTCTAATAAAAGCCAAGAAGGGAAACCATTAATCAGACTAGAAACTCTCTTTGGTGTGTTTAGCATGCATGCCATCCCACACCTCATCCTGTCATCGTGTGAGCCTGACTGCTTTGTTAATTGTTCCAATGCATTTCCTGCCACCGTAATGAGATGGAACTTCTCATCAGAGTCAATACAATCAGCTACAAGTTTGCCAGGGTCATTTACAAGTGAGGAGCCTTGCTACCAAGATACAGGAATGACTGTCACACAGCACTCACCTCAGCAGAAGTGGCCAAACTGCATCATTTTGATATATGTGAGTGCTATATTGACACAAATAATACAAGCAGTCAAACAATTCAGCTGTTTGAGAAAAAGTGTGATGCTTTTGTTTCATTATCTCAGAGTCCGAGCTCTCAGTGTGCTGATCTGTTGGGCTTGAAGGACACCGTAATAAAGTCCACAGATAAAGAGTGGAAAAGCTGTTGTGGTGGGAGGGAGCTGATGAGGAACTGAGGAGAGACTTGTGTGACTGGTTTTGCATGGTTTCTTGTAGCTGCGTAACGAAGAGGCCTGGATCCACATCAGCTGTTTAACTGAGCTGCGAGGGTTTGCCGCAGCTGTAATGATTTGATTTTGGTTAAAAGAGAGATCAAAAGAATCGTAAAACACACTGTATGCACTGTAAAACTGGGTCTAAAAATTGTGGTTAAGGAATATATTTGTCCTCAAATATTCAATGCACTTTTGTTAACCAGAGCTACCTGTTTGTCTAAACAATGGAAGATAGGGGAGGGCAGAAAGATCAGTAGTGCCTGGAAAACCCGTCTGGAAACAACTTATTGCGCAAAATTCATAAAAACAGCATATTTCACCTTTAAAGTCAACATGAAACATCATTCGCAACCTACTTCATAATGTGGTGTATTTCAGAGTAGAACAGGATATTTACAGTATTTTATTACTTACATTAACATTCAAACATTTAGGGTCTGTATAATTTTTTTTCAGCAAAGCCATGGAAATTTTCCAAAAAAAGAGAAGTGTAAATGATGTATTGTTACAAAAGATTTATTTCAAATAAATGCTGTTCTTTTGAACTTTCATCAAAGAATCCTGAAAAACAAATGCATCACGGTTTCCACAAAAATAAATAAATAAACAAATAGAGCAGCATAACTATTTTCAACACTCTAATAACAATAAGAAATGTTTATTGAGCAGCAAATCAGTTTATTAGAGTGATTTCTGAAGGATCATTGACACTGAAGACTGGAGTAATGTCTACTGAAAATTCAATAAGTAAATTACACTTGAAAAAATATTAAAGTAGGAAAAAATTTAATTGTAATATTTCACAATATTACAGTTTTTACTGTATTTTTGATAAAATACTGTAACTGCAGCCTTGGGTACCATATAAGAATTTCCAACCTCAATTCTTACAGTTGAATGTTTGAATGCTAATGTAATTCAAAATTAGAAATTACATTTTGAAGAAAAATTCTGAAGACAAATTTTTTTCTTTGGAATATAATGCACCGATACATTTTTTTTTTTTTTTTTTTGCAAAAAGAGCAACATTACTATTGACATCTGTGAATTCATGTTGACTTCAAAAACTGCTTGAATGAAAAGCTAAAAACATTTATTCACATTTATGAATAACAGTACTCACTAAAAATAAACTTTTCTTACATCCCCTAGTATATTTCTGCTTGGGAATGATGGATGTCAGGAAGTCTCAGGTTTCACTGGATTCTCCAGACTTTCCCTTTAGGCGTCAGGGTAAAGGGTTAGTACAAAGCTCTGTCTCTCTCTCTAGCCACACCCTGATCACTGTCTGGCAGCATACTCACAAAAGCCCTACAGGGAAAGGTCAGGTGTTTCCTGGAGAACACGTTATAATTTTTTCTTTTCAACCTCTTTGTCCACTGTCCAGGAATAACTGTCCGATTGTCTGAATCACTGTGAAATCTGACACTAGTGTCTGATTGTGATGGATCAGGAGTGAGGCTTTGTAGCAGGCGTTAACAGGTGAGCTGCCCTCGGAGACTTGTTAATCTGAGAAAAGTAACAGGAGGAGAGCAGGTACACTAAATAAATGTTTCATTGCACCCCTTTTCCCAATTCTGTATACGGACATAATAAAAACTAATTGGGAGGCTATACTGCATTGCATCGCTGCAGCTCAAACAGTAGAGTACACCACTAGCAACACCAGCCCATGAGCTCGAATCTCAGGGAAAACAAGATCTGATCATGTGTGCACCTTGAATGCAAAAGCACCTGCCAAACGCATGAAGGTAAATGCATTTAGAGATATATTGCATTATGAGAGATGTATATTGCAAATGTACAATACATATGTTTTTACAATTTTGCTGTACTGTGTTTAGAATTTTAAAACAAATTTAATATCATTAAATATTTACATTTATATTTATTATAAAAAAAAAATCATATGCATTTAAATAAAAATATTTAATATTATTGTTATTTATGAATAACATGCCTGATATTTTTACCTGATTTTATTAAAAAATGTTTTTGTAAATGTTTTTAATTTTTAATATTTTAATATTTTTATTTTATTTTTATTTTAATATTTCATATTTTTAAAGTTTTAATATCTAACCATCTTTTGGTTGAAGTAATGATTATTCACCATATTACCAAATCTAATATTGTCAAAATCCTGAAGAATAACTAAATACAATTTTATTTTATCAATATTTAAGCAATATCACCCGTAGCCTATTACACTGGGTTAATCGTATAACTTTGAGCTGTGCTGATGGAGCCAGGATCAACGTAATTCAAATTACGTTATACTGGGACTCAGAAAGGTACTTTTTTGTAACACAAAAAGGTGCATGAACATTACAATTAAAGCTCTTTAGTGCTTCTCTCAGATTTCTCTCTCCAGCCCTCATAGAGACTCTTGTTTCTGCATCAGTTACTTTAGCAGTGGCATTAACCGAGCCATGAGTGAATGGAGTGTGATCGCACATCCAGCCCATGCTCCCCTCCCCCTGGACCTGCACACGACTTGTTTACCTGCCCAGAGGCACTGAGAGACCTCAACAGTGACGTAACATACGGTTTAATCAAGGAGATGCAGTAACAGGAACAGAAGACCATAGAATACAACAAAAAGCACAGAGAATGAAAATAGAAAAGGGGCGTTTTTGTTGAAACAGCACAACAGAAGAAAAGACGGCTCACAAGTGAGTCTACTTGGGGCTAATGACTCTTTTTGTCCACCCCAACAAATCTAGGTTGTGTTTGGGTCAATTCAACAAAACCTCCCACTAAGGAGGGTGGTCGAAACTTAGGCAGGGGTGCATTGTGCCCCAAACTAATCCTCTTTCTGAGAGCAATAACCAGCGAAAGACACAAAGCTCCAATAACAGACTACATAGTAAATTACACACTCAGCATTAAACAATACAATGCAATTTAAAACAATTTATAAAATTATTTGTCATTCAAAATGTGCTTTAAGGTACGTTTAGGTGCACATCTACTTCTTTCATGAGGTCTTTAAATGAGACCCCCCTAAACATTATCCTCTGGTTTCACAGACAAGGCTTAAGCCTAGTCCCAGACTAAAATGTAAATTTGAGCCGTTTCAACTGAAAGAAACTCGCACTGATTGATCTTAAAATATGTCAGCGCCCTTGTTTTGTCTCAAGATGCACACCAGTAATGTTTTTTTTTAAGACACGGTTATAAAAATTACTTAAGTGTCCTAATTGAACTATGGCTTAATCCAGGCCTATCATGCGTTCTTAGATGAATGATAATATTAGATAAACAGCTTATTTAGTAAAAGCAAGTTCGTCTGATAAAAAAACATGGTAAATTTGTTCCTTGGTCTTCCATACAGATTATCAACAAAAAAAAAACAAGCAGATTATTAAAATGAATTAGGAGCTGAGAAAGAGGGGGTTGCCACAGAGTCCAATCCAGTTAAACAAGGATAATGCCTGACCATCTATCCCCCTCGAACCAGTGGCCTACTCTGGAAAAATGCCTGGCTGTCCATTCAATAGGATTTGTTCTCAGTGTAATCGATGACACACATTGGCAGGGTGGTTATGATGACATCACTGGTTTGGCCTTTTTATGATCATTGAGATAACAGCACACAAGCTAATAATATACGACCTGAAAGCTGTGGAACACTTTTAGGGCCAAATATCTGAATACCAGAACACAAAGGCCAAAATAAGGGACTGAACTGGTGTAATATGAATCCACCCTTATGGTGACTCTGTGAGAACCAGACTGAACTGAACAGTCTATCCACGGCTGTAGATAAATATTCATTTTGCATACAAGCCCAAACAACTTGGAAAGACTGAGTCACCTGCAGCATTAGTATGTGACCATAAATATGAGGCTATTCCAAGGTGTTTCCTAGTCTGTAAAACCATATTTACATCTAGCTTTCCCACTGTAAAATATATGTCCATGAGAGGTCAAAATAGAATAATACAAATAAACAAGTATCAGTTCATATTTGTGGAATTACAAGGCATAGCTGCTAAGTTTATTACTTTTTTCAGTCGTTTGTACCAATTACTACATGATCAAATATATTACAGTTAAATAAGTAGATATACTAATTACATTTTTCATTATTCATAATAAAACGTCCTAACTATGGGAACCCTGACAATAAATGTACAATGGTAATATTAACGATCCCAACCTGCACAAAATAACCCGAAAAGATTTAGGACTAAATATCAAATGAGGAATTCAATGCGACACCTTCTCCCAACAAATGTTACATAATATTGCCAAACAGTTCATATATAAAAATAATTTACAGTACATTAATATCCAATGAACAGTTATTGTTAACTGCTTATGCTGGGTTTGACAGATACACCTTAAACGCAAACAAACGTCTTTCCTTTTGCAGCATACTTAGAGGAATATGAACTATAAGAGTCACTAAAGTCCTCAAAAGAGGAAGAGCTCGTCACAAACACTGGCTGTATCGCCTACCTAGTGAGCTGCCTATATAGACAGCATTATTTGACAACACAGACGCATTTGAACGCGCTCAAAGATGCTGTCTAGATAGGGAGCTCAATTGGTTTTCGAAACACAGCGAACACCGAAACTACCTAACGTTACAGACCGAAACCAACAGAAACACACACCTGTCCGCGACACTTCCCTGTGTTTTATAAGAAGTTAAAGGCAGTTAAGCAGAACTGCAGGGCGTCAAATAGTTGAATATTACCTTTTGTGAGCTTTTATGATGCTTTGAGATAAATTTAAATATGTCAAGCTAGTCATGCTACATTAAACGAGGATTTAAGATAGGTGAAGGCGTTTCGCGTCGTTTACCTCACACAGTAAATACATTCTTATATTACTGTTCACCTGTCTCATATTATTAACTATTTATTTAGCCATTTCATGGTGAAATAAAACTAATCCCAACAACTCACCCTAGAGTAGAGTTCAGTCACAGACATGATCCCAAATAGAGCAGCTCCCACCTAAACTAGTTACATCAGCACACGCAAGGTTAATATATCTCCGTTTGAATACGATGATATTCCCAAACAAGTTTTATAATCCAGATTTCCTATGTCCTGTCACCACTCCATGTCGTCCTGTCGAGCTGGTTTGTACTTTTGAAGTCCCTCTGACTGCTAATGTTAGCGCGTTAGCCGCGCCTGATCACGGCAGGTGTCTGTCCCCATAATTGAATTTGAGTTGGACAAGCCCCTTTCATCTCCTCCTCCAAATATTAAAAATCAAGTTAAAATAAGCGATGACCACGACTAATCACTGAGTCATAATAATGACTAAAAGGTACCGGTTACATATGAGAAAAAGTATGTAATTGTCAAAAAGAAGGAGTGAAGTTGCTTCCCTTCTCCATGGACTCTATCATGCTGACTGACATGACCGCAGTGGCAGAGGCTCATGGATCAATGGCACAATTCAGTGTGTCTACAGCGACACCCTCTGGTCAATTACAGCACTGGACTAGAAATCACATTGTGACGGAAATGAGAATGTCGTGGTTCATTCTAAGTGAAGATTTAAAGACCGTCCGCTTGTTTCTATTTAGACAGCAATAAGAAAATATTACCAAATATTATAAATATGACCATATAACCAAATGAGGAGAAATGCAAAGCTACAAGCATTTGTCTCATAGCTGTAAATGAGATGTAAATATACAGGTATGTTTGAATGACAAATAATGATGTCCAAAAGTAAAAAGATGAGAACACTTTTAAAAATCTAAAAACTTATTGAAAAAAAAAAGATGAGGGCCTAAAAGGATCCTCTCTAGTTTACTTATCATATGACAATATTTTAAAACAAACCAAAATCATAAACAAAGGCACTTCCTTTAATAAATCCAATATTTTTTCCACAAGTTTTTCTTTATTTTTCTGTATTTCACTTCTGCTCTAGCTTGTGTACCACTAGCTTACACTGAAAACTTGCCATTGTATACTGTGAATACTGATAGCTGACTTTGGGTCTTATGAAAATTGTTAGTGTTGGTCCTCATTTGTAAGTCACTTTGGATAAAAGCATCTGCTAATTGACTAAATGCAAATTTAAATGTAAAATAGCTGCTTATTTTGTTTTTAAGAAATAACAATATCAACTTTTTCCAATAATGTAATTTTTTTAGAGACTGTTTCTTTTCTCTGGACAGTTATTCCATACATATTTGCCTTTAGACCAAACAAAAATGTCAAAAGTAAAAATTCTAAATTGACTTTTAAATCAAAAATTTAATAAATGTTTCTTCTAGAAAATGAGTATTCAAGTCAATTTTTTAATTAACTGCAGTCTTATTTACATTTTTATTTATAATTTTTGAATGGCTTAATAGATCAGACAAATAAAAAAATAAATAAATATATATATATTATTAAATGCAATGTGTTTTTGACAGTCATCTGAGAGCATTTTAGATTACATGAATGTTTACCCCATTAAATTATTATAACTTTAAATTACTTTTTTGTCTCCATCTAGACCTGGAAATATATATATATACATAGTGCTAAAATAGTCTACATATTACACAGTATAAGCTATTAAATGCATAGAAACACATAATTTCACCAAGATTACATAACTAATTGGGCCCATTTCATACAATGTGAATTTGAACACAAGACTCTATATATACATGTACTTTCTTGTGTTTCTCAGAAATATTTGAGAGCAGAAGCTGCCTTGAATAATCAGATAATGTGGACTGTGTATGCTCAGTGTCTGCATCATTAATCAAAGACACAATGCTGAGCAACACAGCAGCCTCTCTACTCTTATCTTCAAAATGCAGAGTGGACACAAGCCATGAGTAAACCATAGGATGAAACATAAATTCAGAAGGAGAAAAGCCTAAGTACTGTTCACATCCTGAATAAAGACAGAAAAAAATACATTAACAGATGCATGAACGTGTTTAGCTTAATGTATTTATTCATAAAGCTGTAACCTGTAACTCTCAGTGGACCACATACTGTAATTAAGGTGATGTGGAAATCTAAAATGAAAGAGTAGCAATGCCTGACCTACCTTGACATAAAGTTCATGTTCATGCATCTTCTTTTAGAAATTGTACAAATATCCACAGACACAATGATCATCAGAGCTGTTGTATATTCCTCATGTCATGCTTAAAAAGATTGTATAGCGTTACTTTGCCGAATTTTGTAGTCTCAAACTGGCTTGGGTAAAAGTAAAACTTGTCTGAACAGCCAGGTGAGAAAGAAAAATGACAAAAATGAAATCAGACCAATTGCTCCACACCCATACCACTCCTAGGTAAGGTATTGGGTGTTGACTAACTTCTTCACCATATATGAGTCAAAAGTTTTCCACCCACTAATCATTTTACCCAGCAGCTTATTGGTCTAAAACCTTGTTGCTAAATCATTATGGAAATAATCTGCATGTTAACTGTGTCATTTTTTAACCTTAACCTTTTGACCTCTTTTGATACTATGTTTCATAGCAACCCTGAACAGTTTCCCATTGTTTTCAATTAGATGCTTGGTGTTAGATGCGTTGTATAAGGATGTCTGACTGACTTGCAAAAAGAGGACACTATTCACAGTCTATTCATTGAAATGATTAGCTTTCTTTAAATAATTAACTTTTAAACATGCAAATATCTACCTCAAAACAAGTTAATCCAGTCAGACTTGTATTTAAGTCTGAATACAAACTTTAGCACAGGGATAATGAATCTGATCACAGATCACACAAATGTGTAAAATATACAATATCTAGTTATTCAGAAATGAGCATGTAAGGTATTTAAGCATGGAGGTTCACTGAAAGTTTTTTTTAATATCTATTTTTTATTTTTATATCATTTTTAGGATATTTTATACTCATGCTATGAATAATGTTGAGAATAGAATGTGTTGGATTTATGCCAACTGTGCACCAAAGTTGGAGCAGGGGCGCTCTCGTCTCCTGAAGGGATGAACTGCTGTGGTTCCAGATATTGGCCTTGAGAGGATGTCTTGGATCTTCTTATTGTACTGCTCCTGGTACCATAGACTCTCTGGAACTCGTTTCTTTTCAGCTTGCTTTGCTTCATGAATGCGACTGGTGGTGCAGCATCTGAGCCAATAAATCAGCCTTATATTCTTGAGTGGCCTCCCTTAAACTGGAAATTTAGGAAACAAAATATTATTTTTTGTATGTAGGTATGATTAAGTTGAACAACTTTGACAGACAGGAACCTACCGGATCTTTTCTTCTTCATCCAGCAATTTGTTCTCTTCAAGGATTCTGTCGAGCTCCTCTCTCTCTTTGAAAGGCTCAGCCTTGTTTCACATATTTATTTACTAAAGAGGAAAAATTAGCCACGTTCATAATATATATTGTATATGAATATAATAATCATAATATATCATATGGATCTTATATGATTACTTATATATATCTTTAGTGTTTGTGGTGAAGGCATTTATATATATATATATATATATATATATATAATAAGAACGTTTTTGTAGATAAAATATATAAATATAAATAAAATAAAAAAATAATAAAAAAATAGATTACCACAGCCAAACACATTGTGATTAAATTTTAAATCACTTTTATTTGTATTTTTTACTTTTATTTTATTTTAAAATATGCTGACAAAGCTCTCAAAAAACTAGTATTATTATTATTGATGTTGAAAAGAGTTGTGCTGCATAATATTTTGTGGAAACCATGATACATTTTATCAGGATTCTCTGATGTATAATAAGTATTTTTTATATAAAAGTTAAATAAAAAGAATTAATATTACACACATATATGATATTATGGCTGTTTTTAAAGCATTTTTCTTACACTTCTCCTGGATCTGCAGTCGGCGAGTGTCTATGACATCCTTCATAAGTCGGTCTCTTGCTGCCTTTTCCTGATGCCACTGTGCCTCCCTGCGGGCCCAGGCCTGCTGCAGCTCTGATTCAAATAGCTGCTCCGTCTCAGCTTCTTGCCATTTCTGCTCTTCCAGCTGCTCTGCCAGATACTCCCTGTACCTGCGCTGCTCCTCTTGACACTCCAGCTGTTTAGGAAGAACATTTTATAAAAAATGAGAAATTTACATTTCTTTAAGTGATGGTCAAAAATGGCCACAGTTTTGGCTGAAATCTAACCTTTTTGAGGACCTCATCTTGCTTTTCATCTCTCTCTTCAGTCATTAGCTGCTCCAGCATGCTCATATCCAGAGCCAGCTCTTCCTGCCGATCTTGTGCCAGGCGCTTCATCTTCAGCCGAAGCGAAAGGTCCAGCTGTTTAAGTCGTTTCTCCTGGTCTTGGAGCTTCTGTCTGTGTTCTCTCTCTGCCTCCACACGAAGCATCTCCCTGTGCTCTCTCTAAGGAGCACAGCGTTCACACAAGTGAGTGTCGCACCTTCAAAGTTTTACTGTATTTTTTTTAAAATTTTAAGGCAGCAAGGGACAATAGGCTCACAACATTAAAACGCATGGTTTGTAAAGATTTGTTGAGATTTGCTAAAGATTAAATTTAACAGTGGTATACTTTTTTTTATTCATGAAGTTTTTAAACTTCTTTAACAAGTAGTTTGAAAATATTTACATGTATTTATTTATATATTAACATTTGTTTATATTAAAAGTGTAATTAAATATATATACTTATATAAACATATTACTAAAAATAATATAATTTTTTATTTTTTAATACATAACATTACAACTAGTAAAGATAATATCGAGATTTGCGTACATATAAGATTATATTTAACAGTAACAGTAAAATACTTTTATGTAGTATTTAATAAATCTTTTATAAAAAAATAATATAGTATTGATGGAATTTATAATATTAGAAAAAATTTAATAAAATAGAACTATCAGAAACTATATATAGAATAAATATATTTTTTTATTTTTTTTTGTTATTTAATTTTTTCTATATTATAAATGGAATAATTTTTACTATTTACGATTATATTTTAAAAGTTATTATTTATAGTATTAAAATATTAGTTGTAATATAATTTTAATTTTTTTTAAATTAATAACACGTTACAAAAAAAACTAAAAAAACTCAACAATTACAAAAGAATACATTCATTTAATGAAATTGAAGTGACCATTAAGGTCATTTAAATTTAATGATAAGGGAAATGAGCATGCCTGAAATGTTCCAATTAAATGTAAAAATAAAAATGTAAAAAATTGGCCAATAACCGATATGGTACAGACATATTGTGCATGCCTAATAATAACTGTGGCTTGATTTGATTGATTCATCCTATTGAACAATATGATCAATACCAGTAACTGGGCCTCCTCTTGCTTCAGTTGCTTGGCCCGTATTGTCTGCTGCTCAGTCGTTTCCATCTGTGCCTGCAGGAATTCCTTCTGCTGGAGGTTGTTCTCTCTTTGCCATTGAACCTCTTGGTTATGACGCTCCTCTTTAGCCAGCCTGTCGCTCTCCCACATCTGGGCGAACAGTCTGTCTTCCTCTTGTTGCATCCATTGCACTTCTTCCTTAGTACGGATCTGAGCAGCACGCTCAGTGCAGACCTCATCCTGTCTGCGCCTCATCTGCACGGCACGCAGCTCCTCACTTTGCTCTCTAAAACACAGGTAGATGGAACATCTTGTAGTTTGAATCAAAGTTCAAGTTCATCCAACCACTAATAATAAGGTCTTCTACCTGAAGAGCTGATCGAGTTTCTCAGCGACAAGTCTCTGTCTCTCACTCTCTCTTCTATCTCGCAGAGTCTTGGCTCTTTCAAGCATCTTAGCTTGCCTCTCCAACACTGTCTCCTTTTTTGCCTCCATCTCCCTGAAGAGCTCCCTCTCCTCTGACAGCAGCTCACGAAGCCTGTCAAAAAGAGCCAGACAAGGTTATTACACTTTACAATGAGATGATTTCTTAATAATTTATGAGGTTATTCCATTCAAACCTTTCCCTCCTTTCATCAATGTCCATCTGGTACTGCTCTCTTGCTTCCTGCAGATGTCTACTAATAGTGGCCGACACCATCCGGCGCTGTGTGTTCCTTTCCCATCGCATTCTCACATCACAGGAGCTCTGATTCTTGGTAAACTCCAGCACTTCATTCTGTATGGCCTCCTGTTTCCTCCTCCGCAGAAAGAAGTCATCTACGTCTTTGGATAAAGGAGGCTTTGCTCTCTGAAATGCACATATTTGAGATGAATATTAACAAAAACTAAAAAAAAATTCATAATATGTATGTACATTATTACATATTTACATTAAAACAGTACATGAATTTACATTTACAGTTCTTTTCATTAACGTAACTACAAATATTATAAAAGAGACTAATAGGGATCTAATGTTAGATTGAAAAGTTTGAAAGATAAACTTTACGTTGGAGAAAGAAAGAAAGCTTTCCATGTAAGTTAAGTCTATGGGATTTTGGGCAGCTTTTCGTCCGTTTTAGTAAAAATTGGGTCAGAAATTTTGGTATACTACTACTACTAACCATAGACTGTATAAAAACAGCTACTACTACTACTACTACTACTACTACTACTACTACTACTACTACTACTACTACTACTACTACACTACTAATAATAAATCAGTTTGTCAAGCCAGCATAACTAATAACTAACTCACCAATGCCACTGAATGTCCAGGTCCAGTTACTTCCCGACATCGTGTCCTGCTTCGGTGGGCTGTCAACATGGTAAAATATTATTATTATTTTTTTATTCCACTTTCTTAGAGTCTAGCTAGCTTTAGAAATAACCTTCCAACTGTACAGTCGTGTTTACGGAACTGACCTGATGTTGCCATAACAACGACAGGCGAAATCAGTCTGCTTTCAGCTCCTGTTATGTGATAATAACGATGGTGATTAAGACAGCTAGTAATTATGCTTTACCATATTTAAATGCTTTAAAATTAAATGTTGTATCACAAAAAGCGCATTAATCTTATGACTGTGATTTATTTCCCTTGATCACCGTGACAGGCGAGCTTTTATTTTGTATCGTTTTCAAGCGTTGGAAACTATACAAAAAAATAAAAGCCCACATTTAGATCTAATATGACTTTTTATTGCTTGTACGACAAGAAAATAATAAAAACACAAACAATCAAACATTTACACATCTAATCCTAACCAACAGTCTTTACAAACTATAATAAAAAGTGCAGGAACACATAAAATAACATATCTATCTCACATTCCTATTTAGTTTATAAATCTGCTATGATATTTTATTTTTTATGGTTTTGGTGGTCTTAGTTACTGAACAGTTTTACAATACAATTCAAACAAAACAAACATTTTGAAATTCTCCAGGTAATATGAAACATTTCCCCTCATTTTTAAAGTTGCTGCTGATTTAAGCTTTTATTTTAAAATTTCTCTCCTCCAAGCGCTTCCGGTGATGTCACGTCTCCAGAACGCGCCAAGGTTTGGACGGACTAGCTTGTATTATCCATATCCATACAGTCTGTGGACTTTTCTGTCTAGACACTACTAACAGGTGTGTGAAAATATACTAACAGAATAAACAAACAACCTGCATCAAATGGGACAGCTTCGACACTGATATTGGTAACACGTAAGGTCTGTTTATTTCACAAAATAACACGAAATTAACATTGGACAGGCCAAGCTTATCGGATTTGACGTTTCACTGTATATAACCTAATTAAGTAACGTTGCATAGTCTTATTTAGCATGTGTCATTTTGTTTATTTAACAATTACTCAAAACGAATATATTCCGAGCAAGTGTTTTAGGCTTTTTATGCCCAAGTAACGTTACTGCTTATTACTAACTAGATGTTCTGACTTGTGTCCACAGATCAGATCATGGCTGTGCCTTTTGTTAAAGACTGGGATGTGGTGCAGACCCTTGGAGAGGGGGCGTATGGAGAGTAAGTGACCAGTGTCCTTTTTATTAGTCTCATCCTGATTCGTTAAAGTCTTCAAATGAATGAATCTACTTCAAATTATTGTAGGGTGCGACTGCTGGTCAACAAGAAGACAGAAGAGGCTGTGGCGGTGAAAGTTGTGGACATGGCAAAAGCCAAGGATTGTATAGAGAATGTAAAAAAGGAGGTTTGCATATGCAAGATGCTTTCACACCCAAACATCGTACGTTTCTTTGGGCACAGGAGTGAGGGGACGACACAGTACATCTTCCTGGAGTACTGTAGTGGAGGAGAGCTCTTTGACAGAATCGGTGAGCGAAACATAGATTAGGACATCTTCATTTTATTAGCTTCTTTGGCCAGTATAATGTAAATCTGGTGGGGTCTAAATAATTGTGATGAGCAAATATTGAAGATTCTACTCGAAATGCAATTTGTTTCCAATTCTGACAGAGCCAGATGTTGGGATGCCAGAAAAGGAGGCACACAGGTTTTTTCAGCAGCTAATAGCTGGTGTGGTAAGTGTCAGTTTTGAGAGAATTTTTCTCTGATTCTGGTGTGTTGGTGAATGGTTTTCACTCCATAGCCACCTTTGTTGTAAAACTAGATTTCTCTCTTGCTTACAGGAATATCTTCACAGTGTTGGGATTGCACATCGTGACATAAAGCCTGAGAATATTCTTCTTGATGATAAAGGTATATCTTGATGGTCTTGTGTTAAATGTCATTATAAAACAGATTCTGGCTTCTGATTGGTCAATGCAATGTTCCAGCCACGCTAATATATGTAACCGTGATAGCTGTGACACAACCTTATGACACCTATTAAATTGTATTCTGTTATTATTAATATCTAAGGAGATATATCTTCTTTGGCAGTGCTGGGGAAAAAAAAAGTGAAAAAATAAATAAAATAAAATAATAAGTAAATAAATAAAATAAATCCTAGTTTTTTTATAGTCAAATACATATTTATGTACTAAATACCCTGCAATTGTACTTTTGGTATACTAAACTGGTATACTTAAAGTCTGCTAAATTGGAACAACAAATTTTTTGCTTAATGCACTTTAATTGTGCGGAAGTACTGAAGTCTAACTAAAGATATACTAAAGCAGTGCTTCTTAAAGTCCGGACCCGGAGGGAATTCAGTCCAGCAGACCATTTCGTATTTCAAGAACACTAATTTCCTACTTTGATAAACGCATGTTAAACTTGTAAATCATATGTTTAGTTTTTAATGTCTTTTTGGAGATGGTCCGAAATGAAAGCGAAGGCGAGATATTGAAACTTTTCCTTCATGACATTTGTTGTCATGACATCCAGTGAGCGTATGACGTTTGAGATAATCGGACGACATTTCACCACTAATATGAGTACTTTTTTTTTGTTTTGTTATCACTTAGATTATGGGTATTTGACTTCTAGCAGTGTCCAGTGTTTCCCATACATTGAGTTATTTGTGGCGGCCCGTCACAAAATCAAAACTGACCGCCACAAATAGATTTTCCAAAAGAATTCTAAACTTCGTTGAATAAACTGAGCACTACACGTTTCAAAATTAAAATGCAGCGCGGGTGTTTTTATATGAATGTATAATTGAAAAGAACCGACCGTCTTCAGAAAAGCTTTGATCTGTCTTTCATTTCAGATTTTGTTTACAGCCGTTACCGGGGAAACTGCTATATCTCCTGCTCCAACAGCGCCTTCTGCCGGCAGAGAATGAATTTGCATGTGCAAGTCTGTGGGAAACACTGGTCTGTCAGCAAACATAAACAAAAAGCATGCTTCAGAACTGTTTTGAGAAGGTGCTTTGAGCAATGTATTATTGCTATGAATTAGGCTACTACTACTAATAAAATAATTATTAATGAGATATTAATTATTATTATTACTACACTATATACTAATACTTTACCATCTGGGACCTTTTTGGGCAATAATAATTTACTCAAACTCGGTTTTATGAGATAAAGGAAAAAATAAATAAATAAATCGGCCAAACATATCGGCCAAAAAAATCAGCATCATATATCCGCCATCGGTTGCCCTGATTTCTAAATATCGGCATCGGCCAGAGAAAAACCCTTGTCGGTCAACCTCTATTGCTGACACTTAAATTAATTGTTTTGCCACTTTTGCACTTCATTTTTTCAAAAAAATGCATGTTATGTATGTTTATTAAAAACTAATTTTGTAATAACCAATTGTTCCGGTCCAGACCTTTGACAATGATGAAAATTCAGATTTGGACCTTTTGAATGTAGACTTTGAGAACCCCTACTAAAGTATTTTGCTGTGCACGGGGAACTATTTCAAGTATAACTTAGGTCACTTTAAATATCACGAATTCAAAGACGAATATTATCAAAGATTGTTGAATCCTCATCAATAGTGACCATAAAACACATTTAGGCTTAATATTAAGAAATGTGCATTGTGTACAAGTAGTACTCCAAGAAAGTTTAATACAAATATTTATATCAGTAAGTCTTGAGCGATATGTCCGTAAATATGGTAAAAGATTTGAACTACACTTAGTATGAAATAAAAGTATTTTAAATACATTACTTTTTTGACTGGGGAGGGGATGAAAATAAGGATTAAACAAATTTGTGAATAAAAAAAATACTATTAACATAAATGTAAAAAAAAAAATGATCAAAATAAATATATAATACATTTAACAGTACAGTACTATAGTAAGTAGAAAACCTAAATAATGTATCGTAATAGAAACAAATTTTTATATATATCCTATTTATATTTTCTCTCAGATAATCTGAAGATCTCTGATTTTGGACTGGCTACCATGTTCCGCCATCGTGGCCGGGAGCGGGCATTGGCCCGTCTGTGTGGCACTCTGCCCTATGTTGCCCCTGAGCTGATGTCACGCTCAGCATTCCACGCTCAACCTGCAGACACTTGGGCTTGTGGCATTGTGCTCACAGCAATGTTAGCTGGAGGTAAGACATCAGTATTCTGTGTGTGTCAGTCAGAGACTGCATCTTTGTTGAGAGTTTAGCTATTTTTCCATAGAGTTACCATGGGACCAACCAAGTGAAAACTGTCAGGAGTATTTGGATTGGCTAGAGAAGAAAATCTACCTCACACCCTGGAAGAAAATTGATGCTGTTCCACTGAGTAAGCTTCTTAAGTGTTATTTAATCCAGTATATTTCAGTATTTAATTAAATTTTTCTTTCAGTGTTAATTTAAACCAGACTTGTGGGCTCTTTGACTTGGTCCAGGAAGAAGCCACCCAGAACAGATGCACAGAAACATGTTTAAAAACACCTGTGATGCTGAACTTTGTGTTTTATTTTCTTTGTCAGGTCTGCTATCTAAAATATTACTGCATAATCCAGAGGACAGGTTCACCATTCCTGAAATTAAGAAGCACCGATGGTTTAGCAGAAGTTTTAAGTCAGGTACTGCTATCAAAGATCAGCTCATTAATTATGTTTGTCTTTTAAGAATGTGTGTGATTCTTTTGGATCTGAATTATTGACCACAGCAGTAAAACGACAGAGTGACACACCAGTAACCAAAATGCATAGGGCTGATTCTGAGCTCTCACAGCTGGGAAGAATAAACAGGTCAGTATGACAAATACATAAGACAGCTGACTTGATAGTTTAGAACAAATACAGTAAAAGCTGTATTACGTTCTAAGAAGCACATCCATCACTACCTGTGTGTTTCTGCAGTGATGACAGAGCACAGATCTCCAGTTCTCAGCCTGAGCCGCAAGGATTGTGGGAGGAGAAGGGGGTTACGGTGCACACTGATGTCAGTGTCAGCTTTTCACAGCCTACCTGTCTTGACCACATGCTGCTGGGCAGCCAACTGCTTGGCACACCGGGTGCCAGCCAGGTGACCTATTCTATAAAATGAATATTAATGATAGTATGCTGATTTATTGTTTTGTTGTAACTTGTTTTGTACATGTTCACTTTGTTACTTCTGTAAACAATTTTGCTTTTATTCCACAGCACTTTTATTGCTGTAATTTGGCTTGATTTAACTAATAGGTTATATGTAATCGTTTTACCCATTTAATTATTGAATAAATAATGGATATTTATTAAATATTTGTTCTTTTTTTTTTCTTTCTTTTTTTTCAGAGCCCGTGGCAGCGGTTGGTGAGAAGGATGACTAGGTTCTTTACTACGGTAAAGGCAGAACCGTCTTGCATTGCTCTCCGTGATGCCTGTATTGCTATGGGTCACACTTGGAAACAGAGCTGCACCAATCAGGTAACCAAATAAAACAATCAGTTGTACCATTTAAAGCATTTGAAATCCTTAACACTAAATCTTGAACTGTATAATGCACTGATCTTGTCTCCTTTTCTCTTTTGATTCATAGGCGACAGTGTCCACAATGGATCACCGCAATAATAAGCTGATCTTCATAGTGCACTTCCTGGAAATGGAGGAACGCATTTTAGTAGATTTCCGATTGTCAAAGGTGAAAACAACCCAAACCACTGAATTACATCTATGCTTGCATTTATTAATCGCATGATGCTTCTAAATTAACTTAACACAACTAAAACTAATATCAAGAATCTTTGAGTGAAGAATAGTTTTTTTTATATTATTTGTTGATTTATTAATATTATTGATTTGATAATATCAATGCCTTCTCAAAACTATTCTTTTGTGTTCTAGGGGGACGGTTTGGAATTCAAGAGGATATTCCTGAAACTAAAACAGAAGCTGTCTGACATTATTAGTAACCAAAAGGTTTTGCCTTTGAATTGATGCGTGTCCTCAATTTTACATGCAAAGTCTGCTTTCACACATGCGTACACAGGTACACGAAGTTGTTTTATGATCGTGGAACGTGTTCAGATTTATATGTTTGTAGTTGTATATGTCTGTTTTTCTGATTTGTGTGTGTGAAGGAATGAGGAGAATCTCTCAAGTTAAGTTTATCTGTTCATTCATGTTCCGTTACTATGAAGATAAGGTTTAATTTCTGCCCCTTGACAAGATGTGAGATTCTGAATGTGAAAAACAAAACTGAAAATAAATCTGTCATTAATAATGCTGTTTGGCTTAGTAAGCTGTTTAAATTAGAAAAAGGAAAAAATTTAAAGATCTTAGAGCATGTAACATGACCATAGTGCAAATTGCTTTGGACAATTCACTGTCTAGAGAATCAAATTAACATCCAGTTGTGTTCAGCCTTCATTTTATTAAACATTGAGAGTTCAAAAAAGAGTGCCTTTTGCTTATAAAGAATTGAAAAATTTGTTCAAAAATATCAATCAGTTTTTACATAAATGATTGGTTTATCTCAACCCATGTTTTTTAGAAGCAGCTGAAATCAGTTTAGTTCATTGTAAATAGACACATGGAAGGTGAATGCAAAGGTGCTCAAGTAATCTGTGTATTGATGTAGAAAGACTGCTAAAAATGTGCTTTGTATTACCTCACAAGAACAGTTAAATGTAGCAAAAATTATAATCCTGCTGTTAATTAACAAATTTGCTTGTATTTTAGTCATACCAAAACTAATTAATTAGTTGATCTAAAGCTGTGCTTGCTAGTAAACACTTAAATTGATATTAGTAAAAAAATTAACATTCAATACAACCCCCCCCCCCCCCCATTTGTTTACTTCTATTGATGATGAAAAAGTGCTATCATCCTGTAGTGAATGTATGGTAATAAACATGATTGTGATCAGCTTTGTCTTTAGCTTGAGGCCATGACAGTAATCGTTACGTTGACTGGCTCCTCGCCTGGGGGTAGGTTTGTAGGTGCTGCGGTTGGCCTTGGCAGTGCCATTGATGCCGCTGCAAGAAAAAGTTATTTTATTTTAATAAAAGTTAAAGTGAAAAAATATTTTTTTTTTATATGAGTTGGATGAACGTGCCAACGGCATGAGGTACCTGGACTAGCTGATTGGCTTGGTTGTCCTGTACCTCTCTCCCCCTCTGCTATTCCACTACCCTCATCCTCAGGAAAGTTAATGTTCTCTCTAGACTGGCTGTTCTGCCTGAAAAGCACAAATAGTATTAAAGTAGTAAAGAAATAATAAAAAATTAAAGTACCTGTAAAAATATCAATTGTTAAACATACCTTCCAAATATCAAGTCGTGAAGTCCTGTAAAGTGTGACAGTGGTATTAACATGGAACCATGCTACAGGGTTAACCAACCAATATTTGATTTCTTGAAACATTAAAGATACGTAACTCACGTGGGTTATTGTTGCGGTTCCGTACCACATACATGAAGAGCAGTACAGTGATTATTGTAGCTATGATCATGCCCCCGATGGCTGCCCCGATCACAGCTGGGTAGGCATTGAAGGGAGGGTCGGCTGGAAGACAGTATACCTATTTCAGCTTCACAAAATCAGTGTCACAATTGCATAGTTTACCATAGCAATTGGACATCATAAGAGCTTACTACATAATATTGTACAATTGTAATGTATATTACTGTTTTTTGTGGAAAAAAGATTAAACACTTGGGTTAATTAGTTGTTTTAGCGTCATTAGCATATATGATTATACGCACTTTCTTTAGTTATCGGACAGAATGAGATGAGTAGAAAAATAACCTCAGGAAAGATCAAAGGGCAAGTTAACAGGCAGATCATGTAAGAGGAAAGGAACAGAAGAAGGGAGATGTGTGGGTATGGAAGTGGTCAAGTGATTGTGTATTTCACCTGAATGGACAACAAAACAAAAAACAACAGCATTAGATTTACAGTGAGTGGTTGTTGTTTTGCAATAACAATAAAAAAATACTCCAATCTTAAAACATTTTCTAACAGCTTCAAATTATATCCTGCCTTCTTTGGGTATTTCAATGTAAATGATTATGTTGTCCATGTTTAGATATGCACTGATATTCAATGCCTTTGTAAGTGTTCTCACCTGCGCTCTTTATCTCGGAAGGGTTTCCAATGGTGCGGTGGTTGATGGCAGTAACACGAAATGCATAAGCTCCAATGGGATCCAGATTGTTGATTTGGTAGTGTCGGGAATCATGGTCTAGATCTGCCAGTTTCTGCCAGGGAAGGCCACTGTTTCTTTTCTTCACAGGTTCAGGGATCCTCTGGCGCTCGATGAAAAACCCGGTAAGGTTACCCTCAGTCTGGAGCTTCCACTCTAGGTCAACATCAGTCCTTTGACGACTGTTGTAAATGATCTTACTGATGCTTATATTTGGGGGCATTGGGTACCCTGAAAATTTAAATGGTAAATCATTTATATGTAAAACCAGTTAATATAACCAAAGAGTGAGCTACTGGAGTTGAGAAATGATAGCATGCATCCTTGTGCCTATCTACCTTGTAAAGTGTAGTGTAGTGTGTCGGTGTAATATGTAAAAGCTTGCTTACTCTTCACCATCAGCATAATGGGGATCTCTGCCCCACCGACAGCATTGGTAGCTGAACACCAGTAATGGCCACTGTCTGTGTTGCTGTCTGTTTCCCGCACTGTCAAGTTTGTCCAGGCAGCAGCTCGCTCCAGGACGTACTTCTTAGGAATCTCGTTCACATGCTGCTTCAGGTTGTTGAACCAGGTGATCTCTGTGACAGGGTAGTTTCTACTCAAGATACAGGTGAGTTGGGCATCACTGCCCTCATAGACGGTCATCATACTGCGCTGGGTCACTAGGACTGGTGCCTCTAAAGACAGTAAGAAAGGACAGTTTTTAAAGGATTGTTTTACAGATGCAAGAATAATGATTGACCCTTTCTTACCTAGTTTTAAAACACACTGTTTGGTCTCCTTAGCCAATGGATGTTTTGCATGGCATACAAAAGCCTTGCCACTGTATGTAGCACTTGACCGCAAAACCAGGATGTTTGCGTTCTCCTCAGATGTGCCTTGCATGTCCCCTGAGCTAGAGGCCCACCACACCAGTGCTCGAGGAAACCCACCTTCCCAGGAGCAGGACAGCATTAGGTACTCATTGTTTCGAGTTGCATATGCAGAGCACTTTGGTTCACTGTAGGGCATCCCTGGAATAAAGAGAATGTAGAAAATATTTACTGACCTTTTGTTGATCTCAAAGTGAACAAGGTGCTCTTGGTTTTACACTTACAAGTTCTGACACTGCAGCTTTTGATTTCATTCGATGCGATGTGGGAGCCTTGGCAGATGAAGATGGAGTTGTTTGCAGTCTTCTGACCTTTCTGAATCTTGGTGATGTTTGTGAGTCCCTCGCTCTCTTCTCCAAACACATATGGGGTCCATCTCAAAGAGGCTGCAGGGATACCGCCCTCCCAGGTACACTGGAAGGCCAGGTCAGTGTGATTGTTTACTGGTAGGATCAAGCAAGTCGGAGCGCCATCTGGAGGATCTGTGGGAACAAAATGATTGTGTAACACAGGGCAGTGAAATGGATCTTAGGTGATTTGGGCCAATTTAGGAAACTGATAGAGGCAGAGAAGTGTTCCTGAAATTGAGCCAAACAAAGAGGTCGGATTAGGTGTCTGTTATTCATCTACATAGTGGTAAAAGCTAGTCGACTTCTAGAAAGTTAAAGAGTACTGCATTGGTATCTGTTAAAAACATCATCCATTAAGATCTGCTTTATCATTCCTGCTACAACTGAGCCAAATTTGAAGTCATATCAAATTTGGGGTTGTTAGAACCCCAGTAAGTCAAGAATAGATGTACATTCAAGGCATGAAGGGGAGATTGAAGTGTTATGACAAAACAATACAAGGTCTCCTGACCTTTCGTGACTTGTTATAGCACAGAAACAATCACACCAGCTGTATACCTTCAGCTCTCAGAACTGTCCTTCACCTCCTCCAGATGCACGTCCACAATCGGCCACTCTGAAAGTCTGACAGCCTTGTTTACGTAACTGTCTGTACCTTCGTGTGTGTTTTAGTGTGAAGGAAAAGGTATAAGAGGAAGCAAATGCAAGAAATTTCAGAAGGAAACTTGAGGAAGCTATTGAAGGGCAGGTTGAAAGGTGGCCACCAGAATCCAGGCAGGGGTTTGTGGAAGCACTCACAATAGACAGTGAGGGTGATGGTTTTCCTGGAGCGGGAGTTGAGGTAAGTGTTCTGAGCCAGGCATGCGTAGTGGCCTGTATGCATGCGGAGGATCCTGTTGATGGTGTACTGGGGACCCGCATACACCTGGGAATTGTTGTAGAACCAAACGTACTGACTTGGGGGATTAGAAGAAGCTTGACACAGGAGAGAAACCGTCTCTCTTTCCAGGGCAGAATAACCCCGCTCCGTCACTGAATAAGGGGTGACATCGATCTGAGGCTGGTCTGGACCAACTGGAAAAGAGCCAGAGATATTTACATACGATATCCTCTTGAAATTGCACACTAAAACAATATGATGCATCAAATTGTGTTGAGTATTTCAAAGACTATTTAGGAGTCTCTTACAAATGGTGTCAAGCCAAACTCGGTCGCTGCGCTGCTGGTTGACCTGGTTGATGGCAATACACCTGTACCATCCAGTGTGATTTCGGTTGACATCAGTGACATTTAATCGGTTGTCGTCATAGATCTCGGCCACAGTGGTGAGCTGGCTTTCCCGGCTCTCTTGTTCCCATATGTAATTAATAGGCCCCGTGCCATTCTCCAGGCCACAGCGCATGGTCACTGATGTGCCCTCCACTGGCGAAGAGTCGCTCATCACAATGTAAGGTTTGGTCACTGGCACTGTTAAAGTAATTACAAAAGGGAGCCTTGTTACTGATAAACCATGAAAGAGTGGTCGTAAAATATGCTAACTTTACTAGCACAACCTAAACAATAAAACATTAATGTTGGTTCAGTTGAACCTTTTCTTGGAAATTACCTTTACGTTAATTCATTTAGCACATTTCCACTCTAAATGTCAGGGGCAACCTAAATGAATCTTGAACATTGTCAGCCATTGTTCAGATCAGTACTTAGACATCACCTGATTACCACTGACCTAAAACACGCAGAAATACATAGTAGTAATACAGCTTGGCTCCTTCAAGGGTATCATACAGTGCCTGGCAGGTATACACTCCTTCAGCAGCCAGAGGAAGCTTCTCAATGGACAGAGAGGCGCTGTTGCTGATTACTGTCAAATTACCCAAGTCATTGGCTAATTTCTGTATTTTAGGACCCTTTCCAAAGTTGTACACAATGGCACGGATGGTGTCTGTGCCTGGTTTGGTAAAGCCCCAGATGTAGACATCGGGCAAAGTAGGGCCACACTCCAAGATCACTCCTCGTCCCACAACACCATTGGTCCTGGTCTCACTGTATACCACCTGCCCCGGGTCCAAGATCTCTACGCCTGGAAGAGCACACACAAAAAAGATGGCAGTCCTCCAAGTTATTATTAACATTGATTAAGTTAAAAAGGGTACATCATGAGTGAATTTCTTTTCATGTGCATTTTGACAAATATAATTTTCCTCATGTTGGTATGCTAACACAAAAAAAAAATCCACAAATCAGAGACTGGACAAGCAAACAAATACTTCCAATCAAGTGGAACAGTTAACAAATATATGACTGGAATAATTAGTTGACAGCACTGAAAAGAATATAAAAAAATGGTTGTTGATATTCTTACCTTGAAGGTAGAGGGGTAGAAATAAAACAATCAGGCAAATGTAAGGCACCCCTAAAACTCTGTGGACCATGGTGCCATGACTCTCATATCCAGTGCCTTGACCAAGATGTAAAAAAGCACAATAACTGTCTCCAAAATAATAATAAAAGAGAGAGAGAAATATCCAATAAATATTATGCAACCACTCCGAGCTTATGATTACTGCCTAAGTCCACAAGCTCAATGAGAGAAAGAGGCAGCTGAGTCTTTCTATACTGATTTAGTTTGAATAATTCACAGGCCTTCCCCTCCGTGTACAAGAATAAAGTGGACTGGAGTAGAAAGGTTTAGGATGACACAATGATAGCTGTGTCTCATATATTATTGAAGGTGGCTGGATGGATGGCCGTTCTTGCATTCCATCACCCACAGTGAGAAAGAAAAAACCTCTGTACATGTTGAGTTCCAACACAATGATTCATTCTCTTATATAAATAAAAAAAGTTGCTAATAATTAATAACAGTGCCTTAAACGGGTCATATGATGTTGCTAAAAAGAACATTATTTTGTGTATTTGGTGTAATGAAATGTGTTTATGCGGTTTAAGGTTAAAAAAACACATTATTTTCCACATACTGTCCATTATTGTTTATACTCTTTTAATTTATGCCCCGCCTTTCTGAAACTTCTGAAAGATTTTTACAAAGCTCATCGGTCTGAAAAGCGAGGTGTGCTGTGATTGGCCAGCTATCCAGTGCGTTGTGATTGGCCGAATAACTCAAGTGTGTGACAGAAATGTTACGCCCCTTACCATACTGTGATCCCCTGTCCGGCCGGAGCGATGAGACAAAAAACATTAAAACCCATTATAAACGAGGCATTTGTTGCATCCAGTGGGGACATAATTACGTATTATAATGACTTATACTCTCTTTTTACACATCGCGCCATGTAAACATAAAACCATGTCTACATTTGTGATCGGGGAGAAATTACAAACAACAAGTGCTACTCTACACTGCTCAAATCTTGCGTTTGAATCGTCAGTGGCAAATTCTTTTAAAATATAAAAAACGTACTTACAGTCTGTGAGTCAGAACAGCCGTCATTGTAGTCTACTCTACCAGGATCAGGAAACAGCCACTGATTTCTATTCGTGTCCCCTTTTGGAAGGCCAAACAAAGTAGTTTCGCTTTCACAACAAAACACACGGCGGGATAGAGTGAGCGGAGGCGGGCGGGCTTGAGAATGGCGCGGCCGGCGGAATTCGATGAAGGAGCGTCCGGAGTGCTTGCGGCAACCACATGTGACGATCCTGGGATGGACTCCGCTTCGTCCACGGTTAAAGCCTATCCGGCGATCGACAGCGTGAAGTTGATTTTTTTCCTCAGCGACCAGCACGGATCAGCTCTAGGCATGACGACGCGGATATCGTCCTCTTTTGGAAGGCCAAACAAAGTAGTTTCGCTTTCACAACGAAACACAGCGCCTTCACGACATGGTGGCGGTGGCAACAACAATACTACAGCGAGAATAAAAGTTACGCCTTCTTTCTTTGCGTGAACATTTGGCCGGCGTTATGCAAATCTTCCCACATTGTGACGTAGACGTGGGGGCGTGTTAGAACGAGCCGTTTTAGGTAGGTGTGGCTGACTCTTAAGTTTTATAAATCTTTTTTAAATCTCTTTGGATTTGAGACTTTAGTCTTTGCAACTTTACAGATTTTCTTTATGCACCAAGAGCTTGTAACACTACAAAGAGAAAGGAAAAATTGAAATCGCATTATATGACCCCTTTAATAATGGTCTTATAGCATTAATGAATTCAGTAAGACTTCTTTTTCATCAGTCTGGATTTGATAATTTTAACCATTCATGCAATCCATGTCTAACTACCAAAATGTTTTAATGCAGAGACTGCATATAAAGGTAGGATGTGGCTAATGTGCAATTAAAAAATTCTAAATATGGATTCCAAGGTTAGTTAGCCAGGTTCATCACAGCCCGAGGAGATGCACTTTAATCACAGATCCCAGCTCTTCTCTGAGCTCATCCCTCTCTGGGTTTGAGGTCAGAATTATACTAGTGTGTGTGTGTGTGCGCGCATGTGTGTGCGCGCATGTGTGTTTCCATTAGCGACAGCTCAGCCAAGCAGAGGAAACAGAGTGCTCCCAACATTCATTCATGATTTTCTTTTTTGTTACGCTTCCATGTAAAGTGCATAAACACACCAGGAAAAAACGTTAAGAATGCAAGGGTGCACACCCATATACTGTACACAGATGCCAATGAAAATGATATGATAGATATGACATGACCATTGTGTATGCATACAAATAATATTTTTGTTGAACATTTGTGAACACTTGTTTGAAAGTTATTGCATTAGATTGATTTTTTTTTGTAGATGTAGGCAGTTCCCCTCAGAGTAACCACAGATATCAGTTTAATATCTGATTAATTATCACATTAATCATGAATATGTTCCACTAACGTTTCACAATCTGAAGTGTCTAAAATAGTATGGATATGATAGTTTAGTCATTTATTGTTTTATCATTTAAAACCCTTTTGTGTGTGTGTTATATATCTTTAAATTAACCTATAATTGGTTTGATATTTTGTTATCTAATGCAATGACATTCAGAAGTGTTCAATACTTCTCTGGGGTTGATATCATTTCTATAGAAGTTCCATTGGTCTGAACACACAGGTTTACAGCAGCTTCACTGCTCACACACACTCATACAAATAGTTCATAATCTGAGTTATGTGATTAGCGCAAATCAGTTCTGTAACCAGACAAACCAGCTGTGATCTGTCATGTTATGTTCACGCCAGATGGTATACAGTATGTCACGTATATTACATGCAATTTATAAATAGGTTTAATCAGATTACTATTTCATTATAAATCTTGTGTAATCATCACAATTACTTCCTTATAACATTTAGCATTGCATTGCATCATTATATCCTGCTAAAATGCAAGATTTTTTTTACCTTATCAGTAATAATCAGACATACTAAACCTAAAAATAGCATTGAAGCCAATGTTTATGTATTTAATTATGTATTTATTAGTAGAAAAGAGAAACAAAAAATTCACAAGTGGTTAAAATATTCAAATATTACATAATTAACAGCTTATTTAATACCATATGGTCACTGTAACAACACACAAATACATATAATGTAATCCATCACATTTTTGCACACTTCCACGTGCTCTATACACTATATAAATACTCCTTATGCAGTTATTAGTTGCAGTGCATGGAAGAACTTTGTACCATTGTGCATGAATGCCACAAAGCATAATGTAAACAATAATAAAGGACAAATGATGAAAGAGATTCACAGTTCTACATAAATACTAACTGAAATTTGCTAGTGTGCATGTAAAAAAACCCTCTCACATACATACATATATACAGAATATACAGTTTAAAGATGCAAATAAATATGAATAATGATTATTTTGTGATGTATTGGTCAGATTATGTAATTGTTGCAAGTTTCACAATTACAAAGGCAGCAAAAAGACCCATTTTAATTCAACGCAATTGAATACAGTAGTAATATTGTTTAAAAATCATACATATAGGCCCGGTTTCATAGACAGGGCTTAGCCTAAACCAGGATTAAGCCATTGTTCAATTAGGACATTTAAGTAATTTTTATAAACATGCCTTAGAAAAAAGCATTACTGGTGTTCATCTTAAGACAAAACAAAGGCACTGACATGTTTTAAGATCAGTCAGTGCAAGTTTCTTTCAGTTGAAACAGCTTAGATTTACATTTTAGTCTAGGACTAGGCTTAAGCTTTGTCTGTGAAACCGGGGGATAATGTTTATTATTTTAATAGATTTTTCAAGAATTTCTTTTTTTACTGCTACCATGTTATTGTCGCAAGTTTACTATTACGAAAGCAGCAAAAATACCTGTTTAGAAATTAAACGAATACAGTGGAAATCCTAAATGACATCCCAGAACAATGCAGTGATGCATAACTGTACAGAATACAATAAACAATATGGGCCTGCCTGTTATAAATGGGGTTTACGGACCACCGACCTACTTTAAGACTCAGATTTATTCATCTTAAATCTACTCTGCTTTAATCTGTAATTATTTGCAGATTAATTCTAAGCAATATTAATCAAAAACGAAAATTTGAAAATATGCATGCAAATCCAATTATGCTTAGAGAATAATATTCTTGAAAAAGAGCTATTCAGAAAGAACACTGTAAAAAAGTGCACAATGACCAGAGCAACTGAAGACAGACAGAAAGAGAAAGAGGTGGCGAATGTATTTATACATACTGCTCTTTGGGGAAGGTGTATGAGGAGACGGGCCCGAGGGGTGTGGGGTATGTGAATATGGCTTTCTGGTTACCGTGCTGAGTGTAGGGGCTTTGGGGCAGGAAGGTCAGAGGAGGTTGAATGGGAGGAGAGTGTTGCTCCAGATAATCCTCTTTGTTACACGCCAAACGGTAACTCACGTAGTCTGCCGTGTTTGGGAGCTCATCGTAGAACCTCCCGGGGCTCTGTGGGAACAAAGATACAAGGTCAGATAGCAAGAACGAAGTAGGAGAGAATGAGCGCTGTGCATATTTAATGAGTGCGCTCCGGCACACGGCTGACACTGTCACCCTGATATTATGCATGCTGGTGCTGACACAATCAAGTTTGGACCTTTTTTCCAATTCAGAATACGTAAATGTTTCAAAAGTAGCAAAGTTCAAGGAAGTTATACGGAGTTATTGTTAAAACATACTCTGTGATAATTAACTATCAGGGAGAAAGTAACAGCGTGTTTGTTCTCTTCTCCAGTAGGAGGCGCTCTCTGCTCACTGTGTCTATGAGGCCAGAGGCAATTCAGGTTTATCATTAAAGCCTCAGTACCTCTATTCAGGTCGGTAGTCAGACCATGGTGCATTAGTGCATCTTTTCATCCGATAAAATGGCCAGAGCCCTCACTGGTGATTCTGTGGCTTTACTGAGTGCTCTCTTACCTGGAAGTCATCAGCTGCCTTCTTTTTAGACGAGGAAGGCTTTTTGTGGGCAGAAGAAGAACTATCTCTGCAACAATAGAGAGGGAGAGATAGAGGGTCTTAACTTCAACAATGCCATAAAAGAACTACAGGCTAGTTTCATTTTGTTTTTTTTGTCCCAGAAATGTTACTAAAACACCACACCATATCATTGAAAAAATTAACCTATAAGGTTAGTTATAACTAATATGGTTATATAATTTTAGCTTTGGCATAATTGTTTGTCCAATAATGTAAAATACTACGATGAGAATGTTAAAAGTCATAAACAATATTACTTGGATATACATATATTATAACATTATATTTAATATATTTTTAGAATATTTAATATATCTTCATATGATTAATTATTAATGTAGTTAGTATATTTATTGATTAGTGTATAATACTAATACGTAACACAATAATATCTAATATCTACTCTTATATTAAAATACACCACACTATGAAATATTAGTTAAATAGAGTATTTATTAAAAAAAAAAACTATAATACATCTTAAAAATGAATATTATTAAAATCTTAATACATTCGCACCGCAAACTACTGTAACTGAGCTACCACTATAAATATATTATTTTTTGTAAGGTATAGAATAAACATTATATGCATAAGCACATACATAATATGTAATTATAAAATAAATACAAATATTAACCTATTAAATGTGCTATATAGTATATATATACATATATCCGTTTTATATGAGGAAACATTTGTCATATTTAAAAGCCAACGTACTTTTAATATTGTTGAAATCTATATTTTGTGACAATATGATTAATCAAAGGAAATAAAATTACCTTCTAAAACTATTACATATAATGTGATAATTAGTTAGGACAATAAGTGCGAGTAAGAAAATAGGCTTGTAGACAGTTTAGTCAATGAGGGGGCGAAGGCAATACATGAAAGAGAGAATTGTTATAGACTGTTATACCTTGCACAATGTAAATTTTAAAGCAGGTTGACAATACGCATTACGACCAGTCATTGTATGACCCGCTACTTGACGTCAGGTTAGGTGCCGCTGCTGTTGTGGATCAAATATATGTAAGTTGACCGTCAAGATATATGGGATGATGGCCCAGTGGCAACTCACACAAGACCCAAGGCCAAACCTGTTCACCGGTCTCTGCAACAGGCTCAGACGTGCTTGATGAGGGGTGTTCCAGTGCGGCAGGGGGGAAAAATATCGTGCTGGTGGGGCAATGCTCCTTGCTAATTCCACCATATACACTATACAACACATCAAGTCATTGAAATCAGATGCATTATCTGATTCAACATCGATACTTGGACCTGCTGTGACACGAACCCCCGCACATGGGGCTTTAGAGAGGCAATGTAACAGCTCAAATGAGGAGTCCTATAGGTACCTATAGTCCTATTGTTTTGTGTTGATGAGAGAAAAAACCCACACATCCGGATCTCATGCCCTTCTTTTGTGCAAACTCCAACAACACCATACCAACAAATGGGGCTGCCATGGAAGGGATTCATGGGAGCTTTCCCTTAGGTCACTGTGTACATAAAACAACAATGATGTAAATGCCAGCTAGTGAAAAAGAGGATTTGTCGTGTGGTGCTCTAATGGCTGTAAAAGAGATGTTAATGGCATAATGTGTGCACTCGAAACAGACAATACCCAACCTCAAATAAGTGACTGACACCACAAAGAATGTCCTGATCAGATTGAATTGCTCTGCTTGGAAAAAATTTTCTTATTCATTTATTGATTCTGATATATTAGAAGCAAAACATTATTCATAATCAGACGAGGACATTACAGGTACATTTTTATCTTGATTATCTTAACTGAATTAATTTATACATTTTTATTTATGTCAGCAGAGAAGACTTATTAACACTTGTAATTTCACAAATACAAATTACAGGAGTACAGCAAAAACAAACACTATGTTGTTCTTGGCAGCATAATGAAGTTTAACTCATAAACGACACAAAAACACATCAAGAATTTCCTGAATGAATTACGCAATGTTAACAAATTTATGTTACTGAACCAACAGGGCAATTTCTATCATTATTGTGAAAATGACCTCTTTGCTGATTTCTAAAAGAAATTGAGAAATTAAAAAAAAAAAAACTCATAAATCTTTCCAATTTGCACAAAACACATTTTTACAGCATATCATATGGAAGTACAGTACATTAGCTGAACACCACTTGCAAAAAAGACCAATGTAACATTCAACCAGTTTGTTCCTTGGTGTCATACAAATGAAATAATTTAGCATTTCAAAGCACTTATATAATACAATGTTTTTATAACATCTTAAATAACTTCAAATATCAAACAAAAACTCATATTGTAGATTGCAGCCACTGAGACATGCATTGAATCAATGACTCTTAAAAGCTACAGCCATATTTTAATTGTGTGATTGTTTATATACACATTTATATTCTTTATAGGTGGTATTTTACTACTGCAGTGCAGCTTTGTTGTACTGTATTATGGAACCTGTGATTACAGCAGCCAGAAATGCACTATTCTGTTTTAAAAAAAAACTATATCTGACAAAACAAGGCAAAGTTTACATGAATCATGCACAAAATTATATACACAGTGTAAGATGTTCACAATTTATAGTTTATAGTGAAGTTTCAACTGCTCTTAAGTAAACACTATCCCGAGGCGAAAATTCTTTCTCAATACAACGGCACTGTCAAGACATGTATTCTCTTCCAAATAAATGCCTAGTTTATGTTAGAGATAACTCTGTTGCAAAACCTAGTGAGTCAGCATCCTAAGCGTAATGGAAAATAACTGATTTAGGACGCCATCATAGAAACTCTGTGTCCCACGTAAATTGTGCTCTGTACTAAGGAACGCAAATCACAATCGATCTTAATCGAGTTATCATGTTGCTAGGCGAACAGCACAAACACTTTACACAGAACACAACGCACAACTGATTTCAATACACAGTTTGAAGTTAGCATGTTGCTAAGCTAATAACACTGTAACAAAACTTTTGTGATTCAACATCCTAAACAACATTGAAAGTGACCAATTTGCGACGCCAACATAGGAAGAAACTCTAAAAACTATCTAAAGTGGTTTTTATTGTAGTAATAGTGTAGTACAGGGTGCGAACTATGGGGGAGCTAGGCTCCCCTTAATAAGACATGGGCTCCCCTGAAAACGTGATTTGTGAAATTTTGGGGGGTCTCAAAAAATATTGACAATGTGTTATTTGACGTGCAATTTCAGTTTTGTGTAATGTGATCATTGTGGATTATTATGTGTAAAATTGCAAAAATATAATTCATTCATGCATGACAGCGATTTAACCTAATTCACTTCAATAAAGATAACTATACATGCTATTCTTGTCATGAGCATCAAGGTGTGGGGGCGCTGCGGTGCAAATTCCACTCATGTTTAGTACATGTTAACGCAAAGGTTCGTAGAAAAAAATATAAACGTTGGACTGTGGTCGATTCTGTGGTCGATTCTGTGTTAAGGTAAGGCATGTTATTCACAATTATGTGTTGTGGCTGGGTTGTTAGTGACTCTCGATGTCTTAGGCCTAATTGAACGGAGGAATTATGGTATTCTTCTGTAGCCTGACGACGAGTAACTTTAACCGTTGTTCATGTGAACTCAAAGACAGCCTGATGCTTTGTATATAGACTATTTGTAGGTGGCTGTTTGTTGTTTCACCTATCACCCCCCCCCCCCCCCCCCCCCCCCCTCCCCCCCCCCCCCCCCCCCACCCCCCCCCCCCTATTGTGTCGATAAGTATATAGTGGTCAATCCTGTATAGTAATTTATCTTATATAGTGCTTGCATAAAGCAAGTAGTGCATACACTTGTAGCTGTCATGTCTCTTTGTAAGACATTGTAAGCCGTCTTTTGAGGCAAGCACACAAAAAAAAAACAAGTATGCTCCCCCAAAGTCCACGGTATAGTTCGAACACTGGTGTAGTAACCATGTTTTTTTTTTTTGATGGTATGATTATCTCTTGTATAACCCAGTTTGCCTACTCCAAAACATGGTTACTACACTTTTACTATAGTAAAACCATGGTTAATTTTTGGTAAGAGGTAAGGAAGAACACAAATCACTATTGATTTCAATAGAGTTTGAAGTTAGCCTGATGCTAAGCTCACAGCACAATACGCATATACATACGCAAATATTTTGTAAAATAATTACATTTAAATATGTATATCGCTATTTTTAAATATAAGAAATATAACTTAGAATTGCATAATAAACCTCTTCATCTCATTCTATGTGAGAGATTGTAATGCTGATTTAGAATTTGGCTAAAATGAGGGATTTTAAGAGGCTGCATAATTATGCAAATATCGATGCATTATTACGTTGGCTGCTGTAAACAACTCACTAGGTTTTGAAACAGAGTAATTTTATCAGGCAAAGTCAACAACATGGCCAATCACTGGTCCATCTCTAAACATCTATCATCCGTTTGGATTTTCATGTCAACAATGTCCTCTGGTGAATCGAATCCATTGTCAGTTTGGATCCCAAAGCCTGCTTCAAAAGGAAGGAGATGACAATGAACGAGAAGATGCTGAGAGGCCCATGCGGAGAAGCTCAAAGTCTTGAGTCCTACACATACCACTCTTCTTTCGAGATGACAGAGCCGTCCATCTGAGGAATCATGTCCACTGAGACCTCCACCTCAGATCCGTAATCATAAATGTAAGTCTGCTCACTATGTCCGCATCTCTCATGGTCCTCGACCAGTCCCATGTGGTAGGCCTTGATCTTGCTGTCATTGCAGTTGTGGAACTCCTGAACACTTCTTCCTAAGATACTGGAGCCTCTGTAAAGTTCCAGCTTCTTCTCTTCATCTGAGTCTTCGGAGAAGGTCAGACTGTGAGGTAATGAGGGGTGTGACGGCACGCTGCCAGCCTTGCTGTAACCATTTCCAAGGATTTGCTTCTTGGTACTGTTATCTCCTTTAAACATTCCACATCTCCGTCGTGCTGAGGCACCGACCAGATCTCCCGGACCGCCAGTCAATGGCCTGACGAAGGAGCACCGCCCACCCACCCTCCAGGCAGAGACAAACCACCCCCTCATGACCCACATGATTTGCAAATTCGTTTGTTTCATAGGAAGTTGCCCTCTTTTTTCTATCTAGTAGACTTCATCTACAGCAGCGACTTACTTATCACCTCAATTACAAAAATTATCAATTATTTTTTTAACTCCCTTTTCTGCCTTAGCCGGTGTGTGGCGGATTTCGTTTGAAAACAGGAAGTGGGGTCATACCAAAGGGCTTGTATCTATATATTAAACAAGCCATAGGCTGTTAGAAAACCATTCAAAAGTTTGGGGTGGAAAGATATTATAAAGAGAATTTTGGGAAACAAAATCTGTGCTCACGGAAGACTGCATTTACTTGATAAAAATACACAGTGTTGAAAAAACGTCCATATGGTGAAAATATTTACTACAATTTACGTATATTGTAAATATCTTTATTCTTTTGATGACAAAAGTGAATTTTCAGCCGCCAAGGATTAGTTCAGCATCACCAATGATCTTTAAGCAAGATCCTTCAAGAAATACGTTTCGGAAGTATGCGATTTCGGTACCTTAGAAACAATTCGATATGTGTGAAATGGCTAGGGTGTGCCTTAATATTTTGCAATTTGTGCACTTTTTCAGTGGAACAGTATTATTTGAAATAGAAATTGTTTGCAACATTATAAATATCTTTATCGTCACTTTTGATCAATTAAATGCATCCTTGAAGAAGAAAAGTATTTATTTATTTTAAACAAAACAAAACAAAAAACTCACCAGAGCCCAAACCTTTGAATGCGAAATGTACTAAAAGCTAAAAAAAAAAAATATAACTTTTTGGAAGTACACTAGCCATAATGGACAATGACTAAAAGTCGACAGAGGCATTTAGCTCATTGGCAGATAATTTTGATTTCAGAGTGAAGGTCTTTCAAACGACAACATGGGTAGGAAAGAGGAAGTTGAAATAGAAGGTCTTTAGTTTTTGTATTTCTTCCCCATGGAAGAAATCCCAGGTTGCCATCACTACGCTAGAGCCTGAACCAGCAGCAGGCAAGAACACACCATACAGTACACACAAGTAAAGAAAGTTATGCAGTTCTCTTAGACCACACCTTGCTAGCCGCATGCAAAGAGAAAAATATGACTAAGGATCTCTAGATAAAGGTTCATTCAGGAGGCCCATGCAGCGAACTTGCAGCACATGCAAAGTGCTGGCCAGCAAGCAATTAATCAAAGCAAAAACACAATGCGGGCTGAAGAAAAAATACAGGAAGTGAGACAAGCATCCACATTTTTCAGGCAGTGAGCATCTCCATTGTGTTTACTGCCCCAAAACGATGGCATGATCATGCGACTAGAGGTGATTGGCGCCTGACAGCAGGCAGAGCGGATGAGTGTTTAGGGACCAGAACAGACCGAAAACATTTCGTCCAGTTGCGCATATCCACATGGCGCACAGAAGCAGTGGAAGCCCAACCTGCTTTCACAGGTCGCGTAGGATGTGCTAAAAACATGAACACACTGTGACAATGACCTCAACGCGACGCAGAGGCTGTACCAGAAAGCCTTTAGATGGCAATCACAGATGTTATGTGACCTGCGATGTCATAGGTACAGGACCTTAAAGATCAGCACATCTTCACGAAGCTCTGCTGTACCGGATAGTTCATCAAGCTAGGAGAGAGAAAAGGTCACATGACTTCATCAGGTCAGGCACGGAGAATCATTAAAGGGAGGAACATATATGCTTCTTTTCACAATATGTAATAACAAGTCTCGGGTGTCACCGAATGTGCTGTGAAGTTTCAGCTCAAATACTCAAGAATAGGCTTTATATATCATTTTGAAAGTGCCTATTTTGAGTGGAAGCAGAAACTCTATTTTCGTGCATGTCTTTTCAAATGCAAATGAGCTGCTGCTCCCTGCCCCCTTTTCCATCCAGAATAGAGCTGCGCCATTAATCAGAACCAAAACTGCGCCATCTGTTTTGGTTCTGATTATCATGATTATCAGTGCTGGAAGATCACTGCATTTTAAACCATATGAGTTTTAAACTTACTGATTACTTTTCTGAGGTGCACCATCCGAAGGAACACGGAAAGGAAAGCCTGGGACTGACACTAGCAGGGAGTACTAACTAAGATCGCATCACACAAAGTTTACTTAAAAACACACAAGTTTACAAAAACAGTCGGTTATGTCTGTGAAGGTAAAAAGCTGGGAAATAAATTGCATGTTTATTTTAGATCTGTGGCAGCAGCAATATACAGTAAATAATCAATAAATCCACTGCTCTCTTGTATCTGAGGCTGGGACTCTAAATAGTGTTCTGTGCTTGTCAGTGCAGCCAAAGGCAGAACAGTTAGCATGTTTTGCTCAAACTTTCGCCATTGGCATTAGAGCTGGTACAGCGTTGTCGCTTGTGAAAACACAATGATGGTGCTGTGGGTGTAAGTTTACAGATTAAGGGGCGGTAATGTTATAATGAGAACCCTTTGCCACGTCACAAGGGCAGCGAAATCTGATGCGCTCGTTTTCTCAGACGCTTGTAGAAAAAGGCTTACCTAAACAGTTACTGTGTTAATCTTTTTCACGTTTCCTTGGTTGGTAGATGCACCGGGGACCTGATTATAGCACTTAAAATCTGGAAAAGTCAGATTTTCATGATATGTCACCTTTAAATTAAAACTGAAAGAACTGTGACTGAAAGAAGCATAAATGTTTTTAATATGATAGATGAGTGTTCTGGAATTAATATTGAAAAGTGAAATTACATTTGTATCAGACTCTAATTTTGGCTTGACCCTCAATAACTGTGTTTATAGTAATTCACTTACAATGAAAGTGTATGGGCCAAAGCATTGTACCAGGGTAAATGTTACAAAACCACACATGTATAGCCAGAAAGTATAGCCATTAGACTTGAAGAATCAAGATAAGCAGATCTAACAAAAATATGAGATGCAAATGCCTTGCCCCATGGACCTCCATTTTAAGCGCATTGCAAACAGAGCTGAAATTAATTTCTGTGGCAATCAACACATTTCTTTGGCATTGATATAATATATAATATTCAGTTGTTTAGGCTATGGTATATTTTGAGATCATCATCCATTTCAAAGTATTTTAACTGAGCATAAATAAATATGTGCAAAATGTCATAAAATGACATACTATCTCCACTGAAACAATGAGATGGGTGGATTGGCATCAGCCAAGCAGGTGAGCTGAACGTTTTCTCTGTTCAAATACCAGTTCCCATCGAAGCCTTCTATTATCACCTCTGGTTCATCTGTAAACAAGGAGAAAAGAGAGCACAAATTTAATTCAGAACTTTTCTTTTTTTTAATTTCCTTCAATGGACATTTAATAAAATTGACTTTAACAATAATGAATATTTAGAATAAAATTATTTTAATACATAACCCATGAGGATATATTTAAAAATACATTTTAAACTAAAAGTTAAACTGCAATTACTATTAAGTTCAAATGAAAAAAACATTATAGTATAATAAGTACTGTTTTATTAAGTACTACTATTGAAATTAAATAATGAAATAAATTTAAAAAATTTAAGCACGCCTTTACTAAATTAAAAATAGTGGGGTTATTAGATTTCTAATTTTTGAAATAAGTCATCTTGATTATTACACTTTAAAGTAACGTTTTCTATTTAAATTCATTTTAAAATGTAATTGATTCCTGTGACGACAAAGCTGAATTTTCAGCTGCCACTTCAGTCTTCAGTGTCACACGATCCTTCAGAATTTATTCTAATATGCTGATTTGATGCTCATAAAACATTTCTTATTATTATCATGTTGAAAACAATTGTTCTGCTTTTTGTATGAACCCAGAGACTTTTTTCATAATTTACCCCTTATTTATGAGAGAGGCAAGAATTCAAGACCAGCATTGTAATATGGAAATATAAGGAATATTTTTTGGGAAGCAATCATAGAATGGTCATTTTGGGTGTGTCTCGCACTTTTGATTAATGTTAAGGTAGACGCCCACGCTGGAGTATAAGATCGAGTATTTTTTTATCATCGGACTGACCACGGACCACACTTTGACACTAAGTATCAAGCTGTTTGCGTATATCACGGCAGGGTGTTGAGCTGTTACACTGTCTTGTATTGTCGGCTATAGGTGGCGAACAGCACCATAGGCGAGACACTTGTTGGATTATTTCTCCGACTGCGGAATCCCCAGTAAGGGCAACCCGAATCTCGCCGACGTCTGGAAAGTCCAGCAGGGTGTTGCGTTATTTCCTGCGCTGTTGGGCGTTGATGACCGCTCTAAAGTCCCTTTCTCGGGGCAATGGGTAATACACACTGTGTGGGCGTTCGCTATTGTGCGATAAAATCTCGCGTGGCATAACCTCCGATCATTCAAGCATCTTTGTGTTGTTGTCCCTGCCCGAATGGAGGTGTGTGTGTAAAAGAAAGGCTCGCTCATGGAATCCGGGCGCATGATGCATGGACCACATCATAGGTGCCTGTTAGATCCTGGTTGTTGTCATCGACGATACGTGTGCCAAGACACCGTCAAAAAATATTAAATGTGAAGTTTTCTAGTGGCCACACTATGTTTTGCAGATCTTTCTCAGCTTCTTGTAGGTCTCTTTTTTTTGGTTTTGCAAATCAAAAATGCTAGCGCTGTAGAAAACCAGTTTTCAATGAAAAATTTTGAAAGAAAAAGGATATCAAATTGGAAGTATACGCAATATCACACAAATGTATTCTTCTGTGAAATCAAAGTTTTACTGATTTAAATAACCAAAAAAACTTCTAAATCTGTTTTATGTTGATGTAGAACTATAAAAAATCTAGCAACTACAACACAGCCAATACTTGGCTCCAAGGCCCGTTTAACAGAACCAACAGGTTCTAAACTCAGCAAGCACTTCAAACTTACAGTAATGCTTTAATAACGCTGTGGCAGTTGGTGACTCAGAGTAATCGATGATGGTGAGTGAGTTTTTTCATTATAACTAAGAAAAAGCTTCCCAGTGCTTTACTGTTTTAATGGAAGTAAGATATCTCATAAACTGCCAACCAATCTTACTGTAAGACTTGACACGACTCATTGAAAGGAATAGTTTTTCGCCAGAATGAAAATTGGCTGACATTTTTGCGCTCGCCCTCAGGCCGGTCAAGATGTAATGATTTGCTTTCTTCATCAGATGGAAAAATTTGATGTCCTTTAGTAATCATGCTCCCATGGCTTCCTTGCAGTGAATGGGGAAGGCAAATGAGAGTCCACATTCAGCTATAAAACATCACATATACACAAGGTTCACACGCTCAAATGTTAATTGATTGACTTCGTGTGGCTTACTTGTGGATTATTGTGATGCGTTTCAACTGTTGGCAACATTTCCTGTTCGATCTGTTCCAATGAAGAAACAACATCCCTGGATGACCTGAGGAGCCGTACACTTGTCAGAATATGTTCTTGTTGGTATGAATTATACCTTTAGTGACCTCCGCCCAATGAAAATTAATTATGCACCTACTAATCTCATCTGAAGTCATTTTTAAAATGATTGTCGTGGTATTTGGTGGTCAGCTTTACATTGGTATGGGAGACAGCAGCAGTACATACCCAACATGAGATTACCATGTTCTCCATGTTGCAGCTGGGAAGGTTGTGTAACGCAATGTATGTGGCTTTCTCATCCTGACAGTTTTTAGTTTGTTGAAACTAGGGTGGGTCTTCCAGGAAAGGGTGGCGCTGGCGGAACGGCGTGGTTCTTGAAGCGTGCCACACCGCGCTTTGAAGGGCTCAGTATGACACCCCCAGGGCTGGATTGCGTGGCCCACGTTCTTGCTTAGTGCCATGACATGCTCTCCTAGGTGCCTGCAGCTTTTTTATACATGGTGGGGTTGCTGTTGACAACTGATCAGCGAGATGTCTCCCGTCTGGCCCACAAATGCCTGACTTACTGCTGTCCCCTGGACCTCTGCCATGAACACCTGTAAAAAGATTAAAGTTATTTCTCACACGTGGATGAACTGTAAGTGTCGAGTTGTCAACCAAAACAAACACAAACATTTTTTTTTTCATATTGGTACCTCTTCCACTTAAACCTTTGTGTATAATGCATTAATGACGGGTTTATGAGCTATAATATTACATGATTATTCATAATGTACATTGTAATACATGATATCTTGTCGTAAATAATTATAACCAAATTTAAAAATGCATAGTGTAGACCTGAATTGATTGTTATCTGCATTAATTGTGGTTACATTTATTCATTAGATTGTCAATGCATTAGTGATTGCATTACAGGCTAATTATTGCATTAAAACTATTTTATTATAAAGGCTTTAGAAAGTGTGTACCGCTCATTATTTTTATGAAAACAATAACATTTCTTTGCTAACGAATTTATTAAATTCCCATTCAGCTCCTAAAGGGATTTGAAATGTGTGTGACCTCACCCTGGGATTTGATTGTGACAATTAAAAATAAGTTTAGAATGGGATGATCAAAACGTGACCGCAAAAACCTTTATACACATGTAAGAAATATATGATATATTATATATTTCAAAATAAAACTTGTCCATTCTTTGCTACTTTTTTATTTATTTCATAATCCCCAAAATGTGTCACAGTTTCCTCAAAAAGCTTAGGAGGCATGTTTTCGACCAGCATTACGTTTTAAATTAACAAAACTATTGAACATAAATTCATGTAATCAATAATAATAATAAAAAAACAAGCTTGAGCAACCAATCAGCATTCTAAAGGATCATGTGACAATGAAGACTGTAGCATGACTGCTGAAAATTTTGCTTAATAAAAATTATAAATTAAAACGTTTGTTTTAAATTGTAATAGCTATGTCACAATAGTACTATTTTTACAGATTTGGATCAATTCAAAGCAGCCTTGGTGACTGTAGAGACTTCCTTCAAATATATATATACTAGAATATATATAGATAACTATATATATATATAATATAATACATAAAAATAATATATAAAAATATTTACCCGATAACAACACCACTTCCTTTATATTTAATTTGACCCTTTAAGTATTCAAAACCGTGCTAGTCAAAAGCACATAGAAAAAATAAATAAATAAATATATAAAGCACATAGTAGATAGATGTTGCTCACTCCATCATGACATATACTGTGTTTTCAGAACTGGCACAATTAACTCAGTAACTTCCCAAATGGGTACATTCAGCTTATTTCCTTACAAAGACTTTATCCACCAAGACAATGGCATATGGAAGATAAAGAGTAATGAAAGATGTAGACGAGTCTCTTTACCGTGGGCCTGTAGCTGGTAAATAAGGTGCAGCAACTTCAAGCAACTGAGACTGGGCTTAAATCTAGTTGTCTAAAAATAGGAGGGTTTAAGAACCACGGCTACAATAAGATACAGAGTGGTACTTCACCCGCCCTGGCTAAAGTGTGTCTGTAAACATACACAACCTGTGTTAACCTGCGGGACGTGTGCGTGATACTCCAATCCCAAGCCTCTACATAGCCAGAGGAGTCCTAGTGTTAAACCACTTAAAACAGGAGACAATCCCTCTCCAAAATAAGGCTGCACTTTATTGAGGTAAAGTCCCTTACATAACCGTAAACACATTTTTTCTCCTCTTTTTTTGGAAAATTCTAGTCCTTTCTGAGGCAGGGAGGTTCAGATATGTCAGTAGTGGTATTTGCATCTTTTAAATTATGCCAAAAAGAGTGTATGGGATTTAAAACTTTTAATATCCAAGTTTCAATTTTTGATTTGTACCATCATTAGATGTTGTGAGTAGGAGGTAACACGCTTGTCATAGGATTTGTCTGTTAATCTTCAACGAATCGGATGAATTTGTAATAATTAAGAGGGGGGCTTCGTCATGCCAATTATAGACACATTGGTATATAATATTGTTCATAAGACAGGAAAGTAGTCTGTTAAAAAAATAATTTATACATAAAAGCTAAAAAGAGACCAAAAATACAGACAATTAATAAAATCAATAAGCATGTAGCTGGCAGAGTATAGCCAGTTAATATGAAACTGTTCATATAGAAAGAGAATGGAGCCTATTAAAAAATAAATACCGGTAAATAAAAATACACACTAAAATCTGAATCATGAATAATAATTAATAAATTTAGTCAAAAATAAAGAATGTACCTAATTCATATGAATCCAGTTAGATTCATTAATGTCCCATTGGACTCTGTCAGTGTTGGGAAGTACGCATTTCCAAAGTCATCAATAATCACGTGTATATTACTTTTTGCTGTAACGCGGTAATATAACGCATTACTAATAAAATGTGGGTAATATTATTACTCGTTACAATCTCAGTAACGCAAGTTATAACAACATATTTTAACTCAAAATTAAGTGGTGAATTTACCAACACCGTAAAACAGCACCAGAGAAAAAATTTGGCGGGTAAAATAGTTTGTCTATTTCCTGTTGCTGGAATTAAATGGTTGAGATGACTGCAGAGAAGGATTCTACATTTGTGAGATGTACACACTCCTGTTATTTTCAGTTAATCGGAGCAAAGGATAAGATTGCATAGTCTGGTGCAATATGTGCGACACCAAACTCTCAAAATGGAGAAATAGCACGAGTAAAACCTGAAAACACCTGGACTGGGGCCACTAACACTAAGCTATCGGAGAGACCTGCGGGGTCGGAGAAGAGAAAAAAGCCAGCGGACGAGCGCAGACAAGCAACAAAAATTAAGTTTAACTAAAAATAAAAAAATCTGTTTTTATTAAATCATAGTGTAGGCCTATATATAAAATGAATGACTTAGTGTGGTAAATATTTCCTGACTGTCTGACAATAGTCTTAATTAATCACTATTACCAGAACGAAAGGAAGTGAGAGATTCCTTTTCTCTGCTGATTTCCTCTTTTGGTTCATCAGCTATACACTCTGGTGTCTGGCGCATACCTTAGCCTCTCTACCGTAACGTCCTGGCAATAGGCAAACTTCGGATGAGCGACAAGCCAAAATGTATCACATTGCGTTTTGTGATGATCTGTATGACTCATAATGTCTGTTTTTTATTCATGTATTTTCTTGCCTGTCGTCGTGTTCTCGCTTGTCTCCTTCCAACTGCTTCGATTCGCGTCCCTCGTGTCTGCCCTCACTACCCCACCTCATTCACTACTCTTTCTCCTACTTTCTCTCCGGCAAACATTGCAGCCGTCGACTATAGAATGAAGAGTCCCCAACGTTAGATACACTCTTAATTTAAATAGTCATACTGTTACCATCTGTGCTTCACCTGACGTCGGCCAACACACATTTGCCATTGATGAGGATGTTTTTTAGCGCGTTAGTAAGCCTAGTCTACATTATAAATAATATTTTTAACATTGAAATACATTGCAAATATGGACACATTTAATGGATTAATGCCTAATGAGAGAGGTAGGCTGTGCGAGAACGCCGTTTGCTTTCAGTTTCGCATTGAATTAGCCTATTCGTTTTGGCTTGTTTAGCAACTTATATTTTTCGTTCTTGTTTTCTTCTGAAACCGTTCAGATTTGCCTATAGGCTAGGTATTGTGTTTATTTTTTGTACATTATAACATTTCGCTTTATTTAATGGTGTTATTTATGAATGTAATAATGCGATTTGTGCTTATTTTTTTTAACCTAAACTACAACGTAACATTAATGTAGACATACATACCGGTATCTAAATATGATTTTATACTTTTATGCTATATAGACCTACCACATTACCCTCCACTGGATGTAGAATGAGCAGCAATAAACTAAATTTTTGCATTTTATAATACTAATGTGGGTATTTTGGTGAAAGTAACTCAAAAGTAGTGTAACGCATTACAATTCAGAGACAGTAATATTGTAATGTAACTAATTAATTTCAAAAGACAGTAACTAGTAATATATAATGTATTACATTTTGGAAGTAACTTGCCCAACACTGGACTCTGTGGTGAAATAATATATCATATATGATATATGTATATATCAACACAGAGTCAAATGGGACATTAATGGAATGATTTTGCAAAATAAGATATCGGTTTCAGAAAAAAAATGTTCTGTGTGGTATTCAGGACACAAATTTAATATTGTTAAATGCAGTCCTTAAGTCTTTGATCACTATAGATAGGGTAAGCTTTAAAAAAAAATACAACAACAAAAAAATAAATGCGAGTCAGTGGCAGGCAGAAAGCCGGTCCTGGATTAGAGCAGACAGCGGGGGAGCAGACTGGCGTTCCCAGGCTTTAGGACTGCTCATGAGCCTGCGCAAACACAGCAAAGCCCTGCTGAATGGACGACAGGTTAGAGGAGGTTAGCGACAGCAGTAGATTACAGCACTCAGGATATTGAAGTTCAGCATTGCTTCCAACCGCATGAGAGAACATTAGTACACCGCCCTATGTATGATGCTGCATTAACCTGCATTATAGATACCTACATACAGAGAGATGCCATCCGCACTCCCTTTGTCATTAACAGATAAACAGTTACTCTAGAAATCATTTACTGTTTGTGATATCCATTACATTTGCAGATCATATTTGGGAGCAGACGAGCAGAGAACCAGTGGTGTGTGTGCAGCTCAGGATTATATTACATTTTATTACCTTAAAGATTCAGCACTCAAAGCAGTAAGTAGCCTAATCATTATTTTAGAGCACGTTCAGTTTTTGAGATGATTCATATGCTATATTACAAGTCATTATTCACATTCTGATAATTTGAGAGCAGCACTGAACTCAAGAACCGGATCAGTCTGATTCACAACAAATGTTTTTATGAACATAACCAACAGTTTCAGTGAAAAGATGTGACATATTCATGATGTGGACATTGTTTTTCACATAAAATTACTGCATGTCTTTAGAAGACTTTTATGAATTTTATGACATTTTTCTTTCTAGGATTTATGGAAGCTTGTTTTTCACCACAGGATTAAAAAGGGGTAAATGCCACTTTTTATCTTGCAATTCAGACTTCTTTCTTGCAGTTCTGAGAATTTCCAGATATAAACTTTGTGTGAATTGTGAGATATAAATCTGCAACTGTAAGAGAAAACGTCTGAACTGTGAGATAAAAATTGCTTTTTTATTTTGTGGCAGAGACAATGAAAAATAAATGATGAGATATACTCTGAATTGTGAGAAAGTCAGAATTCTGAGTTTATATCTCACAATTCTGACTTTTTTCTCATAATTTCAAGAAAAAAGGGTGAACTGTGAGATAAAAATGAGCAAGTTCTCACTAATTGTAACCGCAAAACGAAGTGTTATAACATTTTTTGTGTTACTAGAAAAAAGTGAATTAAATCAAGTATAATCATTAAATAGTGTAACAAACAGAGATCTTACAATACCAGGCTATATATTCATCAGCTGATTTGCCAATGTCGACTCAAACACACACACACACACACCACACACACACACACACACAAATGAACAGAAGCCACTTTCAATAGAAGTACCAAATTACAAGTTGATGAAAACACAAAATTTCTCACAAGGACTTAAATCTGTGACAGAAACTAAAACAGGATTTGTCATCTGGACATGATGACCTGACATGCTGGGCTTCGTAAGTCAGCTGTCATGACACTGAGCACAAAGGCTAATGAGAATTGAAAGCCCTCTGTCAACAAAGAGGACCAAGAACACAGTCCAAACTGCTGTTCAGCTGTCCAGTCTCCTCACTGCATTCGTGAGTCAACTGGAAAAGACACCGACATTTCCACACAGCACGCACTGTCAGCTCAGAAACTTGTTCAGACATTTGTTGCATAATAAAAAAGCAAACAGAGTTTCACAGCTTTGCCTCTTATGATATTAAAGGATTAGTTCACCCAAAATTCTGTCATTATTTACTCACCCTCATTCCAAACCTGAATGAACAACACTGCTTTCCATGCAATTCAGTTTTGTTCCATGGAACCACAATGAAATGATGAATGATCGAAACGATGCAAAAGCCCCATAAAAGTATCATGAAAGTATGCAATATCCCAAGTGTTCAGACACTAGTTGAGCATTTACTGTTGAATTTAAAATGGGTAAAGATATGATAAAATGCACCGCTATGCAGATGTAATTTTAAGTTTTCTAAAGCAAGCAGAGGGCTTACACAACTTTACTGCAATCTAGTATATATTATAATACCTAAAGCACACCTGTCATTCAAACATGGCTGCTCTAGAGTCGTAAATGTCACTCTGCCCAGTCTGCTGGTGGACTGATGAGCTCTGGTCTCTGAGCTGATTAAAAGCTTTGAGGAACGAGAGCTACAGTGTATCCAACACCTATGAACAAGCAGTGTTGGGAAGTAACTAGTTACATGTAACTAAATTACGTAACTTAATTACAAAATAAATGTAAATTGTAATCAGTTACAGTTACTGAGAAAAAAATGTGTAATTAAAGGTTACATATCATGAAAATCTTACTTTTCCAGGTTTTAAGTGCTATAATCAGGTCCCTGGTGCATCTACCAACCAAGGAAACGTGAAAAAGATTAACCCAATCACTTTGTTTTGGTAAGCCTTTTTTTGCAAGCGTCTGAGCGAGCACGTCTGATTTCGCTCCCTTGGTGACGTGGCAAAGGGATCTCATTATAATATTACCGACCCCTTAATCTGTAAGTTTACACCCACGGCACCGTCACTTTGATTTTGCAAGCGACAACGCTGTACCAGCTCTAATGCCATGGCGAAAGTTCGAGCAAACATGCTACTGTTCTGCCTTTGGCTGCACAGACTAGCACAGAACACTATTTAGAGTCCCATCCTTAGAGGAGACAAGAGAGCAGTGGATTTATTGATTTATTTAGGCTACTGTATATTGCTGCGAAGCACATTCTGTACATGTGCTTCGGATGTGTGCACTCAGAAAACCATATATCTGAAGTTTAAACTCATATGGTTTAAAACGCATGATTTCAGCACGATAAACATGATGATCAGAACCAAAACAGATGTTTTTAGCAGATACGAGCAGTAAAGGCACTCTATTCTGGAAAAGGGGGCGGGGCGCAGCAGCTCATTTGGCATTTGCATTTAAAGATACAGGCAAGAAAACAGCGTGTTTTTGCTTCCACTCAAAATAGGCATTTTCTACGGAGTCCGGGAAGTCACCTGTAGGAGAAAAAAAAAAACAATCCGTCCCCTCAGTTTATAAACCGTACTCACAAATTCTTAAGCTGTTCCCTCGGTTTAACAAATCGTGCCCACAGATTAATAAACCGTACCCACGAGTTTCCAATCCGTGCGCTCAGATTTTGTAAACCGTACCTTCGGTTTTTGAATCCGTACCCACAAATTCATAATCTGTGCGCACGCTTTCGCAATCCATTCCCTCGGGTTTGTAAACTGTACTCACGGATTCATGCAGCAAGCTCCTAGGTAGCCTACGTGTTAACAAATCTTATTGTATATTGTTTTATTGCATATTATTATGTGGAATAGGCCTACAGCAAATTCTCTTAAGTGATTCTATCAATTGTAACGGTACGAGGTGGAATACAACGATTTAATGAGAAAGATGTGCATCAAAATCTTTGTGATAATATAGCACTTGATTATTATTGTATAATAAACCTGGCTTTGTGACTGACTTTGGAGTCATTTGTTCCTCTTTTGTAAGTCGTTTTGGATAAAACCTTCTTCTAAATGCATATGTAACCTAATGTATAATAATAATAATAGCTATTATAATTTTAATTTATAGGCTAAATAAATGAGTGCACTAATACAGTAACATGTTCGTCCTAAAATACTGCATGAAGCTTTTTTTTAAATAACCTTTTACATTTTGGGCTGTGTTTTGGGTACTATTCATTTTTGAATATATTTCATTCAAATCATTCATTCACATACGTATTTCGGTATTTTTTTTATGACTAAGCTTTTCCCTCCCCAGAGTTGATGCAGCTTGACTGTAAAGTTGTTATTTAATTAATAACACATTGCATTTCCGTTCGAGCGCAAAGAAATGACAACATAACCGGTTACTTTATTGGTTTTGTATTGCTTTGTAACCTTCTTCTCTTGAAACTCTAACCGTTTTTTTTTGTTTTTTTTACGTAATCAATTCAGGAAATTTCTAATCTTCTTTTCGCGTTTATTTAGGCTATACAACCCAGGCAGAGTGTTTATCCTTTGGTGATTAATATAAAATACACGCTAAAAGAAGCTATTTTGTGAGTGTGGATCATGGTTCTCTATGCGACTATGAAAAATAATGTTTCCTAAACCCAATACTCTAGCATCCCACCTGTGGTTGAATCTGCCACTGGGGGCGGGGCCACAAATCCACGAGTTTACAAACCCGAGGGAACGCATTGCGAAAGCGTGCGCACGGATTATGAATTTGTGGATACGTTTATTAATCCGTGGGCACGATTGTTAACCGGAGGGACCCGTTTTAGACTTGTGAGTATTTGTTACTTTTAAAAATACAACCTAAACGAGGGGACGATTTGCAAAACCGGTCGCCACGAAGTGTTTTTTTTCTCCTCCAGGTGATCTTCCGTGGCTCTCGTAATTTGTTCAAATAAATGATCTGTGGAGTATTTTGTTAGAACTGAACATTTCTCACAGACACATTTATTGGGACATCTCAAACTTATATTACTATTGCAGAAAATGGATAATATGTCCCTTTAAATTACAGTTACTTAGGAAAATGTTAATGATTACAAAGGGGGTTACATCTGAATTTTTCACACACCCACGTACAGATTGAATTGATTTCCTTCATAAATTGCAGTGACTGCTCTAATATATAAGACACCAATGTTTCAGGAGTTTAGGACCCAGAATAGAACACATGCTTATTCGATAACTCTTTTATTTCCTATTTGGGTTTATGTACATGCTTTTTTTTTTTAAAGATTAACTGGGTTTTTTTTCACAGCATTGCTAGATGCCAGTGTTACCTGTCATGGCTATCCAAAGATTTTGATTTCAAAACAATATCATAGCTACTAAACTATTACTTGTTATGGTTTTAAATCTGTATTTGACCTCAGAATGATCTCAAAGTAAGTCTGATTTTTGTGGTGGCTGTGCTTTAAAATTAACTTATTATAATCTTAATTCAAGTGATCAAGGATTGCAAAGTGATCAGTACTTCATTGTTGGATCCTACTGCTCAGGTTATACCCTGCCTGGTTACATGTTGACAAATGATTACAGTTTTAACAACATTATACATGGAAAAGTAATCAAAACGTAAATGCTATCAGTTACATTAATTTACAATAATGTAACTCTCTTTGAAATGTTTTTATTTCATAGTTCTTACTTATTACATTTTAAGTAGGTAACTTGTAATCTGTAACCTATTAAATTTCCAAAGTAACCTTCCCTTTCCCAACGACATGTGACAAGGCTGATGAACATGTCCCAGTCATGCTCTATGAGTAAAATGACAATGTTATCTCAATCTTATCTCATACCGACAAACTCTGAACTAGAAACATGCCCCACCCAGATGTCTAATAACCTCAGGTTCACCATTCTAAGGTAAGATCCCCGTAAAAAATGAAATGACCCCATGTTTACTCCCCTCAAGCATCTAGTTTTATATTGTCATTCGTCTTTCAGACCAATACTCCGGCATAGCTCATATTAAAAATGCCAGGCTCTCTCTGAGCTTATAAAATGGCAGTGCATGGGGTCCACTGATTTTTGAACCCCAAAAGTGCATCCCTCATCCATATAAAAAGTACTCCCACATTGCTCTCCGGAGGATTCATAAAGGCCTTTCTGAAGTGCGGGATCGTGTCTGTGTAAGAATAAGATACATATCTAAAAAAATACTCCAAATTCCGCTATGTCGTTGTGCACGGTTCACGAGAGAGTGTCATTTCAGGGGATGACATATGATGTAGGCGTAGCGTAAGCTCTGGTGATAATATGCTAGTTTCTCGAGAACCAAGTTTTGTTTACAGGTAAGAAACCAGTCTATTCTTATATCAATCGTCTGCATTTTTCCTTTATCAAGTACTCATATTCTTGTACTTCTAATTTCGTGACCATTGTTTTTGTTTTTGAGCTTCATTCTATTCTCCTGTGCTTCTGTTTTCATTCACTTCTCATTCACTTGTAACACCACTCGAGTGATGCTCACAACATGTTAGCATCATGCTGCAGCTACAGTTTCTGTAAATTTTTAATATCGCGATCTTTCATCACGACATGGTAATGCAAATGATGCAAACGTGGTATCCGCGCGCAAACACAGGGGCTTGATGGAACGCCAATTTATACATCAAAATCCCTTAATTTGGCAAAAATCTGACTTCTGACTTCTGCTAAAAAGGTTAAATTTTAGAATATGGGAGATGTGCAAATCTTCGGCTTCCTGCCCCCCTTCTAACATTTCCTTGATCCTCCCTCTGTGTCTCATGACAAGTGTATAATATTACGCCATAATCACAACAAAACCTTGGAGTCTTGATACACAAAATTTTACTTTTGGCTGCTATGTATATCTTCACGTGTTTGGGCGTGCTAACTTTAGCCGGCCAGTTTTCTGCGCTGTTGCATATGATAACCAAATTTTGTTTGGCGTGCATATGAACACTGTCCCGTCTTCGAATGTAATCCCCATATTGATTACGTGATCCACCCTACCACCCATCTACTTCCCATTGCTAAAGTCATTTTTCCGTAAACATTATCCATATTTTCTTGTTTTTATTTTGGTGTACGATTTTCGTTACGTTCATGAGATCAGGGCTTGCGCAGGATTTCTTAGGAAAGTATTGTTTCTTGGTTCTCCTAACTTTTCTTAGTGATTTACGGTTTATCAGGAGTATGATATTTTGTAAATGTTTTTTGATTCCGTTGGTGAAACGGGCTTGTGTTTTATGTGATAGCTTCTTATTTTGCAGCCCAAGTTCGAAGGAATTTTCGCACTTTGGATGGACACCCAGCACGTCTCCTCACACTCAAGAACACTTTCAAAACATTATTATCACTCCACTTTCCGCTATTGTCCCGTTGGAACATACGTGTATTACAAGCTGTCACTAGTTGCTTCTCCCCAAACAGGGTCAAATGGTAGCCTTCTCTTAGCCGTGGTACATATTAGTAATATTATACGCTTGCTCATTATTTGGTTTGTACTAGATTTTGTTACAACCTGCTATCCTCTTTTTGAAAAGGACTTGCCCCGTGCAGCTTTCATATCTGAGAGTGCAGCCCTTGTCAGGTAATTTTCTACTATCCCTTCTGATTATGAGTGCGCAACATTTATTTTCCAGTCCCCACCCCACAGTGATCTCACAACTAAAAATTAAAAATGCCTGCTTTATTTATGTAATGCAAGCTCCCAGGCTTATTTGCCCCTAATTTGTGTAAATGTCCCTTGTTCCCCCTGCTTCACTATACTTCTCTTGTCGCGAGGACAGTTTAGTGATCATCTACTCTTCACTGTGCCTTTCTATTCCCCTCGAGTTGAGCCTGCCGATTTCAGTTTAGGTAATGGTTCCAGAAGATTTTTGGATTCATAAACCTCTTCTATGTTTACCCTGTGTACACTTTACTGATAGGTCGTTACTTGGAGAGGGATGAACTCTGTTTTCTCTTGATATGTCGGTCCTCTCCTTTATTTAGAAGCATGGGTGATCTAAAGCATCTCTAACGGGTGTTCTATACAATAAGGTACCTATTAGGAAGCCCCCCCTCTTCCCTCACCTCCAAGCAGAGACCTACCTCGGATGTGAATTAAAGGATCGTGAAAGTCCTTATGCACTCTAACAAACGTTCCAACAATCTGTGAACTCACTCATGAACGAGTAATAATGCCTTGTGCGCTTACCGTCTCACGCTGTGATGTGGCCTGACAGCTATAATTATTTTAACAGACCATCAGAAACCACAAATACATTTACCGCGTCCATCCCTATACTCCCTCACATTTCGCTCTATCCCATCTCATTCCTTTAGGCTGTTATCTAAAAGCAGACAGCAACAGTGCTAGGGCATACTCTCTGCACAAAGCCGCCTGCACATGGTCCTTTTAATTACCCACAAGCCATTGTAACTGGCAGAAAAACAACTCGTTCTTTTCCTAAATTTTCTAAAAGTAACTTTCTGCTTCAATTAACGACATGTTCCTCAACTCAACCATAACACATGTAGTACCAGATCATTAAAAGTTTTAAGAAGACATCGTCCTCTCTTTCTGCTGATTCATCCCTTCTTGCAAAAAAATACACACCGTGTGACATCCTTTATCCGTTTGTTTTAATCAATCAGTATTTCCTGTCATGCATACTAAATTCGTCCTGCGCCCGGTTATATCCGTGCACTGATGTCATAATCTAATTTTATAGCAAACATAACAGGGAACAGAAACATATCTACACAGCCTTGTCTATATCTTGATGAAATAATATTTGAATTTCAATGTTAAAATACTTACTCTATTCCAGCTTGATATGCAGAGAAAATAGACAACTTTGGCTCTATACTCAACCAATGGAGTCGGGTTGGAAGCAGGATTATCCAATGACAATACTGTCCATTATTGGTCATTATACTGTTTGGTGACTTTAGTGGCGTGGATATTACACACTTCCGCTTTAATACTAGTAGTGGATGAAGCTAACCAAAGCTGATCACTACAGCAGCATGCTGCCTTAAGCAAGCTATCATACTTAATATGATGTGCCAGTAAGCCGTGAGAGCCCTCTCAGTGAATAATACCATCAGGCAGGGTTATCAACTTTCACCAGTGGACCTACCATTACATGCAGTGACACTGCTCTACAACACTCGAGTTTGATATCTCTCTTTTGGCTTGGTTTATTGGGTTTCTCATGATGAAATGTCGGATTTGTGTATGCTCAATCAACTCAGATGTACAGAGGATGACAGCCAGATGAGATGAGATTGGTGTTGCTTAGACAGTGTTTGAATAAAACACATTTTTTTCCTGAAATCTTGTTTGTTCCTTTCACATCTGTCTGGAAGGCTAGTATTATTGATTTTTTTTTCTAATTTAGATATCTGCAGTTGTTATGCTTAGCCATGCAAAATTCAAGAATGACAAGAGAACATAATGATTGGAACATGATACAATTGGAGAACTGAAATGTAAAAAAATACAATCAGGTGACAGAACAGATCTACTCAGAACATCACATACCACACAATTAAAATGACACGGGGATGCTATTTAGATTTTATTTTTTTTTTCAGTAAGTGAATTAAGCTGAAATAAAATAAAATAAAAAGATTAAAAACATGAAAAACTTAACTACAAATTAAAAACAAAAATTAGAAATGAAAATGGCAACTACCGAAATTAGTTGAATAAGTTGAAGTACTAAAATTACTAAAGGTCCCTGAATGCTTAGAACACGCAGCGTTACTATATGTGTTTGACATCATTTTTAACTGAAACAGAATACAGTGCGGGACAGATTAAGCATGAGCCCGCACCTCCCTTTTTTAAATAGCCAATAGGTTCGTTATATCACATGCTGTAGTGATGGGAAGTTTCGTATCATTTTACCGACTCTGACCTTTGATCTCGTTCCGACAAAATGAACGAATCTTTTTTCGAGTCATTTTGTTCATTTTAGCAAAATATTAAAATGTTATGTGTTACTTCCCTAATACGTCTACTATTTACGCAAACGTTGATCACACTACAAACTATACAAAACTGCTATAAACAGAAAAGATTAATTCATTGTTTGCCTGGGTCTTCAGTCTATGATTAGCTTACCTCACCTCTTATCTGACAAGTCTTTGGGTTTGAGTTGTTTGTTCATCACGTGACAGCCCCATAGACTAGAGGCTATGCAATCTGTACTGGAAAGAGAAATGATTAGTTCATCTCGAGTCTTCGGGTTTTTCGAGTAGATCGTTCATCACGTGGCAGCCCCATACGCTTTAACCAATGCAGTCTAAGCCGGAAAGAGAATTGATTAGTTCATCTCTCGAGTCCGGGTTTTTCGAGTCACTCGTTCATCACGTGACAGCCCCTTAAGTTTAACCAATGCAGTCTGAGCCAGAAAAATAATTGATTAGTTCTTTATTTTATTTTTTTTATTGAAGATATAACATTCACAGGGGATACAGTCATAGCAATAAAATACACACACCCAGAATACAAAACAATAAATACATAGAATAATAAAAATGAAATATAAACAGAACAAAAACAAATAAATAAAAAGTTAAACATCTTTTTTTTTAAATAAATAAATCATAAATAAATTAAAATAAAAAATAACTTTAATGGAAAATTACACATAAAATGTCAACTTCAAAGAATACACAGGAGGTAACCCTTACATCAAAGTCAATATTTTTTCCATCAATACAGTAGTTTTAGCAGCTTTCTTATTAAGTGATGAGCAGAGAGATTCAGAAAATAATTTCAAATCAATACAAAAAATCCTAAAATTGGGCATACAATCAGTAAGTAGCTTTACATTTGTGAAGATGAAATAGGCCACAAAGAGTTAAAAAAGAGTTTTTATCCAAAGCGACTTATACAATTGGGGATACATAAAGCGATTCTTCTTTAAGAGGCAAACAGACACAGGAAGTGCTTGTAATACCAAGTTTCTAGACATTGTTCAAATAAGTACAAGCTAGAAAGAGAAGGAATAAATAAAGAGAGATCTTTTTTTTATGATGATGAAGTCAAGTAGCTTCGAAAGAGATGAGTTTTCAGCTGTCGCTTGCATACTCATGCATGTTTGCATACTCACATTCAAAAAATAAGTGTGATATTGTTTACAAATTATAATTACAGAATGTGCATTGTGAAGAGACGTCCAACTTAAATTGAGAGTAAAGAATTACAGGGATAGTACATATGAAGGATCTTATACTAAAGTTCTTTCATCTTGTTAGGTAACAGAAACGTGTTAATACCGCCCCATATTTTAATAGTAGAGAGAAAAGGGTCATTTATTTTCCACTTATAAAATAGGATGACATCTAAACTTTTTAATAAGGATTTTTCTAATCCAGAAGTTGTTACATTTAACATTAGAAAGCTCCAGATTTCACATTTTGAAGATCTGTAACAATCCTTAACCGAATGTAACAGTTTAGGTGAAATATAATTAATAACCCATTCATACACTAGGTGAGGTATCCACTTTTTTTTGTGGATTTCTGAAAATTCAGAATAGGAATAGAAGTTACCATCCTTTTTTAACAAATCTAAAACAAAAATTACACCTTTGTCAAACCAGTTTTTAATAAAGACAGTTTTTTTTTTCTTCACGCAGCACATTCTGATTAAGAATTGATTAGTTCATCTCTCGAGTCTTTCGAATCGTTCGTTCTTTTGTCACGTGACGTGACAGCATTGGATAGAGAAATTAGTTCATTTACAAGCTTCCTTACAAATGGGTGCATAGTTATTATTATTATTATTATCATCATTATTATATTTATTATTTACTCTTACAGTTACGTGATACGTTTCTGGTCTCAAATTGTAGCTTTTTACTTACAGTTTATAAATGTTTGAATTCTGTCATGATGGTTATTTCTCCATAACACTGCAAGGTTGTAACAAGGGTAATAAAGAGTTGGTTATTATTATTAAGTCTTTTTCCGGCTCAGTCTGCATAGGGTAAGCGTATGGGGCTGTCACGTGATGAACGATCTACTCGGAAAAACCCGAAGACTCAAGATGAACTAATCAATTCTCTTTCCGGCTCAGACTGCATTGGTTAAGCTTATGGGGCTGTCACGTGATGAACGTATGACTCGGAAAAACCCGAAGACTCGAAACAGGTGAACTACTTGACTAATTACAGTACAGAACCTATAGGATGTTGTGCTTGCGCGACTGAACGAATCACTCCCCGACATGACTTGTTCTTCCTGAGTCACATTAAAGATTCGTTCAAAACGAGCGAATCGTTCAAGAATGACCCAACACAAAATTTTAAAAATACAACTAAATCAAAATATTAATATAATAATAATAAAGCATGTTATAAATAAAAACTCTCTAACTAACAGTGCTGTAACTTGCTTGGGATGCTTGTGCATCTGGAATTTCATAGTAGATTTATAAACACACAAATTAAAATAGAGAATACTATGAGTCGTGAAAGATGAATCAACTGAATAAACGATTCAAAGACTCATTCTAACTTGTCATCACAGATTGGTGACCCGCAGAAAGGGTTACTGAATGAATCAGTGAACAACTCTGAACAAATCTTTTCGGTGAATGGCTTCAAAAGTCACTGAGATGAATCAAAATCCCCACCACTACAGAACACTCTTAATCCAGATTTATTTGATATCCATTTCTGATGAATTTTTACCCCATGGTACTTTTTTGCGTCTGGTGGGTTGGTACAGTTGAATCATGTTAGCGATTAGTCCCTCAACTTAATCACAGCATATCATTACTCAAGCTCAGAGGGCTGCGTCGCATGTACTGAGCTGGCTTATGCCAACGCCGTGGTTTTAGTACAATGACCTGTTGCTGGAGTTCAGCCCTTTACTACATTACCCACGGACTACTGCATCGCCTGTTTAGAAAAGACTCCCAGTATTGCCATGGCAATGGGCCAGGGGATAACAGATGGTGGGAGCGTGTGCTCAGTGGCAGTTAAAGCGGGAGTGCTGATAGTAAGGGGGGAAAGTGGGTCAGGATCAGCCACAGCAGGACCAGACAATGCTTAACACCAGACAGGCCACACACACATATACAATTTTCTTCAATAATTCCTTCTAATTAGAGCTACAAATGGAAGAATGCATTCATATTTCACAGGGATTTTAAAAATGCAAGTTATCTTTTCATTATTCAAAAAGTCAAGAACTTTCTACATGGCATTTCACATCTATATTACATTTAGTTATGTTCTTAGCAATTATTTTCATACTAAAGTGAGTTCTGATACACATTATGTTAACTGACATGTAGAAAAAATGATTTCTCAGGTGCTGTAAGAAAAAACCTGCACACTCTTCACATTTTTCACACACATCAAATTTCTGATGCTGTTAATCATTTTAGAAATCAACTGAGATTGTTGTTAATGAAGTTCACCAGCTGCTAAACATCCTGCTGTTTCCTTAGCTGTGATTCTTTCTATATCAAGATGACATGAAGTCAAGATGACATGAAACCATTTTCTGTGGTTGTTACTGACAACAGTTCAGAATTTATGCTCCAGTTTCACCCCTAGTGATGTTCTATTTTGGGAACTCCTCAAGGATAAAGTAGATTAAATGAGAGACTGCATTATCCAAAACAGTATAGATGCAGCAATCCAAACTAAATTCTGCATACTTTGATTCATACAAAAAATCTGACAAATGTCCAACCAAAAGTGTCATGCAAATGTACAAATATGTTTGTACTATGGCACTATCTTTGCAACAAACACATTTCTCAAAGGCTTGTTCAAACAAAGCCAAGGCACAATTACTAAGGGTGAATCTCATAAAACATGCCAAAAACATGCCTAGGTCAAATTTGACTCCAATATCAAAAGTAAAATATAAAACAATATAAATACTCCAATACAAAATAAAATAAATAAAAATATAATACTCCAACATAACCATTGTTCCTTATGTTTTTAGGACAACTATGCCATCTTTTAACTTCTCAATCTCACTTCGTCAAAAACTATCCCTAAAATGGGCTTTAATATCTACCTAACTAAATAGATATTATCAAAAATACCAATAGAGAATATATATATATATGAATATATATCATAGTGGGCAGAGTGTGTGTTTCGCCGATAGAGTGCAGGATGATCAATTCATATTTTATTAATCTACTTCTGGGCATTAACTGTAAGGGGATGAAACAAAGTATTTAAATATTCATTCCTATTATGACTACATGTGTCACACATATTGGTTCAATACCTTGACAGTTAAACTCCGAACTACAAAGGGGATAGCGATGATAAAATTTTCTCACGGAGAAGCTCTCAAGGAAGAAAGATGCCATATCCTAGTTCTCTCACTTTTATACAACCTCAAACATAGAACTTGGAGCAAGATCTGTGTAGTATTCGGCGTGTTTTCCAAGGTACCTTATAGAAAGCAAGAGAGACTAAGTGTGGTGGCAATTCTACATTCTTCTCGATGCTGATAGAACAACACCAACTATTCCAAACCAACATTGGGGAACCTAGTACAATTGTGAAGAGTAAAAACAGGAAAGGCGCAATGGGAGGTTCAAAGATTCAAGTACTTTTAGTCAGAATAAATACACCTAACAGACATGCATATCAATGTTGTTAAAGCTGAGAACATGTTAAGCATTTTAAAAGGGAAAAATCAGTGTTGATTTTAAACTTATCAAATATATGCACAAAAATCATCAAAAAAGTTGTGGAACAAGGCCATGTGTTCACCCACTGTGTGTGGCGATGCCCCTCTTCGGGTTTATAACAGTATGCAATGCGTCCTGGGGACTGAGGGGCAATTTCTCAGGGGTGTAGAATGGATGTTGTCCCATTCTTGTCTAATACTGGCTTCTAGTTGCTCAATTGTCTTAGGTCTTCTTTGTCGCAACTTCCCCTTTTTTGATGCGCCAAATGTTTTCTATGGGTGTAAGATCTGGACTGCAGGCTGGCCATTCAGTACCCGGATCCTTCTTCTACACAGCCATGATCTTGTAATTGATGCAGTATGTGGTCTGACATTGTCATGTTGGAAAATGCAGCTCTTCCCCATCTAAAGGGTGAGACCAACCTGGTCGTGTATGTGAGCAGTTAGTTGTTCAGAACTTTGGGGATAGAAGGGCCGTTTCAGCATGGATTTGTTTCCAGATGTGTAAGCTGCCATAGTCCACAGGAAGAAAGAAACCAAGGACGGGTCGCTGCAACACCCATAACCTCAGTTAGTCAGGCATTCTGGGGGGAACGGGAGCGCTGAGTAAACTTGTGTCCTTGTCCTCTTGATTAGGATCGCAGCAATTAACATGGCGTCCCCAGTTTTCCCAAAAAACTTCAAATTTTGATATCGGTCTGACCCGAACATGTTTCCACTTGACCCAGTCTTTTCTCAATGGGCCTTGCCCAGGAAAACACCTGCGCTATCATAAAAATAGATCATAAGTGTAATAATGGCGTGCGTTGTTACCTAGGAGAGTTTTATCAGCACACCAAACTGAACCTGAAATGGCACGGTGAGTTGGTGTTTCACCGGGGGACAATGGGGGTTTCTGGAAGTATTGCCTAGCCCACTGTGATTGTGAGTCCATTACAGTAACCTGCCCTGAATGTGGATGCAGTCCCTCTACGGCCCGAAGTGCAGCACGGGCATGTCCTAGGGTATTATCCGGCTTGACCCTTACGCACAAGATTGTCTCCCGGTATAAAATCCTCGGAATCTTTGGAGATATTATGCATGTGACCTGATGTACGTCAAACTCGTTGCAATGGTTTACTCTGAGACTCCGTTCGTATATTGCCCGAACTATTTTTTTCCGCCGCCGCATTGGGGGGATTGTGATCCCTCTGCCTCTTGACTTCTGAGCGACCCGCACGCTGATAGTGCTCTTTTAATACCCAAGCATGTTGCCAATTGCCTAATAAGTTGCGATTGTCGCACAGCTTTTCCTTATATGTACAATTTTAACTTATTGCTACCTGTCCCGAACTTTTTTGGATGTAGTAGCCCTCTCGATGAAGTCAAAAAAAAAAGGACCATATGGAAGGTATAAAGCCAATGACATAATTTCAAAATGTCTCACTTTCAATATTTGATATGTTATCTATATTCTATTTTGAATAAAATATAAGTTTATGAGATTTTTAAATTATTCCATTCCTTTTTTACTCAAAATTTCTACAGTGTCACAACTTTTTTAGAATTGGGTTGCATAGACATTTAAGGTGAGCTGAGTACAAACAGCACAGAAAATCTCTGAAAAAATCCCCTATACAGATAAATTCCACACGCTGAACAATGTGGGCTAAAAAAAAAAGACTTGAGCATAGATTACAATATTACCTCCCGAACACCAGGGGCGGATTGCCATTCACTTCACTGGAAAAAAACAATCACAAAACCAGGTGATTTCTGGGTCTGGAAGTGTGACATAATAGTTTCCGCGGGTGAGGGTGAAGAATCGGTCAACTGCCCATGTGGTTTGGTAAAAGGCGATCTCAGACGGGTTACCTCTTTACAAGGGAATCACAAGCATGATCCTGATTGTACATTACATTGTTACGCATCCGTTCAATACCAGACATCGATTTAGTAGCCATAAACGGCAAGTGAGATTAGAGTGTATCCATGCTCAACGGGGCGAAAAAAACCCTTGCATTACAGGAGTTATGATACAATGTTTTAAATTATAAACTTAAATCTGTAAATACAGGGCATCTCAATAAAATTAGAATGTCTGGGGGGCGAAAGAGTTCATGTATTCCAGTAATTCAACTCATGGTGACACTCGTGTATAAAATAAATGGCAATGGCCCACAGACGGTGAAGTAGTCTTAGTCTTTGGTTTTCTTTTATTGTGATGATTTGGGCTGGCACATGTTAATGCAGACACCAACCCATTCACATTCGTCAACATTGAATAGGTGCCCCTTGCAATCAGCTAACTCACCGCAAAATCACCTGCAAAGGTTTCGGGTGAGCCTTCAAATGGTCTCTCATTTGGTTCACTAGTCTTACAAACAAACGGGGAAACTACCTGACTGATCTACTTGTCCAGAAGACAATCATTGGCACCCTTCACAAGGATGGTAAGCCACAAACATTCATTGCCAAGAAGCTGGCTGTTCACAGAGTGCTACGCATGTTAACAGAAAGTTGAGTGGAAAAAAGTGTGGAAGAAAAAGATGCACTACCAACCAAGAGAAGCGCAGCCTTATGAGGATTGTCAAGCAAAAAATCGATTCAAGAATTTGAGTGAAATTCACAAGGAATGGACTGAGGCTGGTGTCAAGGCATCAAGATCCACCCAAGCACAGTTGTGTCAAGGAATTTGGCTACAGTTGTCGTATTCCTCTTTTTAAGTCACTCCTGAACCACAGACAACGTCAGTGGCTTCTTACCTGGGCTAAGGAGAAGAACTAGACTGTTGCCCAGTGGTTCAAAGTTCTCTTTTCAGATGAGAGCAGGTTTTGTATTTAATTTGGAAACCAAGTTCCTAGAGTCTGGAGTAAGGGTGGAGAAGCTCATTGCCCAAGTTGATTGAAGTCCAGTGTTAAGTTTACACAGTCTGTGTTGATTTGGGGTGCAATGTCATCTGCTGTGTTGGTCCATTGTGTTTTTTGAAACCAAAGTCACGGGGGAACTGGGCTGCACCGTTACACCAAGATTTTGGAGCACTGTCATGCTTCCTTCTTGCTGACACAGAGGGCTTATTTCGAAGAAGCCGGGGGTGGATTTCATTTTCCAGCAGTGATTTGATCAGCTGCCGGCCACAAGATGGAAGGACTAGGGAAAAGAGAGGACTCGTGGCCAAATGACCGTGGTGTTGGTGTGCTTGACTGGCCAGTAAACTCATCAGACCTGAACCCCATAGATAATCTATTGGGTATTGTCAAGAGGAAAGTGAGAAGAGACCAAGAAATGCAGATGAGCTGAGGCCACTGTCAAAGAAACCTGGGCTTCCATACCACGTCAGCAGTGGCGGGACACTGATCGACACCCAAGCTCCGTTGTCACGCCGAATTGAGTAACAGTATTAAGCACATAGGCCCTACCAAGTATTGAGGGTACTGATAGAAAAAGGGGGGTCAGCTTAATATACTACATATCTTCCAGAAGGCCAACAATTCACTAAACTTTTTTTTTTATTGGTCTTATGAAGTAATACTTTTTGCAGTCATACGTACATTGTGCTGGACCCGGTTTATTTTGTTTCTGTGACAGCCCAGAACCATCTCTCCTTAAAAGTCCAAAGACTGGTCAACTTACTCTTGCAGATCTGAGTGTCACTGAATTATTAATTTCATGCGGCGGGCTGAGGTCTTGCAAAAAATACGTTAGAACGGCTGGGACATTTCGCCTTTCACGCTGTCTAAAAAACCAAAAAAACAAAAAAAAAAAAAAAAAATAAAACTGAACCTTGTCCGACACGACTTCTTACATTATATGATATGCTGTCCGTTAGACAAGATATGGGAGGCTGGTGAACATGCTCTTCTGAACTTGAAGAGCCACTGTTACAACATATCGGACTCGTTAATACTGCTTGTTCCTCTTAAGGAGGACAGTCAACTATCTATTACTGAAGTATAGTGCAGGTGCGTGAAAAGGGTTTGATTAAAAAAAACCCCCCTCTCCTCCTTTTGTAAGGATTTGTTTTTTTTGCATATTTGTCATACTTAAAATATTCAGATCATCAAACACATTTTAATATCACACAAAGATAACCAGAGTAGGGCTGGACGATATGCATACCCGTATAAACCGAAGGGCGATTATATTTCTTCATTTTCGGTCGATACGATATCATTCCCGATATCGATATGTGAAGGCACTTGTATATAAAGAAAAGAAAGCAGGCATTGAAAACTGTCCAAGAAACGGGCCCACAAACAGAGTGCTGTGCATGACGGAGCCGGGTTCAAGAAAAATGAAATTTGCCGGAGGGGTCTATGACACCTCTGATAGGAGAACCATTAATACTTTAGAACAAAACAACCAGCACAAATAAATTATTCAGCCTTTTATTTGTATTTGGCCTTCATAAACAGAAATGTGAATCACGGTCACAATTAAACATCTCAGACTGTTCACCTTAATTAATATTAAGTATCTTCTAACATACCATTCCAAAAGTTTTTGACCAGTAAGATTTTTTGTTTTTTTTAAGGAATTCTCTCTGCTCACCAAGCCTGCATTTATTTGATCCAAAATACAGCAAAAACAGAAACATTTTGAAATAATTTTACTATTCAAAATAACTCTTCTATTTGGAAATATTTCGAAAAAAAAGGAACAATGCAATTTTATTTTACCTGTGATTATTCAAAGCTTGAATGTTTCAGCAGTCCATATACTCTCCAGTCTAATTCAGTGTCACAATGATCCTCCGATCAGAATCATCTCTAGATATTCTGATTTGCTGGTCTCATGGAAAACATATTATGTAGGTTATTATAATTATTATGTTGAAAACAGCAGAGTAGATTTTTTTTCAGGTTTCTTTGATGAATTGAAAGTTCAAAAGAACAGCGTTTATTTGAAATAGACATCTTTTGTAACATTATAAATTGCTTTAGGCACACTTTTGATCATTTCAAAGCATCCTTGCTGAAATGAAAAGTAGGATCTCTATAATTGCTGAGCCTGCACTATAAGTTTTTATTCCAAAAAAAGAAAGAATTATACTGACTCCAAGCTTTTGAATTGTATAGTGTATAATGTTACAAAACTTTTTATTTCAGATAAATGCTGATATTTTGATCTTTCGCTCATCACATAATCGCTGGCAAAACCAAAATACTCATGTATATTGATCTCAGCATATTATAATGGGTTCTGAAGGATCATGTGACACTGAAAGACTGGAGTAATGTGCTGAAAATTCAGCTTTGCATCACAGGAATAATTAAATTTGAAATATATTCAAATAGAAAATTTTCTAACTTTAACTGTTTTGCTGTACTTTGATCCAATCCACATGCAGACTTGTGAGGCATGAAGGAGAATTCTGGGGAAAAAACAAAACATTAAACATCTACGTGTTCCAAAAACCTTTGACTGGTGATGTAGTGAGGCTTGATTAGGGGGGGGGGGGGAGTGGGTTAGAGAATTGAAAACCAATTTTTTCTTCAATAAAACCAGATAAAAATAGAAAAGTTCTCGATCCGTTGGCTGCAGACAAAAGACAACACACAAAAACATGTTGCTGGTATACGGGCTTTATTGAATGGAACAATTGCTTTTCTCCAGCAAAGGAGGGGCGCTGTGAGAGCGGTAGATAGAACTGAGCGGTTTCTCCGTAATGGCTTAAAAACAGCAGACTCAACGCTCAGAACGCTTACTTTATCAAATGAAGAAAATTCATCGAACTTTCGTAAGAAACAGAAAATCAAGTTCCCCTCATAGCATACACTCTGATAAAACACCCCGACGACCGGCGTTTTAGTGATTTTGGAAACGTGCAGTGCTCATTTTCAAATTAACCAAAAACGAAGTCAAAGGGACGCCACAAATAAAAGTAGAAGCAGATGTGTGGGAACACGATAAGTAATGAGTATATCGAAATATCTGAAAAATTAGGGCGTTGAAAAAAACAGAAATCATATAACAACGACCACGAACAGTATTAAAGAAAAGAATTATTATATCGCGATACATATTATATTGAATTATTGTCCAGGAAGAAGATTAAGCACCTAACCCAGAGTAAGTAAAACAAATGCAGCTTTTGAAATATTATTTTGCATTTTATTAAGGAAACAAAGGCATTCCAAAACCGTGCCGTGCACTGAACGTGAAGAAAAGTAATTAGTCCCGCCTAAATCAAATAAAACTGTTAGTGCACCTGTGTGGTTGCAGCAACAACGTGCGACTCAAGTGTTAGTGTGCCTGTGTGGAGGAATTGTAAATTGCACCACGATCTTCTAGACTCTATTTCTTTGAAAAACATTTTTAATTAATTCAGCCCCATTGGAGGGTTTTCGAGCATGAATTGACTGTTTAAGGTCATGCCACAGCATCTCAATTGGATTTAAGTCCGGACTTTGACTTGGCCACTCCAAAAAGGGAATCCTAATTTTGTTTTTCTCCTTGAGCCCTTCAGCAAAGAGATAGTGTGAACAATTGCGTGGCTGGTGTGTTTGGGATCATTGTCCTGGTGCATAACCCAAGTGCGCTTGAGCTTGGTCACAAACTGATGGCCGGACATTCACCTTCAGGATTTTCAGTTCCATCAATTATGGCAAGTTGTCCAGTTCCTGAAGCTGCAAAACAGCCCCAGACCATCACAACGACACCATCACACCATGTTTGACCTGTTGGTATGTGGCTGGTAACAATTAATAATAGGTAAAATTAATGGGGGGGGGGGAGGAGGGTGCGGTGTGTGTTGGTTTTCTATAATGAAAAAGGGGGCCATATGTAACGGACCACCAAAACACAAAAATTCCAAAATTTTCAACGAACTTTGTCGCATGCAGTCCACTAGAATATTTTTGCCACAAAGTCTTTTGGCGATAATCCAAGATATTTTTGGCAATATGTGAAACAAAAGAGCCTTTGAGGTTCTTTTTGGCAGCATGGCCTTTTGGCCTTGGAATCATCCCATAGGATGCCGTTGTTTTTTTTTGCCCAGTCTCTTCTGTATTGTTGAATCACGAACACTACTGACATAATATTGGAGGCAAGGTGAGGATGCAGTTCTTTGTAGATGTTGTTCTGGTTCTTTTATGTCCTCCTGGAGGATGCGGTCCGTTTTAAGATTTCGTGCGTGGGTTGCGCCCACGCGCCCTTGCGTAATGTTTTGGTAGGAGGTGCCGGGAAATATAACCCATCCTGGGAGGTTCACACCCACTGTTCCAATTTTTCTCCATAACTTGTGGATAATGGTTCTGACCATGGGGGGGTCCAAATAACTGGTGGAGTCCCAAACGGCCAGTAAGAAATGGGGCTTAGAATAATAAACCGCGTTCCATACTGTACAGTGTCACGATTTTGTTGTTCTAATTCTGTTTATCTTGAATTATACATATTAGATTCGCGAAGGCATGGGATTGTGATTGGCGGGATCTTTGAAGCACATAGCTAGGATAGTCACATTTGTCGACAGGTTCTATTTTAAATTACACGGGGTCATAGATTGGCGATTGTTGTCAAGTTTTCTCCCTCCCCTTACTCCTTTTGGAGTGTTACAACCAGCTGATTTGTGCATGGGGGAGAGGGATTATAAGATCCCTGGAAAAGTTGCAAATCCTAAGAGGTCGATCAAAGAAACCAAGAGATGTACCTAAGCGGTGGAAAGATGATGGGTATTCTTATACAAAGTCAAGACGCTGCCATTCTGGCCCCATGTTCCCGCCTGCCCTAAAGCTGTGCCCCCCCCTAAAAAAAAAAACCAACGACTCGTTCTACTAACACCCAGGCCCGACAAAAGGCTTTCTACAAAAGAAAAAAAAAAGCACAAAACCAGTGGCACTTATTTTCGGTCAGGTCCGCCCAAGATGGTTCACGGCAAAGAAAACAGAAGGTGTGTGTATTTTTTTAAACCGTCACTGATAGTGTTGATGCAAGGGCCATGTCAGGGAACACTGTGTGTTTCTCTACTGTGTGTTTTCTAGGCGAAATTCAAAAGCACACTATTTATTTGGTGGCCCTTTATTTGGCCTTGAACGGCGAGGAAGAATAGAGGAGCGGTTTAGGAATCTTTAAGATTACTTACATCAGAACAGCAATGCATTTTATGGACGGCTGTTTCGTGAACCTAGGAGAGGATGTATTTCTGACTTTGCTATGACAATCTGGAC